>CM039138.1:23648863-24009705 GCA_022036555.1 Microstegium vimineum | reverse complement strand
TAATTAATCTGTAATTAGTATATGTTTACGGTAGCATCACATTGTTAAATTATAGATTAATTATGATATCAAATAAGAGGGCTAGATTGGTCTAGTTGCAACTAGCCCATACAAAAAAAAATTATCACCAACAAGAGGTGATTATTTGGGCTACTATTAGGCTCCACTGAAATCTTTTTTTTTTGCTAGTTGTAGTAGGGTCCACTGAAATTGCCACCAAGAAAACTATATTTATTGTCAATATAATCCTTGCATCTAAACACCTCTTTGACTAAAGTTAGTTTAGGATTAGTTCTGAGTTAGAAACTAACTCTAACATCTAGCAGTGATAGAGTACCCAAAAGAAAATTTTTACTCCTGGACACTCAAAGTGACCACCCTTTGTTATTGGACATCTAAAATAGAGTCATCTGCTAGAGGACACATTGTTTCTTGGTAAATTTATTGGTGGAGTCATCTGCAAGGGTCAAACTCCCGATCGAGTAACTCTGTGGATAGCCTGGGGCCTTCCCCACGTGCAAGTGGGTCTCCGATGTACCTTCCTACAAGCTCTCATAGATGCTCTCCACCATCTACGCTATCAAGATTCTGGCAGAGATATCGTGGGCCTTATTCCCTTCGGTACACGATGGCGGCCACACCACAAACACGTCCTCTGATGTATAACAATGATGTGCGCAAGAAGAGAAGGAGAAGGAGAAAGGAAAGCATGCAAGTCACACCATTCCTACAGCTTCTTCAATGTCTGCAAGACCCACACGAGCAACACCTGCGCTTGTAGGAAACAGTAGCACAACAGCCAGCAAAAAACAGCGGGAGGTTACTTTCTGCGACCACCTGCTTTCTTGCTTCGGCCTTTGCTCATGATCCGTAAATTAAGCATGGAATGGAAGCAAGCATCTGAATCAAGATCAGATGACCCAACACCTATTAATGTGTGTTCTGTTCTTATTCTATTCTGTTGTCCCAAAACGTAAGAGCCTCATATCTTTTGTGGTTTTATTTAAGGCATTTATTGAGAGGACATGTACGGAGTCGAATAGATTACTACTTTCTCAATTCCAAATTATAAGTCGTTTTAAGAATCCTATAGAATCAAAGCATCTTAAGTTTGATCAAAATTATAACGAGAATTATAAAAATTTATGATATAAAGGTATACTGTGAAAATATAACTAACGAAAAATCTAACGATACTTAGTTAAGATAATAAATATTAATTTTATTATATAAATTTAATTAATTCTGAGATGTTTTAACTCTTCAAGTTTGTTTAAAAGACTTATAATTTAGGACGGAGGGAGTATGTCAGACTGATTACTCGTCCTTGACATTGATTAGGTGCAGTGGTTTTGTTTTTCCGAATGCTCTGTATTTTTTCTGAAATCTGAAAGACAACAAAAGAACACTAGTCGTTCACTGTGCTGCAATTTTAGTGGCAAGAGAGCAGAACCAGAGAGCAGAACCAGTCGTGCTCCAGTATATTCTGTCCTAGCCGATCGGACAGGTGACACAGATTTGCTCTACATATTTTCTTGTGGCTATACGAATGTCTATGCCATAATGTCAACAATGAATTCTTCGGCGGTTTATGACCACATAGTATGTTTACTTACATAATAGCAATCAGTAACTTCGGCGGTTTGGCAATAAACATCACTAGTTGTTTTTCTACGGAAAAAGGTGACCTTGCGAAACCTGAGCTCATGCGGTCATCATGTCTTTGAAGGATGCTCACGTCTATAGTGACACATTATAAACCCAATTGCATTCATACGCCTAACCGTAGAACCATGGACCAGTAACTTGGCGGATTGGCCATTGATCTCTCATGGTTTTCCAGGGATAATTAATGATGACGTTGTAAGATGGCAAATATAGATTACAACCGAAAATTGAACGATACGTCTAGTAGATTACTTTTCATGTTTGAAAGTTACTCTTAACAGTTAACTCCATTTGATTCACCTTCTCTTTTGTGAGCATATATGCTACTGCATATTAGGTTTCACTATCATATCGTATGTCTATTTTACAGCATAAATACTCAAACATGGTTGTGACTAGGGGTGAAAATGGTGTGGATAATCCTCCGCTCCGATCCGCTACGAATCCGAATTTTAAGGATATGGATAAGTATTTTTTAAATCCGTGCGGATATGGATAATCCGAATCCGACTACGTGTGGATGCGGTGTAGGATATGGGATTGATGAAATCCGGTGGATATGGATTATCCGATAATTGAACATGGATTATCCGATGTTTATAATAGGATAACCGAATATTTTAAGGAGCCCAAACGCAAGAGTACAAGTCAGTCCAACTCATGACACTAGAATTATTATATTGTAGTGCATAATCATAGTTATTGGTTTATTTTCTATTATTTTGTAAGCATAAATGACATCTAATGAATTATTTCTCATCTTAAAAAACAACATATAAGCACATATTATCCGACTTAGAAAAGTCCGCTTCCACTCCGAAACCGGTCCGAATCCATACCATTTCCGACATCTAAAAAATCCGATTTTATATCCGAAACCGTATAATATCCGATCCGCTCCGAATCCGATTAAAAAAATAGGATTAGGATATGGGGAAGCTATTATCCGCACCGATCCGGTCCTTTTTTATCCCTAGTTGTGACAACTGACGGCCAAAGTATGGATCAGCATTCTGCAAAAGAAATGGTAAGTAAGATGCAGCTTTGGCAAAGATATTCTTCGATCCTTGATCCAAGCGTGCACTAAAACTAAGCACTAAGTTGACGAAAACTAAGCACAACAATAGCAGCGAGTACACAGATTTGATCGTGCTACTCCTTGTTAACTAATACGGTATCTAAAACTAGAAGACATAGCAAGCCAAGGTTGCATCGTCATATTCATATCGACAGATGGTGATCGTCTTCAGAGAATTCAGAAACCTTAACGCACAGTAAATCTGTTGAGGTCTCATAAACTAGAAGACATAGCAAGGAGTAGCACCTTCCCCCCCTCATGGCATCCACAGAATCAACATAGAAAAAGGACGTCTGATTACGCACACAACCTTTAGCCCAATCTACCACTTATACACCTTCGATTCAAATACCTGACAGACTCAAAGTAAATGGATCTAGACAAATCTAGTCTTGCCAGTCCTCTCATTCTTCTTCACCTGTTGTCAATTACAATAATGTCAAGTTTCCATGGAGGAATAGCAATGATGATAGATATGGACTATATCATAATTGCGGCTGCAGGAAGCAAGTGCCTGCTTACCACTTTGAATGTTGACTGCAGCTTGCTTAGCTCAACGGGGCATTCTCCCTTCTCATCATACTCAGAAAATTCACCTTCAGAGCAGTCAATCTCAAAAGGAGTCCCATGCACCTTAAAAATATAGCAAACTGTTAGCACATCACACAAAAAAAACTAAACAACTGTGACATTGAGTACATGTAGAACTAGCAATATACTAAAATCCGCATAAAAATGTATTTAAATCAAACTCCCAATCTGATCAAAAGGTGAAACTTTCTAGATTTGGAAAAGCAGTTTAAAACAAGTCATAGACTTCTTACTGTGAAAAAAAATCGAAGACATGTCATTTCTTCTTCGACAAAGAAGATAGCCAATCAGTGTATGAAGTATGAACATAAAGAATCGGTGTGTCAACTTAAAGAATAATACATTCGTAGGTCAGATGCCATACAAGCTACACACACATGGGACACCCTATGCCACTTCAAAATAAAATCACATATACACTTCTATGCTTAAGTAATGCACCATGTAAAAACAGATAACTGTAATATACCCTTGTATTAAGTAATGTGCAATTTGAAAACAAATAATTGTACCAGAGTTATGCCATACATGGAAAATGGAGTATTGAATATAACAAATCAAGCACACAGAAATGACATAATAAGGTGAGCTCACATAGAATAGAATACCAGAAAGAGCTCATTTCAAGAATGTGTGAATTAACTAGGAAAATATTACATCTAATGTGTTGGTTTTGTATATGTAAGCAGTCATTAACATTCATCATAAAAGATCAAGAAAAAACATACCGATTCAGCCTTCCAGCCAGCACCAAAAGAAAACTCAACAGGTTCATAGCCTCTGCAGTCAAACACCATCAAACAAGTCTTCTCTTCTTTCTGGCTCTGCTCAATGGTGAGTGGCGTCCCCTGACCAGGAATCATCACAATTGTTCCATCTCTCCCACAAAGCTTGCACTGAGAGAAGACAAAGTATCATACACAGGAGGATACAGCTTACATGGTACAACAAAATAGACAAAGTTGATACACTATTACTGAAACAGCTTGTTTTCTCCTTTATGCCTTTGTTAGAAACCACATGACAAAAAAACCAAAGATTCTTATTATATGAATTGCAACAAGTTTCTCCTCCTTTACGCTTTTGCTAAAAACTTCAAAGAGAAAATTCAGATAAAGAACCTCGAGATACCAAATTGATTATTGAACAGAAAGCCATTCAGAAAGTTGTTATCGCTAATCAAATCATGAAGCTGTTTGCATTTGATCTGTAAATAATATAAAATAATTGAAAAAAATCTTTTATACTTAAAAATGGGACCATTTACATCCGATCACATTTTGATTTCATAATCTTAAACACAAGTTCTATGCCACAAGTTTATGATAGTACATATTCATCTTGATGGCATATGACAAACCTCATGTAAGGAGACATAGCAATTATTTTCATATATATAAGTGCAGAACACCCAGATTACAAGACATAATTATTGACTACTTACATTACATTGAATTTAGGTAGAGGAGAAAACTATTTTTCTACCATGGAGATAAGGAAGACAATAGTACAGAACATTAGCATAATAGACAAAATAATTGCATTAGACGCCTACATAAGTTCAAAATAGATCATGAGGTGCTTTCCCATCATGAGTAGTGGCAAAGGCACCTTGTTTCCTATGGTTCACTGGTGGACACTAGACTTTTGCATCATAAGTTTCTTTTTAAGTGTAGAATATTTAAAGAAAGGTAGAAAGAACCTCATGGGGGATTAATAAAGTATATTATCACAAAAGAACCGACAATGGAAAAAGCATCACCCTGCCAATGATCACAATTCACAAGACAACAAATAATATTAAAAAAAAAGAAATATCATTACTGGTAAATCCAAAAACATATATTTTCATGGGTAACCTAGTTTGAAAAATAGCATGGTCCTTGATAAGGAATAAATGAACAATCCTCTGTTGTTGCCTTTCCACGTAAATATGACTCCCGTCCACAGAATTCAATCTCCATTTTAATCATGAAATCAATACTCACAGAGTCCAATCCTAACCTACTAAATAAGTAGCATAAAAGAAGGAAATCCAGAAGAGTAAAAGAATGTCAATTAACCACATCATCACGGTCATCTCATTTGCTGTCCCCATGCCATGCAAGTTCATCAAACAGCCTAATAGAAAGCCAGCTGATATCGACTATCATCAGCGACACTAACAAGCA
The DNA here is from genome assembly GCA_022036555.1 of Microstegium vimineum. NCBI lineage: Eukaryota > Viridiplantae > Streptophyta > Magnoliopsida > Poales > Poaceae > Microstegium > Microstegium vimineum. The sequence continues at coordinate 24,004,197 of CM039138.1, read as the reverse complement.
CTGTGTATTCATCAATCATACAAAAATCAAATGAAAAATCACATTTTCTCTCAAAAAATGCACTTAAAGCATATATACTTAGAACACTAAAAAGAGTTTACGTTATATACAAATATAACTCTCCACACCCAATCTAATGCCGCTTTTACTTTTACCCAAGGAAATAAAAATCGTTCACCAAATCCACTCTAAATAAAGGCATGTGTATGTATGAAGAAATGAGCCACCATCTACCAGAGCAATAGAAGTGTCTCGTACTAAACATCTGAACTATGCTAGCACCTTATAGAGTATAGACATACTAACAAGATGATTGATCCATCTTCCATACTAACAAACACCCCTTCCTCACAGGTCAGTCTCATCAAGCACACCAACATCACTGCAGAGGGAAGCCGAATCCATCCGGCCACAGAGGTATGCTGAAAGAGGAAGGTGGTGTTTCCAAGGGTACCTTCTGGACGAGGTGAGCAGTGGCGTGCCCTTTGGGCAGGTCGACTTGCTCGCTGAGCGTGACGTAGGTGAAATTGGCGGTGACCTCCCCGCAGTTCTCGCACTTGAGCTGTGATCCACCAGAGAAGTGAGCGAGCAAACTCCGATCAGCGGCTTTCGCCATCGATATGAGAGGAACCGGAGCCGATCGAGCCAAGGGAGGAGAAGGGAATGGGGACACGGACCTTGAGGTAGTAGGGGAAGTTGGGGTCGTCGCAGCCGCGGAGGGGCTGCAGGTTGGTGAGGCCGTCCAGCTCCGCGCCCACCAACAGCGCGTAGTACACCATATCCGCCGCCGCCTTCTTGCTAGGGTTGGGGCTCCGGGCTCGGATTCGGTCCGACGCCACCGACGGAGACGACGTGGGGGAATGGGGGGTTTTGGCTTCCCTTGCGGTTGCGGCTATAGGAATAGCAAGGAAATACGGAGGAGGACGAAAGAGTGCTGTGCCGTGCCGTCACCGTTTGGACGAGAATAGCCCTAAGGTTCGCGCGCGGATGGCAGGACTTGTGAGGGTACTTTAGTCATTAGGCACTGGCTGAGTGGCGGCCTGCGAATCAGATTCGACGGGATTTCCAACTCCTACGGGCTACGGCCCATTTCATTGGGAGAAATTCACTTCATCGGAATTCAGGAACAAAGCACGAGCTCAACCCTGAGTCCTCCTGCATTTTGAATTTAGTTTTTTTTTTATGATATGATGCTTATTTCGAGCAAAAAGCTACTACTAGCCATTAGCCAAGCGACGGGAAAAAACACGAACCAAGCCGTCGACTATGAACAAAAATAAGCATGGGAAGACAACACAGTAAACACATGGTGATGAAATCTTGATCCAACGGCTATCATAGAAATCATCCCGTATCAGTCACGAGGAACAACTTATGCAGCCAAGATGGCCAGATGACACCAAGGATGAACCGAATTTCCAGAAACTTGAGGGGATCGTAAATCGAACGGACCCGAAACTAAACGAAAATAAGGCACTGTTTAGTTACTTTATTTTGCAAAATCTTTTTGTGTTTTGGGCTACTTTTTTGCAAAATGGAACTAAATAGGGATACTAAATTTTGTAAAAAGTAACCCACCAAAATATTTTGCATTTGACATCCAACACACCAAAAACTAAAATATTTTGCATCGTTGGACGTGCCAGACCTCTTTTACCCCTACATTTTGCAAAATATTTCACTGTATCTAAACAGAGGTGCAAAAAGTTTTTGCGTTTTACATTTTGCATTTTGAGCGCAATTTTTTTTTACAAAAACTTTTCACCACTTCCCACAATCTAAACACAGCCTAAATCTGCCATCGGTTCGCCACTCAAACAGAGCATGTACCAGGGGTGCACTGCACATAGTCGAACCTAAATTTTGTTGCTCCATCAAAGCATTAATTATTAATTAAGCATATATAATAGTAGATAACAGACAAGCTAAGAACACGATGACGCGGAAGGTGAAATGCTTAGGCGCCATCCAAATCACTCTTTACCTCGTCCCACAGTGCTACATTTCAGATAAGATAAGAAATGCTTGCGATCGCAATTTATGACACATTAGCATCTGAAATACCATCAAGAACATCATTTACACGCCGGAAGCAACACCATGCTAAACGCTGTCTGCATATAACTAACCATTTGGACACCTGTTCTGAAGCAACAGGGCTAACAGGAGAAACTGGTGGAACTAAGCAAGAGAGCAACACGATATAGGAATCAGATCAAGGGTGAGGTTCGAAGTAATTCACATAGAAAGTGCGTGTCTATCAGCCCCGAAAGCACAAACACTATGATGAAAAGGGCAAAGATCACACTTCATTGAACAAGTGAGCAACCCCACCACCTAGATCTTATGTTCAATGATTTTGAGCTAAAACCTAATCAGCAATAGGAATAACAAGATACAGCACAACTCGTCTAAGCTTGCAAACAGTCTTTCTGAACTCTGAGCTAGAAAAAGCGCTATCCATCCATGGGCACGCTGCTAGAGGGCCAAGAGATGCACTCCAGTCACGATCGCAAATTCGCAATAAACTAGACCGAAAGTTGGCATAGATTTGGTAATAAGGTGTTGTATCAATCAATCCATTAGAAGCAAAATAAAAATCACATACTCCCATTCTGTTCTGCTCACATCAGTTGGGGCGGCCGGCACGGATGGACCGGAGGCGGTCGAGCCACTGGTCCTCTGGGACGCTGCCCGCCCACGCCGGCGGCGCGCCGGGGAACTCGACACCGCGCATCGCGTCCACGATCCGCGCCGCGGCGCCCGCGGGGAGCGGGGCGCGGCGGCGACGCTCGTCCTCCGAGAAGGCCCGCGCCGCCGCCTCCCCGGGCCTCAGGTCTCCGTCCTCGTCCTCCGCCTCCGCGTCTTCTGCCGCTTCGTCCTCCTCGGACGCGAGATCCAGCGCGGAGATGCCGTTTCCTGCCTCGTCGAGGCGGTGGTGGGGCACGGCGGCGTCGAGGTCGGGGTCGGATTCGGAGTCGGAAACAGCGCCGGCGATAGGGCGGTAGTCGGATTCCGGCTCGGCGTCAGAGTCAGAGGCGGAAGAGTGGTCAGAGAGGGAAGCGGACGCGGGAAGGTGCCCGTTGTCGGGGATGGACATGGCGGCCGCCGGTGAGGAGACGAGCGCGCGCTTGGGTTGATTGGGTCCTACCTTCGGGAAACAAATTAACAAATTAGGTGCGGACGGAGGTACAGTAGGCGTATTGACGTGTGGTCGATTGATGAAGCTAGCAGCAGATTCTGAACAACACACTACACTTGATTAACACAGATCTTCAAATTTTCCCCTTAATTAACGCAGGGCCAGGACAGGCTATGATTGTTCAAAAAAAATGAACATAATTTTACCCTTTTCTTAGCATTTTGATCCATTAAGCGCTACTTCATCTACGCTTGCTGCCATTTGGGTTGATTATTAAACAAATTTGGTTTGATTTCATATTTCAATAACCAAACATCATCTTCAATCAAATTTTAAATAGGGAAAATTTGCTATTGGACAGAGGACACTCTATTTCTTTTTCAATTTGTTGGTGGACACCGTGCCTAATAAAATAGTTTAATAAAATAGATATAAAATTATATAAATGCCTAAAAAATATACTATAAAATATACTATATTCTACATGCTAGGAACTATATAGTAAAAATATTATTTTGCACTAAAAAAATTGTGTTGCCCCTCTTCATAAATAAACAAAGTCAACCATACTTAATTTGTTTATATATTTATAGGACACTAAAAATCTTAGAAAAATCATAAAATATGCATATCACCAAATCATAATTGTGCTAAAAAATCAGCTCGAAATAATAAAGTTTAATATATCAATTAAGATTGATAGGAGATAAATCTATAACTCAATCATGCTAAATATACCATTATAAATTCTGCTATTTTGAGCTAATATTTTTAACATAGTCAAGATTTGGTAATGTACGCATTCTACCAATTTTTTTAAAGATTTTTAGTGTCTTACAACCATATTAACAATTGTTAAATTTGTATATTTATGAAGAAGGACAAAATGATCATTTAAGAATAAAACAATAATAACCCATGTAGTTCTCAACATATAGAGTGTAGAAGATTTCATAGTATAAATTTTAAGCACTTATATGATTTTATATCTATTTTATAAAAAAAATTATTGTGCGAGATGTCTTGTAGCAAATCTCATTATTTTTATTGTCCATCACCAAACGGAGGCCATTTTGGGGGCGCCGACTAGGGTGATGTCGAAACATGTGCCGACCACCACAAATTTATTCTGTCGTGTAGGCACTCTACAAAATTTTGAATTTTGTTTTAATCTTTTTACAATGGCAATTTTTATTTTTCCTATTGTATTTTCATGATTCCTATTTATATTCTTCTTTGCAACGATGTTGTAGACTTTGATTCAAGCAACGATACCTATAGTGAATAAATCTCCAGTCCATAAATTGTCTAGCTATCCACCTAACCGCACAACATGTTCCATTGCAACGCAAAAGCATTCAGATAATCGCACAACATATTCGTTGTAACGCATGAACACATTTGCTAGTAAGATCTACAAATCATGTTAAAAAGGGGTCAATCGCACAACCTATAACTTACGAAGATGGTGCCCTACCATAGACAACGTAGATGTCTAGTACCAATTGTGAAATATTAGTAATATTATAAATATATTAGACCATTTAAGTAAAGAATTCTACCCGCACAAGAATAATATTATAGAAAAATATAAATGTGATATATATCATGAAAATAAAATGCTACATAATAGACCAAAGTACCAAACAAAAATAAAAATCCTAAAAATATAGTATTACAAGTAATATAGGAAACAATAAGGAAAAACAACCTAAAATACATCACATAGATACAAGTTGAATAATCTACAACACTTTTATAGGTACCATGTGAATACTCAAAATATAATCACAAAATATTCCATTTATATTACATAGTAAACATCTTAAAAATCAAAGATAATCGTGGAATATCCCATTTATACTACATCAATAGTAAAATATATCATAAAAAATATAAATTAAATGAACAAATCATTTATGCTATGTGAACATCACAAAGTACATCATATAACATCACATGTATACTACGTGGTCGTCATCACTCAGAGAACATCAAAAAATACATAATAGATCATCATATGTGTACTACATAAACATCACAAAATACATCATATAACATCACATGTATACTACATAAAAATTGAAAATAAATCATAAAACATCACATGTATACTACGTGAACATCACAAATACATCAAAGATCATTACATATATACTACATTAACATCACATATATACTGCATGAATAGCACAAAGTACATCATAGAACATCACATATGCATACTACATGAACATCAAATATATACTACATGAATATCATAAATTATATCATGGAACATCACATCTATACTATGTGAGCATGACAAAATAAATCATAAAACAACGCAAAATATATTATAGAACACCACTAGTATACAACGTGAACATCACATATTCACGTGAACACTACTAGAAATAAAATGAGTAAAAAAGATATAATTATCAAATTAATTAAACAGGGTAAAAGTAAACAAAATACAAATAAAAAATGCTAAATATAGAAAAAATAAATAAATAACTTAAATAATAAAAAAGGAAAATTAAAAGATCACATTTATACTACACAACATGACATATATCTCATGTAGCATAAAATAAAAAAATAGGGAAAAACTAAAGCAAAAAATTGATCAAATGGCTTATAATAGAAAGTTGTTTATAAAGATATTTTCTATAGCAAAAACAACATCACCTGCGAAGCTGACTTGTGTCTAACATATCCTAAATAAAAAAAATCATAGTACAAAAAATAGAAAACGGAAACCAAACTAAAAAAATTCACATGAAACATAAAAAGAGAAAAAAATGAAATTAAATCGAAGAATAAAAATAGAAAATATAGATAATAAAAACAAGTGAAATTAAAAAATTATTAGTTAGGTCAAAAGAAAATGAATAAAAATAATTATGAAAAAATAAAAACAGTGAAAAGAGAATAAAATGCCACTTAATAAATTTAAAATGAAATCAAAGAAAGGAAAGAAAAAGAAATGAAGAAAAGCACAAAGGAAATAAAAAGATAAAAAGGAGAATAAAAGCACAGAGAGAAAAGGAAAAGAAAAAGGAAATAAGAAATAGTTAAAAAAAAGTAACCTACGAAGCATCATGAATTGCTCAGGTTGTCAACGGAAAGAAATAAATACCTCCTCATAAAAAGGAGAATAAATCCACAGGAAAAAAAAGAAAAGGAAAAAAGAAATAGATAAACCTATAAGCATCGTGAATAGCTCGACGTTGTCAACGGAAAGAAGAAAAAAAGACCGCTCATCCCGCGGGCTGCAAACGACGCAGATGGTGCGTCACAGTGGGCCTCTACCCGTCACAGTGGGCCTCTACCCGAGCCATCTTGCAAACAGAGAATCGGCCCAAAGTCGTGAGGGAGGGGTCGACGGAAGGCTTCCATCAGATTGGACGGACCGCGAAGATTCCGGGCCATTTTTAGTGTCGAGTTGCTAATTTTATACCTTTTAAATAATTCAATTTATCTTCAAACTAATTGTTGGAATCTAGTTGATAGAATCAGGGCCTGTTTGGGACTGCTCCACGAACTCTGCTCCACAAACTCCACTGTAGAGACTGCTCCACGAACTCTGCTCCACAAACTCTACTGTAGAGCAGCTCCACGAACTCCATGTTTTTGTGGCGCACCTCTTTAGGTGCTCTCACAACTCCACCTTTTTTCTGGAGCTGTGTGCGTGGAGCTGAAATCAGTTTGGCTAAAAAATGTGAAGCAGAACTGAAAAACGTGGAGCGGAGCAGTCCCAAACAGGGCCTGTTTGGTAGAGTTGTGCTCCCTGATTCTCCATCTGTGTTGCCTGATTCACTGGTGAAGTGATTTTGTGGCTAAAATTTGATTATCTTCAATTGTTTAGCCTAAACTCTTAAAATTAGCATGAAAAATCAATTCACATAATCAGATGAAGCTACTTTTTTCAGCTCTCAACCTTTTAGTTCATTTCAGAGAATCAATTTACAGAATCAACAAAACATCAATTCTCGCTGAAAAATACGTTTGACAATCAGCTCCACGGAGCGCTCCCAAACACCGCCTCAAACGTGATTCCTTGGATCCAATCATGGTCTCTTTTAAATTTTAATTGTGTGTCTGCATTATACCTGACTACCTGCATGCGTGTTGCTATGCACAAATCATCATTTAATTTCTTTTTTCTTCGGTTAAAAACTGATAAATGAAATGTTAAGGAAACAATCGATATTTCTTGCATGCGCTGTTGTTGTCAAAATGGTTATTCTGCAGCTAATCGATAACATATCTAAGAGTTCCCGATAAAGCTTCACATTATAGGATTTTTTTGTCAAGACTCAAGAATAGATAGAATCCATCTCCAAAAGTCCCAGTCCTACCTCCGATCGTTTGGGACTTCGAAAATATTACCGAAAACACGGATATATCTGCAAATCTTCCACGCGCGTATGGGTCTGCCCATCTAAGATGGAAGGGTGTGATAAAGAATAAAAATTAGAAAAAAACATATAATACACATAATATACAAGAGAGAAATATTATATAAAAATGGTTAAAATAATTTAAGAAATAGTATATAATTTCTGATGTAATATTCTTTTCTATAGTTTAGGAGTGAATTTTTTAAAACGGTTAGAGATGGTCTTATTGATTCCTCTCAATACTTTTTTGCGAGTTGGATAACTCCATGATTTTGAGAAGAAAATCTTAAGAACTCTTGGAGATGCTCTTATATTAGTAAATATTAGGCTAATCATGACTCGTGAGTATGAGAGGGCAGGAAAGATAAAACAAGACATGATTAAAATTGTACTAGCTGATTTAGGTTATTCCCATGGCAATGTAATATGCACCAATTAATTACCACCTAAGACGTTTTGCTGACCCGTGGCGGAGCTTGAAGCCAAATATAAGAGGGGACATTGTCAAATCCGGACCATTGAACATTGATCAACATATACACAAGCTCCATAGAAATAAGTTTTAGTTCTATGATACTATAATTAGGTCACAATTAACAAAATACAAGTGACCGTGCCTATTAGTCTATTACAGTATATATGTACCAACATACAAGTATCCCATAGAACTAGCACTTGTTAAAAGTCCACTTTTCTTTTCTTCAAATTTCGGAAATCAGTAATTATATCTTCATAGTCTCTTGTGATCTCGCCTTCTATGTGTACTACCAAGCTACTGGCAAAAAATTCGTCTTCCATCTTGTTTCGTAGTCTTGTCTTAGTGATCTTCAAGATAGAAAAAACGTGCTCAACAGTAGCTGTTGAAACTAGAAGAGTAGGAAGCAACCGAAGCAGTCTATCAATCATGTTAAAAGTCCTATGGCGCCCTGTGCCAACAAGGCATTGACATAGCTCATATATGGTTGCAATATTTTTCAGCTCTTCTCTGTTGGAAGCATCAACGATAAAATGCTTCAACTGATTCTCTGTTGCATGACCATTGCTCTATGAGTACTCCAGCCAAGATGGAAAATCATGAAACCAATTGTATTGGAAATGGCGCTGATGACCTTGTGGTCAAAAACCCCTGTATTTGTTCAGTTTAGGTTGCATTGGGCCCAACTTCAAATATGCCCGCCGTACACCATCTTGCTGGTTACTTGGATACTCCTAAATTTGTGGGCGTAATGCTGGATCTCGCTGTAGGAATTCAATTCCCTGAAACATAATAGGTTCACCTTCATTTGCTTGGTCTTCATATTTCCTTGGTTCTAATTCAACTAAGTTGGCAGGAATCGGTGTTTCCTCAACAATAGGTTCTCTTTTTCTCTTGAAAAATGAAGAAATGGGTCTCTCTTTATGTAACACCCCTGGTGTTATAGAAACTAAAATTGGACATGTCATGCGAAGCATTCATATTTAGATAACTTTGATATGCATTCACTAAAACAACTTTCCATTTATAAGTGTTTGAATTTGTGTTTAACTGGAATATCATGTTAATGTTTGTTTTATCAAATATAAATTTAAGATGGTTAAGAGCATGTTGACTCAATTGTACTTTTGAATGTTTATTATGATCACTAATTGGTTATAAATTAGAGTAAAAAAATCAAGTTTGGAATTCAAAGTTAAAATCCTAATTTCAAGCATTAGACTAAACCCTGGTAAACCTAATTCAAAATCTAGGTACAAATTAAGAATGAACCAAAAAGCAAAAGTGTAGATCTTGTCAAGGTGTACAAAGTTGGTTTTTGGAGTTTTTGAAGTTGTTATAGAAAATTTGAAGAAATTTAAAAAGGGCTAAATCCAAAAAGTGTCCCCTTTTGAATTCAAACTTGCATTTCAAAATTTAAGAAGAATTTGAAAGTGAACATTAAAGTAAAGTTATTGAACTTTGAATTTTGAACAATTTTTATTTTTGAAGATTTTTGAGTTTCAATACGAAATTGAAAGTAATTTGAAAAATAAAACAAGTGGCAATTTGGTAGTTACCTTGAACAGGGTAAGTAGGCAGATAGTTCGCCACCGGCGCCACGCTACCGGCTTCATGACGCGTCTGTTGATACCACCTCCTTCTTGGACATGTCTGTGAAGCTGTTGCGTGTCGTCCGCGCACGTCTCCTCTCTTTTCCCCCTCTCTGCTCTGCTTTGCCGCTCCCTCGCCATCATAGCTTGTCTCTATTATGCTGGAGCTATTGAGCCATCTCCAGTCCAACTAAACGTGCCACCAGATTCGCCTTGATCCTACGGCCACACTGAGCTAACCTGCGTAGCTTCTCTCCCCCTGAATCGCTAACGAGTCATCGTCTTCTTCGTCACCCGTGAGTTCACCGTCGTGATCCACTCCACTGTGATCAGGACATTCTGGTAGGCTTCTCACTTCACCGTTCATCGTTTCATGATCACCATTCTCCCTTGTTGCTCGTACTCTTAATCGTTCATCATTTAGCAGCTTGCCTTCATTAGAACGGAGCTTTGACGGGAAATCACGTCGCCGCCATCACCCTCAACGTCAACGACCTAGCTCCGACTCACTTCTGTCCTCATTTGTGCACGCATCATCATTGAGGTGAGCTCATGGTCATGCCCGTGTACCTTGATCTCTTTCTTCTACGACGCAGACGCCGGAGCACGCGCCACCGGCGAGTTCTGCTTCGCCGTGCCGCAGCGTGTGTGGTTAGGTTCACTAAGAGCCGTTTAAATTGTCATAGTTGAACGATTAGACTCGCCTGTGTGTGTTAAGCGTCATGGCGACCTTAACGTCGTTGGTGAGCTCACCAATCGCCGTTTGCGCTTTGGCTGTGACCCGCCGTGCCGCCATCGCCGCCGGCAAGGTCGGTGTAGTGACCCAAGTGTTCAACCAGTACAACCAGAAGATGCACAATGTTATGGAGGTCATGTTTATCCTAGTCCTATGGCCGGAAACCTCACCGCCATCCAGAAATTGGCCAGACATCTCAGCCACTAGAGTCAACGTCGGGACGATTTTTTCCTTTTAATTTTTTATTTTTGCAAAATGTAAATTGTGCTGATTTGTTTGGAAATTCATAGATAAATAATTAGAGCTCTAAAAATTATTAAATTTTTGTGTGAACTCTTTGTGATATGTGCTATCTAAAAAAATGAAATGTCTTTTCTAAATACTTTTTGAATGTGATAAAAATTGGTCATTTAATTAATAAATACAATTTCTATGATTTTTCTAGGCTTAGTTATTTATCCAAAAAAATGAAAATTATTTTGCCACTTAGTTATGATATAATCAACCTCCACAAAAAGTTTGGGCTTAATTGGAAGAAGTTGATTTTATTCATAATTTAGAATTAATTAATTAATTAATAAAGTCAATATTAAAATCCTAATGACTTAGGATTTGAGTGTAGACCTTGTGTCATTAACATAAAATAATCCTTGGAACTTTGTTGGATATTTAAAATTCTTAGTTAATTAAATAATTACGAAATAATAATAAAATTAATGTTATTAGCAAAAACTGGTAATTATTAAATGAATTAATGAAAGCCCCAGGGCAAGAATGATAAGGTATTTACTTGCAACTACACCATGAAGGAAAGTTATACTCAAACTTTTAATCTTTAAGTATTCATCAAGCATCATGTTTCATATCGCATCATATTGAGCATGCATTGTTAATGCGTGTAGTGACCGAGAATGAGAACTTGGTGGTCAACTAAGTTGCTAAGGATGTCAACCCACCAGTTGAGGTTGGGTTTGATATCTATAGAACTTCTTCCGAGCATGAATAGCCCGAGCATCAAAGCAAGCCCCGTATGCATTCAACCCTACCTTGTGTTTTACAAATTTTATATCACTTATACTAATCTTGGTTGCATTAAGTAAATAGGAATTCAATGGTAAACTAATTGCTGCATTACCAACCTTGGTTATTCCAATATCATCCTTGTTACTAGTTTTACTTTGAGATCATCTATTTATGCTTAGTCATGCTTGGACCGGTAGAAGTCGGGTAATTTCCCGTCACCTGCGAGATATAGGAGGATAGTTGATTACTGAAGTATAAATATATGCGGTATCAAGGAACGTTTAATGGTGGAAGTAAGAAATGGAGACCGGGTGGACTCAGTGTATGTGTGGGTTCTGTAGAATCATGGACCCTTGTGTTTAGGCGATTAACGACAATACTAGATCACTATGACTAACGTGTGTTTTGCAGAGACAAAGTCATTTATGTTAGGTCATGAGTGATGTATTTTGAATGGGCTTAATGGATATTCATGCCCCCAAGATGGAAATCGTTTCGGTTGCAAAGGATGGAGATACACGACGAAGACTAGGCTAGTTCTTAGTGCCATAAGGTTGAGAAGGGCACTAAGTATAGCTAGGACTTTTGTTTTTCCTTTGACCGTACTATAAAGGGGGGTATGAGGTTAGTAGCTTGACCTAGGAGAGTTTAGAAAAGTGGGTATATGCACACTTGTCACAACTAGTCCTAGAGACCTTGCTTTCAGCCCTTGATAAACCCTAGAAATGGTAGGAGCAAAATCCCTTAAGGAACCTCAGCGAAAACGGTTGAAAAAGAGGGAGAAAGAGGCTCCGGACCACTCTGCTAAGTGGGCACCGGACCAAGGAGAGTGGTCCGGTGGTCCCTGACTTAGGCAGTTTTCCAGCTTGAGGAGCTCCGGACCACCTGTCTGGAAAGCACCAGACCATAGGAGAGTGGTCCAGTGGCTTGGTTCAGAGAGTCAGAAGGCTCCGGACTAGTCCGACGGTTCGTCCGACGGCTAGTCCGACGCCTCATGACAGGGGTTTGGTTCTATGCAGAGAGCACCCTGGCTCCGGACCAGAGCGTCGGACCAGGGCACCGGACCAAGGAGAGTGGTCCGGTGGTGTGTAAAAGAGAGAAAGGATTTCACTCAGAGAGCACCGAGACTCCGGACCAGAGCGTCGGACCAGTGCGTCGGACCAAGCAGAGTAGTCCGACGGTGCCTGAGTATGAAATCAGAGTGAGCTCCTGACCAGTGTGCATGGTCCGGTGGTGTGAGCTCCGGACTAGTCTGGTGGCTTCACAGACAGAAGAAAAAGTAAAAAACGGCTAGTTTTGGAGGTGGGGACTATTTATAGTTGCCCCCTTGGTCCTTAGAGGACTGCTTGGCCATTGTTTCAGCTGGTGACACCTTGAGAAATCTTTTGGAGAGCCAAGAGTCTAGTGAGGGAGAGATTAGAGAGAGTTCATCTTGTTCTTCCCTCCTAGAGTGATTAGGAGTGACTTGTGTGCATCCATCCACCTTCCTAGCCTTGAGTGGGTCAAGTGAAGATCTTGTGCTTGTTACTCTTGGTGTTCGACAGCACCTAGACGGTTTGGTGGTGTTCGGAGGAAGTGACCGCCGAGAGATTGTTGGCGGCTCTTCTCCAAGCTCTTGTGATCGGTTGTGGGCGATTCACCAAGCCAGAGTGGCGAAGAATCAGCCCGTAGAGAGCACTCTACCCTTGCACGGGTAGAGGGGGAGCGATACCTTGCGAGGTGCTCCAACGAGGACTAGGGGGGGGGTGTCGACACCTCGATACCTCGGGAAAAAATCGCTGCGTCCATGATATTTTCTTTTCCCTAGCTCTTTACATTTCCGTCTTGTTTTTACATTTCCTACTAGAATTGCTTAGGTTGTTTTTAATTCCTATGAACTGCTACCGCTTTCTAGGTAGGACACACGGACGGTAGGCACTAGGGGGTGATTGGCATTTGATAGGTTTTTATATTTGCTTTAGAAATTTAAAACAAGCCCAATTCACCCCCCTCTTGGGCATCTTGATCCTTTCAGGTTCTTTGTGCTGTGTCGATTAGGAATTGTCCGTTGTTGAAATGCATGAGATGAGGCTTTGTAGTACTGGCCACATATTTTGGTAAGCCTTACCTTACATATTCTATCACGAGAACGACTATTCGTGCACTAGGAGCGAAGAGGTAGTGGGAGTAGCATGTACCCTCCTACTAAAGGGATGGATTGTGGAGTACTGTGCTCCCGGGTGGCGTGGGCCCGATTTTGTCTTGGAGGATCTGAAGTAGGGTTGACATACGCAAGATTCAGTTCTACATATGTCGTGTGGTAAGGAATCCCATCTAGGTTTATCATTGATTTAAATCATCGTTGATCCTCAGATATGGAGACTCAACTCATTGTTCATCATCATAGTTAACAAATGAATCTCAATAAAGAAATAATGTAACTACTTTGGACTGGGATTATTGTTGCTCTTATAAACAATTAGTATGTTTCTAAAATATTGAAAGTAAGAACATGCAATTAGAGAGCTTTTATGCAAAGGAACTTGATTCTTGCTAAAACCTACATTGAACCCTGAGCCTGCATTCCTGAATCTTCTTTCCATTTTACTGTAGGGTAAGTCTTGATGGGTACTTTTGTACTCAGTGTTCTTTAACCCCATGTTGCAGGTGAGCAGAATAAGCAGTTTTGTTTTGAACCTTGTTGCATGATTGTGTTTTAGGTTGATGTTGAAGAATAAATTATGTGACCCTTGGGCAGGGTGTTGGTCGTGTATAACAAGCTATGTATTAAGCTACTCCACTTCTATGGTTTGCAATAATTGCACTTAAGTTTATATTGAAACAAATGGTTTGTAAACTTAAGTTATCATAAGACTTTCGCTTTTACTCTAATGTAATTTGTTATATATGTAAACTATTGTAATGTTACAATACCATTCTAATGTGATCATGTTTGGAAGATCGGTGAATGAATCAGTTTAGCCGAGGACACCGGATGGACTTCATGAGTTATCAGGAACACCTGTACAGGGGTCAGAGGTCTTTGAGGCAATAACGGGTACTTGTGGGCCATATAACTTAGGAGATTCTGTTACACTTTACCCGTTTGTATCTATAGATAAAAATAAGAGACTATTTATTATATATAAACTACCAGACGGTATGAACAATGCAATTATGGGATTATGTCAAATAAGCTAGCGAAAAACCTCTTATTTCCAACAAATAATGAAAGTTTTCATTTGTTGCAAATTATCACTCAATTAGCCACTTCTACACCACATGATCTATGCCTCTAAGGGTTCGTTTGGATGTCCATGTATTTTACTCAACCCAAATGTGTTAAGAGTGTATTTGAACTAATTTACACTTCAATCCATTCCAACTCATGTGGTTCGAGGTAGATACATGTGCATCCAAACAAGGACTAAAGAGTTTCCCCCTACAAAGCGCGATAGCGCCGCCGCGAGAGAGCCCATCCACATCGCCCCTAAATCACCTATTGGACCACGTCGCTCCTAATTCATCTATTGGACCACGTCGCCTGAATTCCAGCCCGCAAAAATATTAGCTCTTGGCTCCTTGTGGAAAAAACGTAACTCTTCCTGTCCTCTCTCAATCTCTCCGAAGGCTCCTGAGGCGGCGGCGACGAGCAGGGCGACGCTGGCACCTTCGTAGGCGGCGCACCGGCGGCTCCCTCCCCCTCCCCTTCCCCCTCCATTGCTCGCACGGGTGAGTCCCTTTTCTTCCCCTCTCTCTCTCCCCATCTCTCCCGGCAAGGCGGCGTGGCGAGGCACTGGGAGGGAGCTCAGCGGCGCGACGGCTACGCAGCGGCTGCACAGGGCTACGCAGCGCGGCGGCGCGGCGGCGGCGCCGCCAAGGCTGCACGAGCAGGCAGCGCGGCGCAACGGCAGCGCGGGTAGCCCCCTCCCTGCTCTCTCTCTCTCTCTCTCTCTTTCTCTCTCTCGACGTCTCTTCCTCTCTCTCTCTCTCTCTCCGGCGTGGTGGTGTGCGGGCCTGGCCCCAGTGCCGCCGATTCGCTGCACGAGGCACTAGCGGAGCGAGGCTGCTGCGGGGTGACGTTTACACTACTACAGAATCTGCAATCACTGCTGGCCCATCACTGCCGGTTGTATTTGGGCCGGCAGTGATGCCTCTTCACCGCCGGTTCTGTCTCTGACAGACCCCCAATTATCGGGGGCTGGGGCAGAACCGACAGTGAATTTCAACATCACTGTCGGTTCGTGGCTTGAACCGGCAGTGATGTCTCTCTGCCGTATCACTGCCGGTTCAAGCCACGAACCGACAGTGATGTTGAAATTCACTGCCGGTTCGTGGATTGAACCGACAGTGATACGGATAGGTTTTTATTTAAGCAGGCACTGGCGCGCTCCGAAATGTTCAGACGCGCGACAGTGCCCACTCAGCATGCCGCCGCCGCGCCTCGCCCTCCACACCGCAACACGCCGTTGCCGCCATGCCTCTTCCTCCACGCCACCGCAGCACGCCGCCGCCGCCGCCGCCGTAGCACGCCGCCTCCGCTCCACGCCGTCGCCGCCGCATGAAGGCCGCAGGAGGACGGACCTTCCTCCACGACGCCTGTCCACCTCCCTCCACGGTACCATGGTGTTTGACGAAATGCCTATTTGAGATGTTATTTGATATGTGATATGAAATTTAATATAGATATAGATAGATAAGTAGAGATAGATAGAGAGAGATAGATGATCTTAGTATATGCTATTTGATATGTGATATGAAATTTAATATAGATATAGATAGATAGGTAGAGATAGATAGATAGATAGAGAGGGATAGATAATCTTAGTATATGCTATTTGATATGTGATATGAAATTTAATATAGATATAGATAGATATGTAGAGATAGATAGAGAGATAGATAGATAGAGGGATAGATAATCTTAGTATATGCTATTTGATATGTGATATGAAATTTAATATAGATATAGATAGATAGGTAGAGATAGATAGAGAGATAGATAGATAGATGAAATATAATCTGAGTATATGTGATTTAATATATAGATGGTTGGACGTCGTAATCTCCCACCACCGGAGGAAATTGGTTGGAATGGTTATTGTACTTGGATGGGTTTCGATCCGGTATTCCCGGTAGCCCCACGGAATTTTCCAAACATAGTAAGTTAGTCAAAATATCTTTCATATGTACGACTAGATCATCCAAGTTATTAATTAACATGTCTTATATGTAATGTAGATGATTGATCCAGTTGTTTGGCTTAAATCAACACTCGCCTATTCTGGGGTTGACAATGTGGATGTTCAGATTAATCATGTAAACAATGGTACAGAACTCCAATGTTGTATTTCATTTTCAATTGCCATTAGGATGGGTCATGTTCGTGGTCGTGGTCGTGGTCGTGGTAGTGGTTGTGGCCGCGGTGGTGTTGGCGGACGCAATGTGTTACAAATCTCAGAGGTGGGAATACAGACAAGCCAGCGGGGTGTTGCTATTAAGTATGCCGTCTATGCTTGTGCTGTCACGCTCTCAAGAAATGAGATCACACTTTCTACTCTGTCTTCAGTGAAGATTGAAGCTATTAATCGCAACATGTATCCTGATATTCGGGGTTTATGTGCACGAATGGCTCAGAACTCGCCAAAGGTAAGTTTAAGACTCATAACTTATACCTAGATTTGTTGTTATATGTTGTCAATATTGCTCTCATAATTAACCCTATACTTATGGGTAGAGGAGTATGACATGACCTACGCATGGTGTAGTTTTGAAGCCATTCTGAACCAAGTAATGGATGCATTGGGTTATGACTGGCAATATGCTGATGAAGAGCCAACACTAACTACTGCAGGCTTTCAAGCAAAGTTGGTTGCGACTAAGAAGGGAAACCCACCAACTACTCGACCACCGTTAAACGTAGTTAGTACACCATGTGCTCGTAAGTGTGAAGCAACAGAGAGTGTACTATTTAATACGTTGTTGTTCATCGATGAGATTATTGGTTACAAGATAGGTGACTTACACTTCTCCGATTTGGTAGTACTAGATCGTTGAACTATTGTAATGTACAATAAGTTTAAGACACATCTATGAATTTCTGTAATATAAATGTTGATGGTTTCTGTAATATAATGTTGATGGTTTCTGTAATAAATGTAAATTATAAAAATTAAATCACTGCCGGATCACTTAGAACCGACAATGATATCCTACATTTACTGTCGGTTGGTTAAATGAACCGACAGTGATGACTCAAGCATCACTGCCGGTTTGTAATACGAACTGACAGTGATGCTTGAGCCATCACTGCTGGTTTGGCATAACCGGCAGTGATGGCTTGACCTCATCACTGCCGAATTGCCAGTGTCGGTTCAAAAACCGCCACTGAAGGGGGGTTTTGAACCGGCACTGTTTTGATGTTCTGTAGTAGTGTTAGGAAGAAAGAGAAACAAAAGCAAGCCTACCTGACTCTGATTGAGAGACGAGCGTGGCTGCTTGGATGTTGGGGTGCGCTGCAGGGGTCGAGATAAGGTTGAAGACAAGGTTGTAGTATACATTGTTCAAAACTAGATAGATGTTTCATATTATCATATAACTAGGTGTGAGATCTATCAATTTATGAACAATGTATACTACTACCTTATCAAAATCATTTGACTTTTTTATGTAATGGTTGTGTAACAAAAATATGCCAACATGCAAAAATGTAGATTTTTCTAAAAAAGTTTATAATTATTATAATGATTTTATGATAATTTATAAATAGAAGGATGAATTATCCCAAGCAGACAAGTGTTTTCCCCCAACAAACATGGGATATGTGATAGAGTGAAATGTTTGAGCATAAATATATTTTTTTTATCAATTTATGTGGAGCCTACCGGAAGCATCCATAGTTCAATTTGGAATTACTTTCGTAACCAGGCAGAAATTCATTTAAATGATAGAAAATATCAAATAAGTTTTGAAAATTTTTAAAACTCCTCCACACCAACACATATAAGGTTGCTGCTTGTCCAAAACATTTCAAAGTATGGAAGACATTTTTACTAAGATGGCTTCACAACGACATTCTAAATTTGTTTGAGATTTTTTTTATTGAAAACCAGCAACCCATATTTTGTGGCGATGGGATGACTCATGAAAATAGACAATTTCGTGGTGGGATATATAGTCATTTTCTTTAGGGGTACTTAAATACTCTCCCGAAAACAATTGATTTCATGACGGTGTGTGTGGAGCACTCTCGTGAAATTGAGTAATTTCTTGGTGGGATCTATGGCACTCATGAAAAACATTATTTTCATGAGTGTTTATTTAAACTCACACGAAAAAATTTAACCCTCATGAAATCTTCATTTTCTAGTAGTGCACACCTCAAGTTGTCATTCTCGTTTACGTACGTTCTCTGTTGGTAACATGGCTGCTAAGGGTTGACCTATAGATTTGAGTTTAAGGCAGTAGACCATCGGCGAGGTTGGCCCGTAGAGTAATTACCTATGAGTAGCAGGCCGGATTGACCCATCAAAATCAGCATCCCTACCACAGCGTGCAGCTTCAAATTGAAAGTAGTTAGACTTAGATCGATACAAACAGTTCTGGCTTCGTTTTCCCAGAATTTATTTGGGCTGCTTCGTCAGTTAGACCATCTCAAGATGTGTGCGGAATTCAAAGGCACACATGCACGTGTCAAGACCTCACATCAGTAACAATTATTACCAGATTGCAGCGTTTATTTCCGTGTCAAACAAGGAGAAGAACATCTAGAGTGTTTACAGAACTGAATACTATGAAGTTGTGACCAGTCCGAACTGTCGAGGATAGAGCACACGAGCCCATGCATGCATCATGCCGCCCGCGCCTTGCTGACTTCTGGTATAATACAATTAAGGCTTGTTTAGTGGAGCTTCATCACTCGCCTTTTGCTAATAGCTAACGGATCCAAAACCAATAAAACAAAAAAAAGTGGCTTTATCGGCTTTAGTTTATTGTAGAGAAGGAAGGGAATTAAAAGAGCTTCCGCAGGTAAAGCTCTACCAAAGACGGCATAAAACACAATGCACGCACAGGCACACGTACACTACGTCAAAATAGATTTTGCGCAGTATTGCAAAAACAGTCTTAGTGACGGACACCCTTCCTGCCCGCCGCGGTTATTCCCTGCATCGGCTGTGCTCGGCCGGCAGCTTAAGCGCCCGCTGCGGTCGCCCGCTGCGGTTAATAGCGATTAACCGCAGCGGGCGGCATAACGTGACCGCCACGGTTAATGTGTTTACCGCAGCGGTCATGTTATGCCGTCCGCTGCGGTTAATCGCTATTAACCGCAGCGGTCAAATAACAATGTCCGCAACGGTTATTTCTTTTCTATATAAGCTACAGTTCGACCTTCTTCTTCCTCAAGTCTTCTCTCTTCCAAACTCGTGGGGAGAGAGGTTTTGCCCGATTTTTTAACCAAACCATTGGATTTCGGTTTTGAGTGTTGTTTTGGAGGAGGAGGACATCATAAGAGGTATTTAAAAGGTTCCCATGGTCTATTTTCTCTCTTTTTCTTGCTTTTTGACCTCTTTGGATGATCTTGATCTTGTTTCATGGAGGAAGAAGAGAAAGCTTGTGTTTTTTTATCTAGAATCATAATATTGGGTGACTAAAAGCTTTTAGAGGGTTTCCATGCTCTTTTCTCTCTTTTTTTTCTTACTTTTTGAGCTCTCTAGCTATAGATCTACATCTAGATTAGATTAAGGGAGGAAAGAGAAAAGCTTGTGTTTTTTTATCTAGTTTTATAATTTTATATGCCTAAAAGCTTATGTTGTTGATGTGTACGGTTTGCAGCCAATATGGATAGGTCAGAATGGATGTACAAGATTAGTAGGGTACTTGATCTGTGGTATCTCAGCGAAGTGAGAAAGTTTATTGCTGCTGCGAGAGCTCACCGTGACCGATCGAAGCGGAGGACAATCGTGTGTCCGTGTTCTCATTGCAAGAATCTGACTACCTTCATCAACGATGGCCAGATGTAATCTCATTTGATTCGGTTTGGTTTCGTAGAGAATTACACAGTCTGGACTCAGCACGGCGAAAGTGTCGACCCCAGTGGTGGTGGTGCATCTGGAGCGGCGCACCAAGAGCCACGAGCGCCACACGTCTCATGTTCAGATACAACAACGGCAGCCTGCAACGACAACAAAGATTGTGATTATAGCACGGTGGAGGATCTACTCGAGGACATGGAAGATGATCATGGGGTCAGGAGGCCACCGTGCAGGAACCCGAGGATGTGCCGCTTTTTGATGATTTAGTGAAGCACATCAATGAGGACGACGTTGTGTATGGTTCCCCGAAGTAGTTGGAAAATTTCAGAGAGATGAAGCAGGCTCACTTGATCCTCTGTATCCGGATGGTGGCGAATGTCCGAAAGAGTGCACCGTGCTCCGTTTTATCCTCCACATGTTGATGATGAAGGCCCGACATGGTTGGTCTGACAACAACTTCAATGAGCTGTTAAGTTACCTTGCTACAACGTACCCAAAGGGTAACAAGTTTCCCGTGAATACTTATCGGGCAAAGAAGTTGATTCGTCCAATGTCGATGAAAGTTCGAAAGTTCGATGCCTGCCCTAACCACTGCATCATGTATCGGCCTGGCACTAAGTATGAGACGACGACGAGCTGTCCGCACTGCAACGCAAGTCATTACAAGAAGAATGTTGGCTGTCGTGCGGATGCAGACGGCGACGAGTCGTTGCGAGGTGGTCCGAAGAAGAAGAAGGGGGGGGGGGGCAAGAAGAGCACTGCTGCAGACAATCGCATTGCGGCTCAGCAGGACGAGGAGGAAGAGGGCTACACGCAACGGAGAAGCCCGACAATGTCGGTGTGGTATCTGCCTATGATCGACCGCCTGCGTGCACTATTCGGGAACCCAGAGGATGCCAAGCTGATGTCGTGGCATGCATCAGATGACCGCAAGAAGGATGATGGCATGCTTCGGCACCCATCTGATGGCCAACAATGGAAAGATTTTGACAAGGCATATCCGGAATTCGGCAACGAGTCAAGGAACGTTCGGTTCGCGCTCAGTACTGACGGGATGAACCCTTTCGGTGAGCTTAGTAGCTCGCACAGCACCTGGCCTATCATACTCACCATGTACAACCTACCTCCCATATGTGTCAGAAGCACAGGTATCTCATACTGACCATGCTGATCTCAGGACCAAGACAACCCGGTAACGATATTGATGTTTTCCTAGAACCATTAATGGAGGAAATGCAGGAGCTATTTGATGTTGGGGTCGAGATGACTGATGCGTACCGCAAGGAGAAGTTCACCCTAAGGGCCATCATATTTGTCACGATCACCGATTACCCTGGTCTCTTCTCACTGTCAGGGCAGATCAAAGGGAAAACTAGCTGCGTAAAGTGCATTGATGGGACATGCCACCATTACCTTAAGGCATCGTACAAGACAATTTACATGAAGCATAAGCGGTTCCTAAGCAAAAGTCACAGGTATAGAAGACTTGCTATGAATCAATACTTCGACAATCAGGTAGAGATGGGTGAACCACCGACGCAGACTTGCTGGGGTCCAAAGGTGTATGAGATGGTGAAGGATATGACTGCCATCGAGTTTGGCAAGAAGAAGAAGCCATCAGAGGAAGGGACAAAAAAAACAAGAAAGTGAAATCGGGTCAACAAGATAGATGAGGACGACGAGGAGGAAACACTAGTACATGTTCCTTTCAAGAAGAAGTCGATCTTCTTCGACTACCTGTCATACTGGAAAACACTAAACGCACCCCATGCCATCGACTGCATGCATCTCGAGAAGAATGTCTTCGAAAGCACGATCGGTGTATTGCTCGACATCAAGTTCAAGACGAAGGATGGTCTCAAATCACGGATGGATCTTCTCCATCAGGGCATTAGGCATGACCTTCACCCGAGACCGCATCATAATGGTAAAGTTGACATACCAGGTGCAGCATATAACCTAAGACGCGATGAGAAGATATCTATGCTCAACTTGTTGATGGGTATCAAGGTACTGACCGGTTTCTCCTCAAACATCAAGAGTCTCGTTTGCATGAAAGACCTCACAATGTCTGGCTTCAACTCACATGACTGCCACATCATGCTGACGGTATTCCTTCCCATCGTTATCAGGGCTATCGGTCCAGAGTACGTGAAGATGGTAATCACTCGGATGTCGTACTTTTTTAACCGCATCACACAGAAGGTCATCAGCAAAGCTGAACTGGTTGCCTTGAAGGAGTTCATCGTGGAAACCCTTTGCCAGCTCGAGATGTGCTTCCCCCCTTCTTTCTTTGACATTATGCCTCACCTAATGATACACATGGTTGATCAGATCGAGCAACTGGGCCCCGTGTACCTACACCAAATGTGGACATACGAGCGGTTCATGTCGACCCTGAATAGATATGTTCATAACCGTGCTTACCCAGAGGGCTCTATGATCGAGGCATACACAACCGAGGAGTCCGTCAACTAGTGTATGAGGTACCTAAAGGATGGGAGGGCGATAGGATTGCCTGTTCATCAGCACGAGGGCAGAACCTCCGGGAAGGGGTGCACAGGACGGCAAGTACGCACCGATATACCATACAAAGATGTGGAAGAAGCTCATTACAACATCCTTCATCAGTTGGTGAGCATGGACAAATATGTTGAAAAGCACCTAGATGAGATTCGTGCTGCACATGACGGACAACGCACGGAGGAATGGGTTCAAAAACATCACAAGAGCAGTTTCATAGAGTGGCTTAAAGAGCAATGCATCCCACTGGAAGGAAGCCCTGATGAAGATACGGATACCGTTAAGAAGATTGATACAAGGGCCGTCCACTCAAGTTACGACTTGGCAAGGGTACGACGTGAAGGGGTACAGGTTCCACACGAAAGACAAGGACAAGAAGAGCGCGTCACAGAATAGCGGTGTTTGATACGAAGGAATCGACGGGGCCACAAACAAGAGGACACAATGCTATGGACAGGTTAGCGAAATATGGGAGCTTGACTATGGAAAAGACCTTCGCCTAGGTGTCTTTCGTGTCGACTGGGTTAACTCAAAAATAGTTGTTGTCGACAGATTAGGGTTAACCACAGTGAACCTCAAAAGTACCGGATATAAAGATGATCAGTGGGTACTTGCTACAGACGTCGCGTAAGTGGCTTACTATATCTACCCAGAGGACACAAAGATGCACGTGGTCGTGTCTGGAAAGCAGAGGATCGTGGGAGCTGATGGTGTCCAGAGTCCAGAAAAATACAACAACTACGAAGAGCTCCAACTTTTCACCGATCTACCAACGAAGGTCAAGGCCGTCGAGGATCGTTGCAACAAGAGCCCTGGGCCCGCCCCGATGGTGAGGTGCGATCCGTGAAAGCGCCAGTACCAAAATGAGATGTAATAAAGTAGTGGAGAACTTATGCAAAGAAAGGTTGTATGAATTTATGAGTTGACATGTTATATGGGCAATGGTTATAAAAAACTTGTATTTATATTTATCAAAATGACATGTAATACATTATTCAAGAATAGCATTTACAACAATTTAGCTATTTTGGTGCAATTTATCAAAACTGGAGAGTAAACTGGAGAGTATGCAGTTAGAAAACTTAAAGTTGAAAACTTGAGAGTATGCAGAAATTGGTTTACCGCAGTGGGCGGTGTAAGGTTCCCGCTGCGGTTGATGGTTTACCGCAGCGGGCGTTGTAAGGTGCCCGCTGCGGTAAACGACTTCTATATATAGGGGATGGACCCCGCTAGTTCATCTTCATCGTCTTCATCGCAGTTAGGGTTCTGCATATACATGAAGTGCTGCCCAAATCCGCCGCCGCCACTGCGGCCGGTGCTCCTCCCCACCTCCGGTGCTCCCCCCCGCCGCCGGTGCCCCTCGGTGCTCCTCCTCTCCCCGGCCGCCGGTGCTCCTCGCCTCGCCTCGCCTCGGTGCTCGGTCACCGGTGCTCCTCCTCTCCCCGGCCGCCGGTGCTGCTCTCCTCGCCTCGCCTTGGTGCTCGGTCGCTGGTGCTCCTCCTTGCCTCAGTCCTCGCCATCCCGCCGCCTCGGTGCTCGGTCGTCGTTGCTCCTCCTCGCCTTGGTCCTCGCCATCTCGCCGCCTCCGTGCTCGGTCCTTGGTGCTCGCCGTGGTGCTTGCGGTGCTTGGTGCTTGGTGCTTGCCTGGTGCTCCTCTCCCTCTGCTCCATCCCCTCGGTTTGCCTACGATGATGCCCCAAAACTCCTCTGTGATGCCTGTGATTATTTGCTCTGTGATTATTTCCCTCTGTGATGCTGCCTGTGATGCTGTGAGATACTGCCTGTGATGCACCAAGGATGTGACGAAATTTTATTTTTCACTGAGCATATGCCACTGAACTGATGAAATGAAATGTTATTTTTAAGTCACTAAACTGATGAAACCTGATTTTCACTGAGCAAAGTGTCTTAGGTCAGTGATGTTTTTTCAATTTGGGAATGACGATGGCTATTTGTCATGACTCTCATCAAACCGCGGCTCATGTCCATACCTAAGCAAAAGCATAGTCATGTTGTGCTGATGGTTAGGTTGGACGTGTGCCACGGTTCCATGATTGTTATGATTTGAGTTATGCAATGATGTGAAATTGATGGCTTACTACTTACTACTTTGTACTATACTACTCTACTCTACTTACTACTTTCTACTCTACTCTAGTACTTATGCAATGATGTGAAATACTACTACTCTACTACTAGTGGCATATGCAATGACGTGAAATACTACTTAAATGCTGAGGCAACGGCGGCTATGATGATCAAATACCCCCCTCCTAAATTTGGATGGCTCGTATAATGGGTTGAATCTGAGCCAACTTGTACTTTTATACTTTATCTCATGGGTCTGAGCCAACTTGTACTATTTCTACTTGTACTATTACTACTTGTACTTGTTACCCACCCCCTACTTGTACTCTACTTGTACTTGTACCCCTACTTGTACTCTACTTGTACTTGTACCCCTACTTGTACTCTACTTGTACTTGTACTTGTACTCAACTTGTATATATGGTACTTGACTTCACTACTCTCTACTTCTCCTACTTCTCTACTATACACTCTTCTACTTCTACTTCTGTACTTCACTACTTGTACTCTACTACTTACCCTACTATGAAGTACTTCTACTCTAGCACTACTTCTACTCTAGCACTACTTACCTTACTACTCTACTTTCACTAGTTACTCTACTTCTACTATTCTACTATACTAGTTAATACTAGTACTATACTACTTCTTTGTACTCTACTACTTACCCTACTATGAAGTACTTCTACTCTAGCACTACTTATTTGTACTCTACTTGTAATACTTACTACTTGTGTACTCTACTTATACTACTTGTTACCTCTAGTTTGACTTCAAATGGCGGCAGAGGACCCGTTCAACGAATGGAGGGACCCTACCCCTAGTCCACCTACTTCAACTGAATACGCAAGCCAGGTGTCCATTTCACCACTACGACCAAAGAAGCCCCGTACCGCTGAGGACGATGATCCTACCTATGATGCAGAGGTTGAGGGTGATGATGACTCTGCCGATGGTGAGGGTGATTACTGCATGAAAAGGAGCACATACGAGTATAAAAGAAGAGTTCCACGGATTGAACGAGCAACTACCAGCTCCAGACGTGAGGTAGAAGCCTGTTGTAACTACTTATTTGGGATGTACAAATCAGTGTGTCATAGAATTAGTGCTCAAACCCTTGAACAGATCCCAATTATGCCTCTTCAGTTGGAGTTCAATGAGGCAGAAGGAATGCCTCCCACTCCCGCTCCCACTCCCCCTCCCTCGACGACATCATCCTCAGCGAAATCTAAGGGGAACAAACGGAGGAGGGGGAACATGGGAGGCACCAGAGGGATTTGACTGACGATGTCCACAGGATCCTTGAGGTGGGGCCAGTGGGAAATCCATTGCAGCCTCTTCAGGTCATCGACCGATATAGCAACCAGGTGGGTTGCATAGTGAGGGAGAAGGTGCTCATCACTTGGCCGACCTGGCACGCTGTCCCAGACGATATCAAGAAGAATGTCTGGGGCGAGGTGACTAGGAAATTCTCCTATCCAGAAGGCGCCGACATGGCCAAATGCAAGGAGTGGGCACTGCATGTGGCGTCCTGTTCATGGCGCAACTTCAAGTCCATGCTTGCTAGGGATTTCTTTAAGAAGGAAAAGTCACCCATACACAAATACACCATGGTGAAGGCGCACGTATGGGATGAATTCGTTAGGTTGAGGAGTACACTTGAAGCAGAGGAAAAGAGCGCCAAGTTTAGCGCGATGGCGAAGAAGAACAAGCATCCCCACCACTTGGGCATGATTGGCTTTGCAGGTCATAGGCCCCGGTGGCGGGCACAAGAACATGCTAGACAGGAGGCAGGAATCCTCGATCCCTACGAAGGGGTTGATGGTAGGGCAAAAGACTTCATTTTTGCCCGTATTCCGAAGAGGCTCAAGCCAGGCGCGACCAGGTTCAACGAGCCTCACTTCGAGGCAGTGGAGCAGGCTGTCATCAAGGCCAGCAAATCCAAGGACTCCATCGAGGTCCGCAGAGGACACGACATGCTGAACGAGGTCCTTGGAACCCCTGAGCACCGTGGTCACGTTCGTGGAATGCAGTCCAAGATGAGTTGGTTGTCTGTTGAGACTTGGAAAACCGACTCTACCAAGTACCGATCAAGGGAAAGGTACAAGAAAGAAATCTTTCAGAAAAGATACGAGGAAGGCGTGTCCGAAATGATTAGCCAAGGAATAAAGAAGGCCTTCACCAGCAACGACCCCGAGATGGTGGCTATGAGGTCACATATGTTTCGTCAGACTGGTCTTCCCGCACCTCCGAGTCAAGTTCTAGAAAGACGATTGGTGCAGAGGCTACAAGACATCCAGCAATCCCTACATGTCCAGCTCCATATCCCGATCAGGCAGTCAGGCAAGAAGCTGTTTATCGCAGAGGGAGTTGTACTCTCCGTGAACGAAATTGCGGAATTCAACATAGATGACATCCCTAAGAACTATGTCGTTGTGACCCCCGCCTGGATTGCGCCAAATCATGAGGATTATGAATTGGATCCTCCTAGCTTACAGCAACACCGAATTGTAGGGACAACAATGGGAAGCGAAATCTTGTGGAATCAAGAAGACGTTGAGCTCATCCCGGACACACCAACTGCAACGCCGACCACCGGCGGATCACAACCATCAGTTGCCGGATCCTGTCCCCCTAAACCGGAAGATCCGAATGACAGCGGAGATGGTGACAAGGACGATGGTGGGGACAAGGGCAAGGGCAAGGAAAAAGGAGATGGTAATGGTGATCCATTGAGAAGTCCAGCTGCGGACCCACTTGCGGACCCACCGGGGAATGTAGAGGCACCTATGGGGGACCCACCTGTGGACCCACCAAGAAGTGCAGATGCACCAATAGAGGACCCACTTGTGGACCCACCGAGAAGTGCAGAGGCACCAATGGGTGACCCACCTGTGGAGCCACCTATGGACCCATCGGGAAGTGCAGAGGCACCAATGGGGGAGAAGGAAGGGCCAGAGGGGCAACAAGGCACGGAGGAGGCACCAAGGAGCCCACCAAGGAAGGATCCAGGCATGAGCACCAAATCGCTGTCGTACACTACTACATTCGAAAGGTACGGTATCGTGATGCATAATATCATGTTCAACTTTCTATCCTAGCTATAAGATGGTAGTAACCTTTACTATACTCTCTTAACCGTTCTCTAGGCCTCCAAATACTAGCCGACAACTATTTCTAGAGGACGAAGACTGTCCTGACATCTATGAGCATGGGAAGTTCTTGATTCCTAAGGCACAACTCATAGATGAGGAACTATGGGAAACAAGGAGATTTCATAGGTGGTATATGGAAGCTGCAAAAGTCGAGATGTCAGATTTTACAATCAAGATCCCCCCAAGTACTTCCACTTGCCTGACACTATTACTCTCCCCGTAGACTTTCACGACATGTGGCATCTATTCCGGGAAGAAGACCTAAATGTTGTCCAAGTCACCCTATTCACTCTGTAAGTCTCATTGTCAGTTTCACAGATTTCAGCAATACTAATGGTGAACTATATACTTAGTATGACTCGATGACTTCTCTGTGCAGGACGTCGGTGATAGTAAGCAACAAAAAGAGACATCCTGCTCTCTACCTCTCTCCAATGCATATTGCTGAGAGAGTCATCAAAGGGTACGAGATAACGGATCCAAAGTTGACAGCGCGGCAGAGGCAACAGAAATACGACGAGAATATGAACGAGGAGAAGAAGAATTTGTCAAGGTACATAAATGGAGTGATGAAGAAGATTCACCCGGATGGGCCGCACTGTATCAAGGTGGCTTACCACTTTGGGTAAGTCAAAATTGTACATAGAGCTAAGTGGCTAGGATCATAAACTTACATCGTCGTCGTAACCTGTATTTTGTTTGAATGGTGTAGTAAGGGCCAAGTCGATGGACATTGGGTTGCATTTCTCATCTATCCTCAAGATGGTAGGGCAGTAATATTTGACTCGTTGAGGGCAGTAAATAGAAAAGGGTACAAGGCCTTCGAAGATTGCTTGAAAACGTAAGTCACCTAGCTTATTGATCATTTAAGGTTTTCTTGTACGTATTCAAATTGTTGCTAACTAACACTAATGCATTTCATACAGTGCTTACAGGGAATACCTAAAGGAGCCCCAATGCTGGGATCGAAGAAGTGAAAAGTTCAAGAAGAAACATTCATACCACTTAAAGATCCGGTGTGAATTCCCCGTAAGTATTCCAAAGATTCAGTCATGTTTTCATATATATGTATTGTTTCTAACATTTCTGTTTTGATCGTGCAGTGCGCTAAACAACCATATGGATCAAAGGCATGTGGCTTGTACACCTACGTACACCTAAGGCAGTGCAAGGAGTACACCAGCAGCTGGAAGAAGCTCAAGGCGGGAATCAACGATTGGGAATGCATTACGAGAGAAAAACTTGCTTTCAAGCAACTCAAGGCCGACATCTGTAAGTTCCTACTAGAGAACTGTGTGCTAGAAGGGCAAGAATTCTTCGACGATGAGGGTGACCTAGTGATTCTACCTGAGTTCGAGAAGTTCAGGAAGTGGGACACCATGCTCCGTCCCACGGATTACAAACACCAAGTGGAAATTTAAATTTGAAATGTAATCCTGTGTTTCTTTTGTGCATATGGTGGATGACAACAACTTATATGTGCTTGTGTATGGATATTTGGCTATGTGAATTTGAATCTGTGTATGGATGTTCAATGTATATATATGATGTTTATCTCTGCTATGATTTCTTTGAATTCTGGTTGTTGTATGAAATCTGTAAATACTGCTCCAGATTCTGAAACTGCATTTTTATTTTTTTTAATTAAAAAATTTAATTGTGGCGGACATTGTAACTTGCCCGCTACGGTTAATACATTAACCACAACGGGCGCTGGTGACCGCCACGGTTAATGCTTGATTAACCGTGGCCTTATCATCGCAGTGGATGGCTTTGACCGTTGCGATAAACAGTTTTTGACCGTCACCGTTAATAGGTTTTGATGTAGTGGTACACCCTATGCGAGGACACAAACTAAACTTCTCATAGTTCGTTACGTATATGGTATATGATCGATGCCATCTACACAATAGTGAGGATTGCCGCTACAATACAATATGTGTAGTATCATACACATGTGGCATGCATATGGAATGAAGTGATGGGGAATAAATATTTCAAATTTGGTGAAACTTTCAAAAAATTGAAAAATATTTTCATGCTTGATTGATAATACTGACCTCACATGGAAACTAATTGTTAGGAGTTATTGATAGTATCAACCATCCCAAGCCATGGATTTCTATGGCAGTTGCTTGGGGTAGTTGATATCGATCGTTGGCATCAACTATGTTAACCTACGTATACTGCAAGTACGCGCAGTGATGTTGTAACATATTTCCTAGACCATTTCAAGGTCTCATATCGAGCTCAAGGGACAAGTTAGTTTCTAGCTAGGCGAACTCTTCTACTATATAATGAAACATAAAGATTGATGGCTTTGCCTAATCTACTAAGACTAAGGAAAACTAAACTAAGTTTGTGTTCACAACAACAAAAGGTGCTCTTGCCCAAGATATGATGTTTCCCACTAAACTTCATAAAGCAAAAGTGCTCCTCTTATAGCTAGTTGTTCCACTCACAAGGACACGTAAGCCATGGTGCTTTGTCCCTGCCCTTTAACTCCATCTATGCCTCTCTTTACATGCACTAACAATTAGCCAGCAGAGAAGTTCTAATGTCCTACATGGACAACAGAAATGCTAACGTGAAATTGTATTGCACACTAGCTAGGGATAGATCCCCCAAGCCACCATGAACCGAAAGAATGTAGCATGGATATCACACGTACATGATGAAGCATGGAGAGGTTGATGAGCAAACCATCTAGGGTAACCAATCATGCTTGCATGACGAAGAATGACTAGTGTCCATGTAACCTAGCAAAGGAACTGTCGATGCTCTTCCGCGAGGGACCCTATGGGGCAAAGAACGTCACCGAGTTGATCTAGATTGGCTAGCCATCCTAGGACACCATGCTTGATTGTCCGATGAAGCGATGAATAGAAACATGGGGTTGGAACAGGGCAAAAAGAGTTGTAGATGTAAAGAAGAGCTATTCATATGTACTAGTAGAAAAATAAGTCTAGATTTTAATCTCCATGTCTCCCATGCCAAAAGTAGAACTAAAATAGATTTGGAAACCAATTGGTCCAGAATAGTACAAGAAAAAAGGTTGTGCCGATTTTCACTAGGGTTGGGCAACTTCACAACAATAAAAAGTTGCAGGTCCACGACGTATTTATTTCGTCCATACTCCAAACTATGGCATCCATATATGTTTCTTTCTTGATCAACTCGATGAGAGGAACACAATGATGTAATCCATTCTTCTATTGGAGGAAGTTGGAAAACCTGGCCTGGCCGGTTTCAGCTAGCTAGGTCAACCCTCTAAAAACTTGTTTTCTTCATTTGGGAACTAAATGAGATTGTCCAAATTCGTTCTTTGACCATCCCAAGATATAAACATGATGGCGGAGTCCATTATACACTTTGGTCATTTTTGTCTATCAATAGAAAATGACAAAGACATTCTAACACTAGTTATAACAACTCACACAGATGTCGTGGTAGTGGCACTAGGTGGCATGGCTAGATTCTTTTGCGACCATTGCTTGCGATCCTATTTTACAATTTGTTCTCCTCTCTATCCCAAACCCAACCCTATAATGCCCAGCTCCAAGCGACATGGGACCTGGTGGTAAGGAGCACCTCCATGTGGATCTAAAGGGTGCACATCCGGACAGGGGGCCTAGTACTGCCTCGTACAGCCTCGGCGACAGCCCGGGCGTAGCCTCATGCTTTCATGGCGAGGGCCCAAGCGCATGAGCATATAGTTTCCTACTTGTAGTGAGCACACTAATTCAGCTTAGCACATGCATACAAGCTAGAGAAGCCAAAACCAAAGGCGAAGGCAAAGGCAAAGGGGAAAATGAATATAGATGTATATATAGAAAATTCTCATGATGTCACTTGACAACGCTGCAATGGGCACAAGAAGCAAAATGATTGTCGCTCCTAGCCCAACAATGAGAGCACTCAGAACAAAAGAAGGCTTATTCCGTGATTTCTCATGCCATCTATGTATTGTATACTCCCTCCGTCCTAATATATAAAGCATAACTACTTTTTATCCATGTCCCACAATATAAAATGTGCTCTCTTTAGAGACACATATATCAATGCAGTAATACTAGTGTGTTGAGAGAGACTTAAATTTTTAGAATAAAATATTAAATGTCCTAAGTCCACGAAAGAATAGATTTCTGGGTTTGTCCTCAGTCAAACTTTTTGAACTTTGACCAAAATTTTAGAATAAAATATTAAATGTTATGGTATCAAACTAGTATCATTAGATTTATCTAAGAACATATTTTTGTATGGTGCTCATTTTAAGTCATAGGTGTTGTTGTATTTTTTTATAAAGTTAGTCAAAGTTAAAAAAGTTTGACTGACACGGATTCTAGGAATTGATTCTTTCGTGGACGGAGGGAGTATGTTTCTTGGTCTTTGAACAAGAAATGGTTACTTCTTATATACTGGGACGGAGGGAGTAATACGTAGCACTTTATGCAGTCTTTTTATGTGAACTTGGACTCTTTAAGCAGTCCGTATTTGCTAAAATGTATGTGAATGTGAAATTGAACATGGTGTGGTGTTTGGTATGTGGATACTTGATGTGGATTGAAGAATCATGGCCTTATTGGTTTCAGTGATTAACATCAAATAGAGATTATTATGGCTAATATGTGTTTTGCAGAGGCTATGCGTAGCTTAGCCATAGTGATCAACATGAATGGGCATCAATGGTTATCACTTAGCCCCAAGATGGATATCGTTTCGGATTTTAAAGAGGCATAATGAAGACCCTAGAGTGATAGACTAAGTGTCATAAGGAGATGAAGGACACTTAGTATAGATAGGTCTTTATTTGATCTTTGGCCGTACTATAAAGAGGGGTTGAGACTAGTAGCTTGACTTAGGAAAGCTTCATGACTTAGGTGTGGTGCACACTTGACTTCCTTAGCTCTAAGCAAGCATATGGTGACCATAAGATAGCCTAGAACAACTTCCATATTTATCGCGACGAAAATCGAAGTTGAGAGAGCCTTTCTCTGGGCGTCGGACGCTGAGTGCAGAGGCGACGGACGCTGTCCGTCGCGCCAGACGCTAGCATCGGACTCTAGGGTATGCACCCTGAGCGTCCAGCATGCTAACAGAGAGCTCCAGAGACGTCCATTTTGCGACGGACGCATCTGTCGCATGGGTGTCGGATGCTGTGGAGCGTCGGGGAATATTTTCCCAGAAACCCGAGAGCAGCCAGTTGATGCCGGACGCTGAGGCGTAGTGTCCGTCGCCAAGAAATGGAGCGTCCATCGCCTGCTGACGTGGACAGGAACTAGCCGTTGGGGCTAGCGACGGAGCATCTGTCGCCTAGCGACGAAGCGTCCGTCGCCAACTTAAAACGCCTGTTTTTCTCAGCCCGAGGGCTGAGTGTGCGGGTGCTATAAATAGCCCAACCCTTTCTCTCCACCTTGCCTTTGCTCTTTTGAGTTGCTAAGATCTTTGAGAAGGTTGGGAAGAGAGCAAGAGACCTAGAGAGAGAGAGAGATTGATTCGCGAATCCATCCATCCTCTCCTCTAGTTCCTCCAAGAGTTCAAGTGTGCATCCACTCTAGTTGTGAAGCTTGAGTGAGTCAAGTGAAGATCAAGGCTTGTTACTCTTGGTGATCGACATCACCTAGACAGTCCGGTGGTGCTTGGGAGGAAGGTGATCGCCAGAGGATTGTCGGCGGCCCTTCTCCATCGACTTGTGATCGGTTGTGGGCGGTTCACCGAGCCAGAGTGGCGAAGAACTAGCCCGTAGAGAGCACTCTACCCTTGCGCGGGTAGAGGGGGAGCAATACCCTTGCGTGGGTGCTCCAACGAGGACTAGGGGGGGAGTGTCGACTCCTCGATACCTCGGCAAAACGTCATCATGTCAAGGTTTCTATCCCTAGCTCTTTCATACCGCATTACTTTCCGCACCGTCCTTACTTTCATTGAATTGCTACCGCTTTCTAGCTAGGACAAACAATCGGTAGGCACTAGGGGGTAATTGGTATTGCTAGGATTTCATATTGCTTTAGAAATTGAAATAACCCCAATTCACCCCCCTCTTGGGTATCTTGATCCTTTCAATTGGTATCAAAGCAAGGTTGCTCTTAAATTAGGCTTTACCGCCTAGAGCAAGATGTCCCATGGGGATGGACCACCTCCCATGTTCGATGGAGACGACTTTCCTTATTGGAAAGTTCATATGGAGGCCTATCTAGAGGTCGTGGATGCGGGCGTGCTCAAAGCCGCCACAAAGGCGAAGAATATCCTCTTTCGCGACATTTGCAAGGATGTCTTCAACCGAGTGCGTAATGCCAAAGACACATTTGAGTTATGGACCACTATTTGTGCTCTTCACGAAGGCACAAAGAGTGAGTGTGAGGAACGCTATCACCTGGTCATGGCAAAGCTCAATTCTTTTACTATGCTTGCTAATGAAAATGCTAATGAGATGTACTCACGTCTTAACATTCTTGTAGAAGAATTGAATGGGCTTGGCCTCAACCAAATGGCACCGGCCGATATGGTGCGCAAGATTCTTTGTGTCTTTACAATTGACAAGCATGGTCACATCGTCACGGTTCTTCACCAAGGGGACCTCTCCGCCGCTACGCCAACACAAGTATTGGGCAAAATACATGCTCATGAGATGTACATGAAGATTGGTGATGGTGGCTCTTGATCCTCCTCCAAGAAGAAATAAAAAGAGAAGGAGGATAAGAAGGACTTGGCTCTCAAGGCATCCTCTTCGGAGAAGTGCAAGATGCAATTTGTGTATGAGAGTGCAAGTGATAATGAAGATGAAGAAAACATTGCCCTCATGGTGAAGAAGACCACCAAGATGTTGAAGAGGCTAAACAAGAATGGAGTCAGGTTTGACTCAAAGAAGAAGAAATTCTTCACAAGCTCTTCAAGGAAGCCTATCTCCCAAATGAAGTGCTACAATTGTGGCATTCTTGGTCATCTAGCTCATGCTTGCACCGAAGAGAAGAAAGACAAGTTCAAGAACTACAAGAAGAAGGGTGCACAAGATGATTCTAGTGATGATGACAAGAAGCAAGACAAGCCTTACAAGAAGAAGAAGAACTTCGACTTCCACAAGAAGAAGAAGGATGGCAAGGCTTACATTGTGGGTGATTGGCTCACCGACATTGAGGACTCAAGTAATTCCTCTGATGGTGATAGTGAAGATGAGAAGGTGGCCGCTTTGGTGATTGGTTCTTGTACTCCACCGCCACCTCCTCCTTCATCACCGGGCTCATCCTCTATACACATATGCCTCATGGCTAAAGGTGACAAGAAGGTAGTAGAGGCCGAAAAGTATGATGACTACATGAAGATGAGAGTGGAGAACTCAAAGCTCAAGGAAGAGCTAATCAACCTCAAGGCTAACAAGCCTCTCATCATCAAGCCAACCAAGGAAGATGACAAGGATGCTATCACCTTGATCAACACACTCAGAAGAAAATGCAAAGCTCAAGATTGAGAAGAACACGCTTGCAAGTGGGTTTGAGAAGTTCACCAAGGGCTACAACCTCCAAAGTGAGCTCTTGATGAACACCGTGATGAAGACTTACAAGACCGGTATTGGGTTCAAGGAGAACCAACTCATGAAGGCCAAAGTCAAGATTGAAGCAAAGAACTGTTACAAGAACAATGCCATGAGCAACAACTATGACAAGCCAAAGCCCAAGCCAAGAAGATGCTTTGAGTGTGGTCAAGTTGGTCACTTTGCTTATGATTGCACGACTCCACCTCCCAAGACCTTGCCCAAGCACACAAGGCCATTTTCTCATGATGCACACTTTGTCATCAATAAGGACTGCAAGGGTAGACCACTTGTGGTGTTTCTTGGTCCTAAAATGAAGAACAAGCCTAGAGTTCTATGGGTTTCTAAGGAGTTGGTTGACAAGGCTATGGGACCTCGCCAAGTGTGGGTTCCCAAACAACAAGCTTAACTCCAAGTTGCTTATGTGTAGGTGAACTACAAGACCGGTGGAAGTCATTGGGTGATTGATAGTGGTTGCACTCAACATATGACCAGTGACTCCCGGATGTTCACCACACTTGATGAAGATTGTGAAGGGCAAGACAAGATTACCTTTGGGGACAATTCAAAAGGCAAAGTACAAGGACTTGGCAAAGTGGCAATCTCCAATGATCAATCAATATCCAATGTCTTGCTAGTGCAATCTCTAAGCTTCAACTTGCTATCGGTTGGACAACTTTGTGATCTTGGTTTCCAATGTCTCTTCACTCCAAGTGAGGTGGTTGTGTCCAAGATAGATGACAAGTCATTGGTATTCAAAGGGTTTCGGCACAACAACCTATACTTAGTGGATTTCACCTCAAATGAAGCTAGCTTGCAAACATGTCTATTCTCAAAGAGTTCTTTGGGTTGGCTATGGCATAGAAGATTAACACATGTGGGAATGTCAACTTTGAAGAAGCTTGTCAAGAGGGAGATGGTTAGAGGTGTCAAGGATGTGGTGTTTGAGAAGGACAAATTGTGTAGTGCATGTCAAGCCGGCAAGCAAGTGGCAAACACTCATCCCACCAAAGCTTTCATGTCAACCTCAAGAGTCCTAGAGCTAATCCACATGGATCTATTTGGACCTACCACCTATGCTAGCCTTGGAGGCAATCTCTTTTGCTTGGTGGTAGTTGATGACTACTCTAGGTATACTTGGATGTTCTTTCTTCAAGACAAGGGAGAGACACAAGGCATATTCAAGAAGTTTGCAACAAGAGCCCAAAATGAATTTGATGTGAAGATAAAAAATATAAGAAGTGACAATGGCACCAAGTTTGTGAACACCAAGATTGAAGACTATTGTGATGAAGTTGGGATCAAGCATGAAGTGTCCGCCACATATACCCCACAACAAAATGGTGTAGTTGAGAGGAAGAACCGGACATTGATCACACTTGCTAGATCCATGCTTGATGAGTACAATACTCCCGAGAAGTTTTGGGCTGAAGCAATCAACACCGCATGCTATGTGGCCAACCGGCTTTTTGTCCAAAGGCTTCTCAAGAAGACCCCCTATGAGCTTGTGAATGGGAAGAAACTGGATATATCCTTCTTCCAAGTGTTTAGATGCAAAGTGTACATCTACAAGAAGCGTCAACACTTGGGCAAGTTCCAAAGGCGTTGTGACATTGGTTTCTTACTTGGCTATTCACTTAAATCCAAGGCATATCGAGTATTTAACAAAGCCTCCGGCTTAGTTGAAGAAACATATGACTTGGAGTTTGATGAAACTAATGGCTCTCAAGAAGAGCATGAGAATCTTGATGATGTAGGTGACGAACCCTTGAGGGAGACAATGAAGAATATGCCCATTGGTTCCATCAACCCACTAGAGGTGGAAGATGTAGAAGATGATGCAAATCAAGCACCTTCTCCACCTCACACGCCACAAGTCGATGAAGAACAAGTGAGGGAAGCACAAGAAGATACCTTCATCCCTCAAGATCAAGCCGAGACTCAAGCTAGTGATGTTGGTGCACCACAACCTCCTCCCCATGTGATTGATAGAAGATATACACCTATGCTTCAAGCTCATCCACAAGACCTCATCATAGGGAGTCCATCAAGGGGGTAACAACTCGATCTAGACTTGCCTCTTATGCTGAGCATCACTCTTTTGTTTCCTTTGTTGAGCCTTCTAGTATGGAGGATGGACTTGCGGATCTGGATTGGGTGAACGTCATGCATGAAGAGTGGAACAACTTCACCTGGAACGAAGTGTGGACACTAGTAGAAAAGCCCAAAGGAGCAAGAATCATTGGCACCAAGTGGGTGTTTAGGAACAAGCAAGATGATCAAGGCATGGTTGTGAGGAACAAGGCAAGATTGGTGGGAAAGGGGTTCTCTCAAGTTGAAGGCTTGGATTTTGGAGAGACTTTTGCCCCGGTTGTCAGACTAGAAGCCATACGTATCCTTTTGGCATATGCTTCACATTACAAAATGAAACTATTTCAAATGGATGTGAAGAGTTCCTTCTTAAATGGTTTCATAAATGAACTTGTGTTTGTCTCACAACCTCCCGGGCTTGAAGACCCAAATTGTCCTAATCATGTGTATATGTTGTCCAAGGCTCTATATGGATTGAAGCAAGTCCCAAGAGCTTGGTATGAGAGGCTAAGGGACTTCCTACTCAAGAAGGGCTTCAAGATCGGGAAAGTGGATACCACACTCTTCACCAAGGTGATAGATGGAGAAATCTTTGTTTGCCAAGTATATGTCGATGACATTATATTTGGGTCAACAAACCAAGATCATAGCAAGTAATTTGGTGCATTGATGTCCAAGGAGTTCGAGATGTCAATGATTGGCGAGCTAACCTTCTTCCTTGTCTTCCAAGTGAAGCAATTGAGGGAGGGAACCTTCATATCTCAAGAGAAGTACACTCATGATGTGCTCAAGAAATTCAAGATGGAGGATGCAAGCCAATCAAGACCCCAATGCCTACTAATGGGCATCTCGACCTTGATGAGGGAGGTAACCCGATCGACCAAACTCTTTATCGCTCGATGATCGGTAGTTTACTTTACCTCACCACTTCTAGGCCGGATATCATGTTTAGTGTGTGTCCGTGCACAAGGTTCCAAGCTAATCCTAAGGAGTCACACTTAAGTGCGGTAAAAAGAATCCTAAGGTACATAAGGCACACCCCTAGCATTGGCCTTTGGTATCCCAAAGGAGCTCCCTTCCAACTTGTTGGCTATTCCGATTTGGATTATGCCGAATGTAAGGTTGATAGGAAGAGTACCTCCGGCGGTTGCCATTTGCTAGGAAGCTCACTTGTTTCTTGGTCCTCTAAGAAGCAAAATAGTGCGGCATTGTCTACCGCCGAGGCGGAATACATAGCCATGGGAGCAAGTTGTGCACAAATCCTATACATGACCCAAACACTTCTTGATTACAGTGTGTTTTTAAAAGATGTTCCACTCTTGTGTGATAATGAAAGCGCCATAAAGCTTGCTAATAACCCGGTTCAATACTCTCGCACCAAGAACATAGATATTCACCATCACTTTCTTAGAGATCATGTGGCTAGGAAAGACATATCACTAGTGGGAGTTTCTAGCAAAAATCAATTGGCGGATATCTTCACTAAACCACTCGATGAAGCAACCTTTTGTAGGTTGAGAAGCGAGTTGAATGTGCTTGATCACTCAAACTTCACTAAAAAATGATCTTGTGTGAACCAACCTTGCATCATGTGTAATATAATCATGTTAATTAGTAATGCACATAGGCTTGGCTAACATGATTGGAATAACCGTTCTTGAAACATGTGAAGAAGTCCAATCATGGTTTAAACTTGCAAGCAACCTAGATTCAAATTCTTGTAATGCATAACATTTGTATGTGTTGCTTGCCGTTTCTTTTCGGTTAAGTTTGAGCATCCGCTAGGTTCGCCACTTAGGGGGAGCATTCCAAGCTCAAGATGTTTCTATACCCCTCTTGTGGTCCTATGATGTCTCCTTGGAGCTTCCATTCGACTATTTTGAGTTAAAAACTAAAGATAAAGCCTATGGCAAAATATTTGCAAATGAGAGTTTGAGAGATGGTTCTCATATCAAGTCCAATCAGGTGTTATTTGGATCTTATTGGGATTGGAACTTGGTTGGGAGAAAGGTGCAAAAATCAGATTTGAAGAATTATATTTCAAAGGCGTCGGATGCTTCCGACGGATGCTCAGCCTTCCATGCCTCAGCGTCCGTCGCGATCGTCCGCAGATTGAAGTCACTCAGAAAAGGACACCGAACGCTTGCTAGCGTCTGTCGCGGAGGCGTCAGACGTGTCTGGCGCCCCATGGAGCTCTCTGGTCCTCTCTGTTCGAAGCGACAGACGCTCTTCAGCGTCCGTCGCCTTGGTGTCAGACGCGTTTGTCGCCAGAGGGAGCTCTCTGTTCCTTTCTGTTAGTGTGCCGGACGCTATGACCTAGCGTCAGTCGCCCCCGACGGAGCGCCCGTCGTGAACTAACCGAGCGTAATAAGTTTTCGAAAACTGCTCTTCTTCTCGGTCGGCTTCAATTCCACTCCGTACGCCATCGCCGCTTTCTCCAGACCTAATCGCCGTCGCCTCCACTCGCTCGCGCTCGCGCCTCACTGGGGTCTCTTCGCCACCGGCGGATCCTCTCCAACGCCGCCGCAGTCCAGCGCCGCCCTTCAGCTCTTCCCTCTGTGCGTGCGTTCTAGCCATGCAGAGGGGTTGTCTGCTCCCTCGTTTGTCTTATGCCCCCATCGTCGTGGTGCTACTGTGAAGGTCTGCGCAGTGGGCACCTCTTCCTCCCTAGAAAGTAATCATCCCCTGCTGTGAACCCCTCTTCCAAGTGGTGATTCCTCCTTACCCTTGATTGATCTCTGATCAGTTAGAGATTGTTTTAAAATCCAGTAATGCTTCTCCTAAATCCTTTTTGGTCCTCAAGCTCCATCCTTTTTGCTTAGGTTGCGGAGTGTGAAGAACTGACTGAGCCATCTTACCTTTTCTGTTTTGTTCTGGTCACAGTGACAGAGGTATGACTTTGGCAGTGCGATCCAAATTCTTACCTAATTCATGCTCCTAAATAGATTCACTCATCTCTAGTTATTGCTTAATGTTATATACTCTCTCTATCTAATCGAGCAGGTCAGTAGACCAGTGTCAGTGACAGTGAACTCGGGGCAAAGCTTGTGAGTACGGAACGAGGCAAAGCCTCGAAAGTATCAGTCCAGGGCCTTCAGAGCCACTCTTGCAGAGATTGTGCTTGGGATTGATAGAAGGTTGATTGCAGTTGATCAGTGACAGTGGTTTGTCAGTTGGAGGCTCTTTGTCAGTGACAATGATTCTTTTAGTGCCCGACAATGGCACGTACGAAGGATGTCGGTCCTGTCCCCGATGGTGGTAGTGACCCTCCACCTCCACGTCATCCACCCACCGACCGGGACAAGGGCAAGAAGAAGGTTGTGTCAAAGAAGAGGAAGCGACCACTAATGGATCCAGATTCAGTGGCAGCACTTGCAGCAGCAGAGGCAGCAGAGATCGCCGAGCAGGGTGGATATCGCGCCGGTTTGAGGATCTCTCCTCGCCGTGGAGCGCATCATGAGTCCCTCTCTCAAGCAGGGACAGAGCTTGAGACTGAGTCCCCAGAGACTCCAGAGGGAGAGGAGACAGAGCAGACAGAGGTCGCGGGCCACTCGTCAGTACAGGAGCTTATGGCTCGTCGTGTTACACACGCTCGTGGATCGGAGCCCCCTCCTAGGCCCGATGGTCCATGACGCAACGACAGACCTCCTCCTCGGTCCAGCTTGCTAGATCCAGTGA
Source organism: Microstegium vimineum (assembly GCA_022036555.1). Classification (NCBI taxonomy): domain Eukaryota; kingdom Viridiplantae; phylum Streptophyta; class Magnoliopsida; order Poales; family Poaceae; genus Microstegium; species Microstegium vimineum. The sequence goes on along the minus strand of CM039138.1, from coordinate 23,962,770 downwards.
GGCATCAGGTCACAGCTCTTTCAATGAAGCAAATTCAACAGATGAGGTTTGCTGACTTTCAGACCTCATTTCCACCAGCACGAGACCCCCGTGCCAGTCCAGATTTCTACACCACAGTGCACGAGGACTTCTACAGAGGGTATGTCAACACCCATGCACCGCTTCGCGCTCACCGGCTGTGTCCTCTTCAGTCCATTATTGAGGTCGGTGATCCAGGCATAGCCCAACATCTCGAGTACTTATAGGGGTTGACAGGTTTGATTGGCAGAGTTGGGAATTACATGGAGGATTGGGTGAGACATTTTTATGCTTCACTATGGGTCTCTCCGGATCACAAGTTCATCCATTTTGCCTTCAAGGGCAAGGATGTGAGGATCTATTCTCCCCAGAGTTGGAGCTCGCGAGACACTGACCAGACTTTAGCTTTGGCTCCTAGCTCACATTGTCCGGATGGCAAAGTTTGACCTTTGGGATTTGATTGTTAGTGAGATGGAGGATATCATTGCTTCTGGGTTCCGTGGTCACTAGCAGTTGCAGTACACTCATTGGATCTCCTTTCTGCTTGTGTCTCGTGGAGGCTTTCCAGGCCAGCTTCTCACTCTCACATGCTCAGACACCGTCTTTCCCGAGTACAAGATGAGCCAGCTTGTGAGTCACTGTGGCAGAGGTCGTCCGAGGCGTCAGGGTCCTCACACACGTCAGACAGGAATTCCACCTGCGTCTGAGTAGAAGCAGGATGCCACAGTTCAGGGGCTCGCAGAGGCAGAGCTTGTAGATCTTGATGCACAGATAGATGCAGCACCTGATGAGGCCTATGACCTACCCTCTGACAGTTTGGATGAGGACTACTGGCCAGCTCTAGAGTACGCACCTTGGTCTCACGACCACGAGGCCGGTGGGTCCGGTGCAGCTTCAGCTCCAGCCTCAGGCTCTTCAGAGGCTACCATTCTTACCCTTCTGACAAACATGTAGCAGGAGCAGATCAGACAGGCAGAGGAGGTCAGGAGACTTACTGCTCAGTAGCTAGTAGCTCAAGCTGAGGCACAGGCTCGGCAGGACGAGTTCCAGCGCTAGTTTCTATCCTATCAGATGTAGTAGGCCGAGATTCAGAGGACGCAGACTCAGATCCTTGAGCGTCTTCTCAGTTCGAGCTCCGGGCTGTCTTATACTCCTCAACTCCAGTTGCCCAGAGTCTCCCAGCAGGAGTTCTCCTCGCAACCACAGCCTACACCTCCAGCAGTGGTGATGCCGACTCCAGCTTTATAGCCCAACGGGCTTCAGAGTTAGGCACCAGCCTCTCTTGCTTTCCAGACACCGATGACTCAGGTGTCCTCTTGGTTGGCTTCCCCCGGTGAGTTTCAGACCGGATTCACTCCTACCCGGGGGGCCACCCTTGTAGATGCTACACGGGATCTCACAGCTTCCTATCGAGAGATCACCAGTGAGGACTCCCTAGTTGCAGCAGCGCATCGAGGCACTCAGCCACCTGCGGGTGATCCTCCGGTGACGGGCACTCACCTCTCTTCAGTTGCCTCGTCGGAGATTGTACCAGATTGCTCGACCCAGACAGTGACCACTCCTCCCATTGCTGTTGTTGAGACGGGTGCCAGGACAGTTGCAGCAGAGGTTCTTGAGTCACCCGCACCAACTCAGTCAGAGGAGTAGTCAGCGACAGTCACAGTGGCAGTATCTTCACCGCTTCACTCTCAGGGCCAGCCAGCAGAGCTAGTTGCAGCAGTTACCCTTGCAACCCTGGCAGTGATGTCTTCTCCCTCGCCTCGTGTGTTCACTCGTCGGGCTCCTAGACCCGCATCTACCGAGGCAGGACCATCAGAGGCCCCTGCTGAGCCTCAGGGGGAGCCAGCACAGTCAGCTCAGCCTACCCAGACCGCTACTGAGTCAGTTCCAGCTTCAGAGGGTCAGGCAACAGAGGACAGTGATGATAGCCTGGACTACACTCAGTTCGATCTACGTCCTCGCACCTCGTCGGCTTCTCTTCCTGATGCTCCAGCAGATCCTTAGCTTTTTTGTGCTTGGTGCCAAAGGGGGAGAGAGCGTCGAGTATTAGAGATAGGGGGAGGGATTTGGTTCTTTGATGTGCTTTTATTTCCCCCGTACTCATTCATCATGTTTATCTTTATGCAGTTACTTGTGTGTTGCTTGATGTTGTGAGATACTCCTGTGAATGTGATTGTGTGACAATCTCTTGATTCTCACTAATATATCTTGTGAGTTGTCACCCTTGTTCATGATATATCTCTATGATCTAATGGTAATTGAGCTTCCGCGCCATACTCCGATACTTATATGAGAATATCATGAGGTACTCCGATTCTATTTCATATTCATGAGTACCTTGTTTGTGGCTTAGCTTGGATGAGCAAGTATTCTTGATTCTTATTCACTAACCCTTGCTCAACCCATCCAAGTCAATTGAAATCCTAACCTTTCAATCTTATATCCATACTCGAGGAGTTATTGTCGTCAATCACCAAAAAGGGGGAGATTGAAGAATCATGGCCCTATTGGTTTCGGTGATTAACGACAAATATAGATTATTATGGCTAATGTGTGTTTTGCAGAGGCTATGCGTAGCTTAGCCATAGTGATCAACATGAATGGGAATCAATGGTTATTACTTAGCCCCCAAGATGGATATCGTTTCGGATTTCAAAGAGGCATAATGAAGACCCTAGAGTGATAGGCTAAGTGTCATAAGGAGATGAAGGGCACTTAGTATAGATAGGTCTTTATTTGATCTTTGGTCGTACTATAAGAGGGGTTGAGACTAGTAGCTTGACTTAGGAGAGCTTCATGACTTAGGTGTGGTGCACACTTGACTTCCTTAGCTCTAAGCAAGCCTATGGTGACCGTAAGATAGCCTAGAACAACTTCTATATTCATCTCGAGGAAAATCGAAGTTGAGAGAGCCTTTCTCTGGGCGTCGGACACTGAGTGCAGAGGCGACGGCCGCTATCCCTCGCGCCAGACGCTGGTGTCGGACGCTAGGATATGCACCTTGAGCGTCCGGCGTGCGAACCGAGAGCTCCAGAGACGTCCATTTTGCGACGGACGCGTCTGTCGCATGGGCGTCGGACGCTGTGGAGCGTCCGGGAATATTTTCCTAGAAACCCGAGAGCAGCCAGTTGGCGCCGGACGCTGAGGCGCAGCATCCGTCGTCAAGCGATGGAGCATCCATTGCCTGCTAACGTGAACAGGAACTAGCCGTTGGGGCTAGCGACGGAGCGTCCGTCGTCTAACGACGGAGCGTCCGTCGCCAACTTAAAACGCCTATTTTTCTCAGCCCGAGGGCTGAGTGTGTGGGGGCTATAAATAGCCCAACCCTTTCTCTCCCACCTTGCCTTTGCTCTTTTGAGTTGCTGAGATCTTTGAGAAGGTTGAGAAGAGAGCAAGAGCCCTAGAGAGTGAGAGAGAGTGATTCGCGAATCCATCCATCCTCTCTTCTAGTTCATCCAAGAGTTCAAGTGTGCATCCACTCTAGTTGTGAAGCTTGAGTGAGTCAAGTGAAGATAAAGGATTGTTACTCTTGGTGATCGACATCATCTAGACGGTCTAGTGGTGCTTGGGAGGAAGGTGATCACCGGAGGATTGTCGGCGGCCCTTCTCCATTGACTTGTGATCGGTGGTGGGCGGTTCACCGAGCCGGAGTGGCGAAGAACTAGCCCGTAGAGAGCACTCTACCCTTGCGCGGGTAGAGGAAGAGCAATACCCTTGCGCGGGTGCTCCAACGAGGACTAGGTGGGAGTATCCACTCCTCGATACCTCTGCAAAACGTCGTCGTGTCAAGCTTTCTATCCCTAGCTCTTTCATACCGCATTACTTTCCGCATTGTCCTTACTTTCATTGAATTGCTACCGCTTTCTAGCTAGGACACACAATCGGTAGGCACTAGGGGGTAATTGACATTGCTAGGATTTCATATTGCTTTAGAAATTGAAATAAGCCCAATTCACCCCCCCTCTTGGGCATCTTAATCCTTTCATGGGTGCCCATTAATTTCCATGTTGATATGATGTTGAACTTTATGTTTGAATTTATATATATGTTTGTTAAGTGCAAGGTGTTGTTGTTGCAATATATTGGTGAAAAAATTACTCCTAAAAATTGTTTGTTGTGGAAAAAATGATCTGTCCAAAAGAGGTGTTGCTGTCCACATGAAACGGTGGCATCCTGTTGTCCAGAAAATATCCACTACATAGGGAAAAAAATGAACCCAACACTAAATTAGGGAAATTTATCTTTGGATGCTACATGAGGAACCATGTTATTTTGTGATGCTAAATAGGAATTTTTCTCAACTAAAACTTAAACAGTTCAGAATATTTATTACTGCAGAAACTTATGTGAAATCAGTTTTCAGTTTCTTAGGACATGTTGTCAAAGAGGTTTATAAAGAATTTCTCCTATATTCTCCCATACATCTAACAACTCTCTTGCACAAAGATATGTACTTTCTACTTTGATATTACACATGAATGTCAACAAGCTATTAGGACATTGAAAAGCGTTGATTCCTGCATCGACCATGTAACCTCCGATCCTGGTTGAAAAGCTAAGTTGCGCGGTATGTATAGTGTTAGGGAAGTGCATGCAACAAGGATATGGTTCATACAGTCTACTATACTAGTAAGACCTTAACTTGCCCCAACTCATTTTAGTTTTATCAACTTCTATACCTTTATCAAACCACGTTTCCTATAGTTGAGGTGCCTGAAGTTTAAGATGATTTCAGACAACACTAATGTACCATCAACTAGTATAAATTAGTTGTTAATTTTATATTTTGTTATTTGTCTTTGTGTTATAACATATCAATTTTTTGTCTTTTTCCTCCTATAGAAATAATTGTAATTGTTAAATTGTCTTTGTGCCAACGTATATAAGATTTTATCAGGTTTGTAATTTTGTCTAACAAGTTTTTTATTTCTGGAACAAAAAATTACAGATTGTGCCTACATAAATTACAACGAACTAAATCTGTAATTTTAGTATAAACTATATGCAATATCTGTCACCGGAAAGAAAATTAAAATTCAGGCACTTGAAATTTAGCAAATCCCTTATCAGTACTATTCCTTCCTTGCTCGGTTAAGCACTAAATCCTACCTCGTCGCATCTAGCAAAAATCGTCTATAAAAACTTGGACGCGTCTAACACACGCCATGCGTTAGGCCGTATGCACGCACACCCGGCCATCGTCATCAACCTCTCGCCCCCGCCGCCGCCCGCCGCGGCGAGTTAGGGTTTCGGGGGAGCTCCATGGTCGTGGCCGCGACCATGGAGCTCCGGCGAAACCCTAGCTCGCCGCGGCGCCACCTTCTTACCCCCCCTCCCGCCGCCGGCCATGGTGCCCCCGCCCCGACCTGGCCCAGCCGCCGTCCACCACTGCCAGGCCCCCTAAGCCGCCCGCCGGCATCCCCACCACCTGGCCAACCTTCCTCCTCAAACCCCCTTTCCCTCTCTAAGGCCACCGGAATTTGGGAAGAAGGGAGAGAGCTCGCGCGGAACCGTAACGTGAGAGGAGGAGGCCTACCTCAGTGAATCCGCCATGGACGGAGCTAGATCCGCCATGGACGGGCTAGATCCGCCATGTCGGCGAGCTCTGCGTGGGAGGCGGTGGGGGTGGGGGCGTGATCTCGGGAAGCACGTCGCCGCGGAGGGAGAGAAAGAGACGGAGAGACAGAAGACGAGTGGGGCGCGAGTGCGGGCTGCGCGTGCGTGGTCGGGTTGGTGTACGTGCGTTTACACTTAATAACGGCTCACGTCCGTTATTAAGTCTTTACCTAAAAACTTTAAGGATGTTCTTAATTAATCATAAAAGAGTGTGGTAGTCATGCACCATCGCAAAGATGCTTTAATTTGCATTGGCATCAATTAGTCGAAACGATTTCTCTGAAAAACCACAACTAGCTAGCTAGTAGAAGAAGTCGTTTGCCACTGCAGCTAAAAGTCATCTCTGCATTAATTAATGTGTTGCAGGCTCCGAGCTATAAATACGCACCCGACGCTGTGCATCATATCATTCCTCAGCTCTCTCTCTCTCTCTCTTTAATTTCTCACACACACACGTGCAATTGTACACTATAGCTCACTGACTCACAAAGAGATCGAGGGGATCGATGGCACTCTGGATGATATTGTTGGCATGTATATACTTAGTAGCACTGTTTGTGATCTCCATTCATGTCTTGCACGTCCTCCTTGCTAAACAAAAGTGCATGGATGCTTCATTGGCATCGTCCTCGTCATCTCTTCCCCCTGGCCCCATGGGGTTCCCCCTCATAGGCAACGCCTTCTACTTCTTCTGGGTGCTCCGACACAACCCGCACCGCACGCTTGCCCGTCTCACCGAAACCTACGGGCCGGTCGCGTCTTTCCGGCCAGGCAGGACACACCCCTTCGTCGTGGTGTCATCACCCGCCGCGGCCCGCGAAGCCTTGGCCGGGAACGACCTGGCTGTCGCTGCACGGTGGGTGCCGGACAGCGTGCACGCCCTGGCACATGACAAGGGCTCCGTGTTCTTCCTGCCGAGCTCCAGCCTGCTGTGGAAGCAGCACCGTGTCACCATCAGCGCACACATCTCCTCCGGTCGGAGCCTCGAGATGACCCGGCACATCCGGGACCGTCATGCCCGGCGGCTCGCGGAGGCCGTAAGGGCGGCGGCGTGTCGTTCTGATGATGGCCAACCGATCGCGGTCGGGGAGGCCGTGTTTGGCGCCACGGTGAACGCGGTCGCCAACATCCTTTTCTCCAGGGACCTGGTGAGCACGCACGAGGAGGGCACGGGGGGCAAGCCCCAGCAGCAGCTATATAAGGGCATCATGACAGCCATCTCCCAGGGGTGGGCCACACCCAACATCTCCGACGCTTTCCCGTTCCTCGCACCGCTTGACCTCTTTGGCATGCGTCGCAGCGTCTCCAGAAATATGGCAGAGCTCTATAAGATCTTTGACGAAAACGTCATAGAGACTCGGCTAGCTGCTAGTGGTGGCCGTGCAAACCACGGTGACTTGCTGGACGTCGTCCTTGAGCGCCATGCCAAGTCGCAGATCACGCGCGCAGAGATCTCCAAGCTCTTCACGGTAATGCTAATGCTAATGCTAATGCATGCAGACATTTTTTTCCAACCACTCTTTGTCTTTGATATATGATTGATATATGTTGTGACACATACTCATCATCATGCATGCATCAGGATATCTTTCTGGCCGGGATTGACACAAGCTCGATCACCGTGGAATGGGCCATGGCGAGGCTGCTGCGGCACCCGGACAAGCTAGCGAAGGTGCGCGCCGAGCTCGCTGCGAGTGTAGGCAACTCCAAGGAGTTCGTGGAGGAGAGTGACATCGTCGGCAAGCTCCCCTACCTCAACGCCGTGGTGAAGGAGACGATGAGGCTGCACCCTTCCTTGCCGGTGCTTCCCCGTGAGGTGGTCGCAGAGGATGGCATGTCACTGGCGGGATTTGGCATGCCTAAAGGCACGTACATCCTAGTCAACCTGTGGGCTCTCGGGAGGGACCCGACCGCGTGGTCTGAGCCGGAGGAGTTCCTGCCCGAGAGGTTCTTGGGCGACAACAATAAGCCGGTGAACTTCAAGGGCTCGGACTTCGCGTACATACCCCTCGGTGCAGGGCGCAGGGTGTGCCCCGGAATGGACATGGCCGCACGGTTTGTACCGCTGCTGCTGGCTTCGCTGCTCCACAAGGTTGAATGGAAGCTCCCTGACGGCATGGCGCCCGAAAACGTGGACCTCAGGGAGCACTGTGCTACGGTGCTGGAGCCCGTTACTACCCTCCGTGCAATTCCAGTAATGATGTCCACTCTGTGAACGAGTCATTATTATCGGCTTGGCTTCAATATTACTCCATTGTTAGTCTATACGTAGTCCCGTAAGTAATTGTCTGGGTCGTTACGTTGCATGTAGTCTGTGCATGCATGTTTACAGTTTCCTACGTTGACAATAATAGCCGGCGCGGGTGGTTAGACTTCAGAGACGTGCTTGCTCCACCCGTGACCGTTTCTTTTGGGTTTGATGCATGGTTCGTTATCGCAGTGGATTTTGCACTTTGCGCATTGTACGTGTGTGGTGTGTTGTCGTCGGCCTGGCACTGATCTTTCTCTCTTGGATGTCGTTGCTGTCGGCGAACTTCTTTTGAACAAAGATTTGATAATAGCTCGTTCAATCATTACTTTGATCGAATCTACCTCCTTTCCCTTCCTGCTATATGTCTATTCTCTTGTGAATCCAATAATATAAGTCCTTCAAAACCTATTAAATACACCAAAAATCTTTGTTTATACCCATCAATAAACCACATCTAAATCAGTTCTTGCGGAGAATAGTCTTTTCCTTAAAATAAAAAGACCTAACTTCACGAAGCCTTAGAATAGTTTTGGATAGTCTTTGCCTTATTGGTTTGTCACCAGACTTCGGGCTTCTCAAAGCCCCTGCATCATTTATATATAAAAAAAAACATGTATGCACGTTTGTTTCCAAGTACAAGGGTATTTCCGCAGGAAAACGGCGATTTGCCGAGTGCTAAATAAGTTGCCAAGTGTCAAATATCGGACACTCGACAACTAATTTTTTTGCCCAGTGTCACATTCGGCAAAATTTTGCACTCGACAACTAATTAAATGCCGACTGTCTAGTACTCGGCAAAAAAAAACACTCGGCAACTTAATTCTTTTTGCCGAGTGCCGACTCTCGGCAAAAAAATACACTGGGCACTTTACCACGAGAGATGATAACGCCATCCCGCTCCGTTCAAGTTGCCGAGTGCCTGCCGTTTGGCACTCGACAACTAAATTTAAGTTGTCGAGTGCCACCCTAGGCACTCGACAACTTATTTATTTGTTTATTTGTTTTTTGCTCCTAAATTTTTTGTGTGTTTATTGAACTATGGAAAACAACATGTTCAAATTTGGAAGCTTTTCATTGTTTTTTGGTATATTTCCTTAGTTTATTTTGTTTTCTTCGATTTTCCCGCTTAATGTTCATTTGAACTGCAGGTGCATGAAATAATAGATTTCTTTCGTTCAAAAAATATTATCCTTGTTTGTTAGTGTAAATGATGGCTAAATCCATGACCTATCTCGAAAGTTCGATCAACGTGTTCACGGGACAACGTCGTCAACTTCGGTGCGAGTAGTTTTTTAATTATATAAAATGCAAACAAATTCCGAAAATCATGATACTTGTGCACTTGTCATGATCTCATGTGCGTATGTTGTGGTAAAAATTTGAAAAAGTTTCGAGCACGTCGTCACTTTCGTTGCTCCCAAACCTGAAAGTTCACATATGATATCACTTGTGGCCTTTTGATTTGGCAGCACTACCCTGGACTGGTCAAGTACAACGGGGTGACCCCGCCCTGTACGTGGGCCCACTTCTACGCCGCTGAGGACAGCGACCACGGATTCGTTGCGGGGTGGATAAAGGTCGAGTTCTAGGTGAGTCTTCATCGCACTAAATTTGTCAAACTACGCATTCATTGGTCGTTCTTGATATAATAAAACGATACATGATGTCTGTATGCAGGACTTCTACACGTGCGAGCCAGGGCACGAGGACAAGGCATCGCAAGTGTAGGACAAGGTCTACAAGGCTCGACTCTCACACCTGTACCACGAGACGCGGCTCTAGTGCATTATCAACCACCATGCCGACGTCCTTAGCGAGAAAGTGCCGAAGAGCGAGGCCAGGACCATGACGCCCACGAGGGAGCAGTATCAGTCGGTAAGTATGAAACATCAATACTACCACCCTACATGATTGGTATCTTCTGACGTATCAATAACTTGATGACATGCAGCGATGTCTGATTGGTGCGCCAGGCACCGCCTCTGCTGGGACGGTATTGTGGACAGGTGGCTCTCGCCCGAGTGGATGGAGAAGAGTCAGGTACGTCGTGAGTGTCGCCTGCAGATGACTGGGACTGCACACCACAAGGCAACCAAAGCCTCTCCCAGTACGCTTCGAGCTGGGTAATCTTCTTTGTGTTTTCATCTTTATTTTTTTATTATAACTCTCAATTCTCATTACTTCTAATCATCTTTATATTTTCCTCGTAGTCTAGGTCGCACCAAGGCCAAGAGTGCAACGACTTCATGGTGTTCAGCCTGGCACACAAGGACAAGGCGACGGACCCCACGAACACCTACAACCCAGCGCACGGGCCCGAGCTGTAGACCAACCCCAGCGCCCACAATAAGGTTACCGAGTACATCTCGGTGGCTCGCCAGCGCCATGGGGAGGCCTTCGATCCGGCCACCGAGCCCCTAGACGCAGAGATCATGATGAGGCTAGGAGGAGGGAAGCTGCACAGCCGCTACTGGATGGCGAACAACGCGCTCGACTCCGCCTCTATTCCCAACCTTGCGGAGATTCGAGCAAGGAGCACGAGCTCGTCCCTCCCCATATGCCCTTGGCAGCTGAGCTCACAGCACCAGATCTCGAATCTCGCGGTTAGTACTCGTTCATTGCTATTACACATCTATCTTGCATTTGCATTGTTTAAATATTGTGGATGGCCTGTTGCAGGCCAACGTGCGGAGGTTGGAGGCGGCGTAGGCGGCGGCGGAGGAGAACCAACGGTTGGAGAGGGAGATTGTACAAGCCCAGAGGGCGGTCGAGGAGCAGAGGCTGCGGGACATGTTCAGCTTCATGGCCAGCCTTAATGCAATTCCAGGTGTGGTCGTGCCCGAGTCGCTTCTCCGTCCAGTTGTGCCTCCTCCTCCTCCACAGCCTCTTGTTTTTGGGACTCCGGTAAGTATGTCTGGTGGTTTATTCCTTTAGCTTATGCGAATTTCCTGCATGTACTCATAAATTGACTTCTTCTTTGTGCAGCAAGTGTCTATGAGTTCGAACCCGACGGTTCAAGGCGGTGGTCCTTCTCCACACCAGGGGTGGCCAACTGACACTCCTCCATAGCCCGGGTTGCCGGATGACTCTTCTTCACGGCCCGGCTAGTCAGGATGGCAGTAGGTACTTCTCCCTTGTCTATTTTCATGTTGCCCGGACTTGAATTAGACTTAGACTTGTGTTCGACTTAGACTTGTGACATATTCATAGCTATGTGATGGATTTATAGATGATGAACGCGTATGTGATGTATTATGGACGATATATGCGTTTGTAATGCTATATGCGTATGATGGATTGTGAATGATGGATGTGATGATATATATGTGATTTGAATGGTGGATGCGATATATATGTGATTTGAATAGTGGATGTGATATATATGTGATTTGAATGGTGAATGTGATATATATATATATGTCTATTTTTGTCTCTATATTGTTGGAAAGCAAAAAAAACAAAAAAAATAGCAACTTTTTTTATTTGCCGAGTGCCACACTAGGCAACTAATTTAGTTGCCGAGTGCAATTCACTTCTAATCTTGATGGCTTTTATCCTTCAGTCAGCTTGAGTGACAACCCTTCAAAAAAGAGAAAGATTACGACTGTCCAGATTGATGAAGCTACAGGGCAGGCAGGCACAATCCCACTCTCAGTGCTCCAAGGGTGGGGAATCAATTGCGGTGTGGCTCCTGAGGATCTCACCGATGATGCGCTGCTCCAAGCTCCTTCAGCTATCAATCCAAGCAATGATCAAGATGAATAATCAGCTAGTTAATGGTGGTCGACTTAGCGTCCTGCTCACCACTGTCCTTTTACATCTTAAATTCTATCCCTCTGTTCCCTTGGATTTGTTCAGAACTTTAGCCCAACTTCGTCTGTGGTCATGGTTGTACCCCTCGAGTCTTGCTACTCACTTGGTGTTTGGGTTCCCTTTCTGTCGCCCTTTTGGCCTTAATATGCTAGACATGTTAAGTTTCAGCTTTTATCCTCTATTTAATAATGAATACAAGAAACTGGCATATTTTATGTTGGAACATCCGTGGTATTAACGCTAGTGAAAAATGGGATGCAGTCAGAAATAAAATGGAAGAGAGCGCAGTTCTGTTATCTGCCTTCAGGAAACAAAGCGTGAATCTTTTGACACATCCTTCATCAGAAAATTTGCCCCTCGTCGTTTTGATCGTTTCAATTTCATTCCGTCAGTTGGTGCCTCGAGCGGTATTTTAGTCATCTGGAATAGCAACGTTTTCTCAGGTATTGTCATTGACAAGCAGAGTTTTGCCATTTCGTTGGTCTTTAGCTCGGTTCATAATCTGGAGACCTGGAAGCTCACAACGGTGTATGGCCCCTGCGAAGACCCAACTCGATTGCTTTTTATAGATTGGTTCTGTGGTCATGACATCTCTGAATTCGATAACTGGATCTTTCTTGGGGACTTCAACTTCTACAGGTCAACGCAGAACCAAAACATGCCTGGGGGAAATATTGCTGACACCCTCACCTTCAACAGTGCCATTGGCCACCTGGGTCTAGTGGAGCTGCCACTCAAAGGCCGAGCTTTTACTTGGAGCAACATGCAATCGGATCCTTTGCTTGAACAGTTAGATTGGTTCTTCACGTCTGCAAACTGGACTCTAGTTTTCCCCAACACAACAGTTCTTCCCTTGGCCAAGATTACCTCGGACCATATCCCTTGCAACGTGGTGATTAGCACAAACATTCCAAAGGCTGACATTTTTCGCTTTGAAAATTATTGGGCAAAGCAAGCTGATTTCCAAGATACAGTGATGGCATGTTGGCAAGCACATCCTTGGCTCGCAGATAAAGCAAAAAACATCTCTTCTAAATTCAAGGCACTAAGAGCTTGTCTCAAATCCTGGAGTAAGAACATCTCTAACCTGAAGCTACTCATTGACAACTGTAACAGGACGATCTGTTTTCTGGATGCTTTGGAAGATAGCAAAGGGTTGTTTAACCCAGAGATCAACCTCCGTAAGGCAGTGAAGAAAAGTCTGGAAACATGGCTACACTATAAGACCCTATACTGGAAGAAAAGGTTCACAGTAAACAGAATAAAACTGGGGGATGAATGTACCAAATTCTTCCATGGCATGGCCACCATATCATATAGGAGAAACGCAATAGCTCAGATCAAGAATGAGAATGATATCTAGATACTGGATCATGCAGGTAAAGTTGGACTCCTATGGAACGTTTTCAGAAACAGGATGGGTACTTCGTTAGACCCAATTATGCTCTTTGATCTACAAAACATAGTACCTCACATGAGGGATTAGAAGAGCTTGTTCTTCCCTTCTCCCACGAGAAGATCGATCTAGTAGTAAAGAGAATGCCAAGTGACAAACGGTTTCAATGGACTTTTCCTAAAAAAGTGTTGGCATCTCATCAAGCTTGACTTCTATGAACTTTGTGATGATTTCCATGAAGAAAGAACCAACTTAACACCAATCAACACCTACTTCATCACACTAGTCCCAAAGAAGGATAGTCCTGAGTCAGCCAATGACTATAGGCCCATTGCTCTTCTGAATATTTTGCTAAAGGTAATTACGAAGATTCTTGCTGACAGATTACAGGCAGTGATCCTTAAAATAGTTCACCAGAATCAGTACGGTTTTATCCGAAGTCGTACCATTCAGGACTGCCTAGCCTGGAGCTATGAGTACATTCATCAATGTCATCAGTCTAAGAGGGAGATAATACTTCTGAAATTGGACTTTAAAAAGGCGTTTGACACTGTGGAACACTCCGCAATAATCAAGATAATGTCCTATTTAGGCTTTCCAGACAAGTGGCTGAATTGGATTCACTCAATCCTTTCCTCTGGATCCTCCTCAGTTCTTCTCAATGGAGTACCGGGAATAAAATTTAAGTGTAAAAGAGGTGTTCGATAGGGAGACCCCCTATCCCCTCTCCTTTTTGTGCTTGCTGCAGAACTCCTCCAGATTCTTATCAATAAGGCCATGCAGGATGGTCTGCTCAAGCTCCCCATCCCACAACCAATGAATGACTTCCCCATAGTCCAATATGCGGATGACACTCTTCTAGTGATGCAAGCAGATGCAAGACAGTTGTTCTTCCTCAAATCCCTGTTACACAGTTTTTTCAACTCCACTGGCCTCCAAGTAAACTACAGAAAATCTCACATGTATCCAATCAATGTGTCAGGGCAGAAACTCTCGACTATGGCAAATATGTTTGGTTGTGACATAGGGTCAATGCCCTTCACATATTTGGGCCTGCCAATGGGAACCACAAAGCCAATAATGGATGACCTCATGCCAATGATGGACAGAGTTGAACGAAGATTGTCTGCTTGCTCTACATGGTTGTCTTACTCAGGTCACCTGGAAATGATCAACTCGGCCATAACCCCCATCACAACCTTTGCAATGTGTACTATCAAGCTGCCAAAGGGAGTAATCAAAAACATTGACAGAGCAAGAAAACAATGTCTTTGGAGAGGGAATGATCTAGAAAAAAAGGTGTCAATTTAGTAGCCTGGTCTGTGGTGCAACAACCGAAAAGCAAAGGAGGTCTTGGCGTCCTTAACCTCAGATTGCAAAATGATGCTTTGCTCCTAAAGCAACTCAGTAAGTTCTACAACCAGACAGATACTCCTTGGGTGCGAATCATCTGGCACAAATATTATCTTGCTAAAGTCCCTCATGAAAGTAGGGAAGTAGGCTCCTTCTGGTGGAAGGACGTGCTTAGGCTTAACCATTTATTCAGAGGCTTCTCAAGTTGTGAATTGGGTAGGGGTACAACTGTTTGTTTTTGGGATGATCTCTGGAATGATTCAGTCCTCTCGGATGATTACCCACGGTTGGCCTCCTTTGCAAAAAATGGGAAAGCCTCTGTGTTTGAAGTGATGCAAGCAGAAGAATTGGATCATATATTCAACTTGCCTTTGTCACCGCAAGCCTTTCAGGAATTAGAAGCGCTCCAAGCACAGCTGCAGATCCTTCCCTATGAGGCTGACGCCAATGATCGCTGGACGCCCATACATGGTAACAAGTATTCATCCAGAAATTTCTATGCTTATATCTTTAGCACTGTGAACGCCCACCCGGTATACAAGTCTATATGGAAGTCCCGTTGCACGCCCAGAGTGAAGTTCTTTGCATGGCTGGTCCTTGTGGACAGATTAAACACTAAATCTATGCTTCATCGTCGGCACCTAGCCATTCAGGCTGATGCCCTTTGTGTTATGTGTGACAATGGGGAAGAAGAGACAATTCAGCATCACTTCTTTGATTGCCCTTTTGCAAAGGAATGCTGGTTGAAGATAAATTTCATTTGGGATGAAACCCTGCAGCTTCATGACAAACTGATGCAGGCAGCAGTTGCAAATAACACTCCTTGCTTCTCGGAAGCGGAGTTGATAGCAACCTGGGAACTCTGGAAACTTCGCAATGATAAGATTTTCCAAAGAAGAAGCCCGAGCGTATCCCTTTGGTTGCATAACTTCAAGCTTCAATGTAACCTCCAGTCTATTAGATTTAGACAAGATTTTATTTCAGCTTTTTGTTTTGGCTAGATGTCTTTAGTTAAGAACTCTTTGTAAGTGTTCCCTGTTCCCCTCGTTTTTTAATACAAAAAGTCTTAAACTGTGGGGATCTCCCCACAGTCTTTTGGTCAAAAAAAAAACTCTGGGAAACATAGAGCCTAAAAGTGCCAAGTTTCCCAGAGTTGCTGAGTGCAATGGTAATTGCACTCGGCAACTAATTATTAAAAAAAACTTAGTTGCCGAGTGCCAGATAATAATTTCGGCAGAAAAAATAAAAAAATTTAGTTGCCGAGCGGCAACTAATTTTGGCAAAAAAATAAAAAGAAATAGCTGCCGAGTGCGAGCCACCGGGCACTCGGCAACTAATTATTTAAAAACAATAGTTGACGAGTGCTAGCCACGTCAGCACTCGGCAAAAAACCCGTCAAAGTTGACGGCCCAATTTTTTTTGCCGAGTGCTTGACCAGGCACTCGACAAATCAATTAACACTCGGCAAATTAGTTGCCGAGTGCCCAAAATCTGACACTCGGCAATTAAATTAGTTGTCGACTCGATGTTTGCCGAGTACTAGTTGTCGAGTGCGGCACTCGGCAAATCATTTGCCGAGTGCAAAAGGCTTGTTGTCGAGTGCCTGAAAAGTCCTAAATGGCTAGAGGGGGGGGGGTGAATAGCCTATAAAAATTTCTAAAAAAACACTTAATAAAAGATTAGTAAACTAAATGGCGATAAAGCAATGTTGCACTAGCTCTAGAAAGGATTATGCAAGCCACCTATTCACAAGTATAATTTACAATGAATTATATGTATATCACACACAAGCTAACACCATAGCAAGAAGATAGAACAAGTAGAACTTGAAGGTTGCAGAAATAAGCCTACCGATACTACCGGTGGTACTGCCGGTGAACAACCAGTACTACTGGTAACCTACGGGATTCACGAAAAAGCAAGGGAATCAACTTGGATTTTAGATCTGAGGTTTACCCAACACTCCTTGATGTTGTAGATGTTGATGTTAAGCTTCCCTTGGCTTGAATCCTTACCAATTTGTAGATCGGCCCTTCCAAACCTATGAATGAGGGAGAGAGAGGAAGAACACGAAGAACAAGTATGATAGACAATGAAAACTTAATCAATCACAAGCACAAGAGACACGGGATTTATCCCGAGGTTCGGAGATCTCCACAAAGGAGTTCCTACTCCTCGTTGTTGAGGTGACCGCAATGGTCGGAGTCTATTTCACCTCCTTGCCTCCCTTGAGGCCCACACAAAGAGTGCCCAAGGATTTCACTAAGAACGAGTGAGGATTACAAACACTTTGTGTGCCCTTACAAAGAATCAATCACAAGAATCAACACGGGCAACATGAAGAACACCTAGCCGGCTAGGGTTCCAAGAACTCAAGAGTAACAAATGCAAATCCAAACTGGCTAGATGAGGAACCAAATGCTCAAGTCTTGAATCGTTGTTCCTCACTCTCTAATCTCACTTGTCTAGCTTAAGAGATGCCAAGGATTGAAGCCTAGAGCGTAGAGGGAGAGAGATGGGGAGTGCCTTGTGTTTGGGAGCCTTTTTCTCAGAGTTGGGGCGAGTTAGAACGAGTGGCCGAATGGCCCCAAGAGAAGGGGCGTGCTATTTATAATCGCTGCTCCAGATGTACTACCGGTACTACCGGTGGGACAGCACTGGTACTACCGGTCCAACTTTCCAACCGTTGGAGCCTACCGAATGTTGCGTAAAACAGGCCTACCGGTACTACCGGTCTTTCACCGATACTACCGGTCACCATCGATACTACCGGTCAGGAACCGGTACTACCGTTAGTTCAAAATCTCGCAACTTGAGACGCGCAGGAATTTTGCCTACCAGTACTACCTGTCCGAGACCGGTACTACCGGTAGTTCATTTTCAGCACGGAACTACAACATAGAGCTAAGCCTACCGGTACTACCGGTGCACCCTGGCAGGAAAGAAGAGTTCTAAGTGTCCGTGAGTGCAAGATGTCTCTCAAGCACATATAAGTAAAAAGACATGAGCATTTTTATCCCCATATAACTAGCTTAAATTGCACCCCTCTTGATAGTACAGCATTTCCTATGACTCAAGTAAAGATAAAAACTATTTAACCATTTGAGTCGAGCCGCTATCCATCAAATGAAGTTTGGAGTGCTATCATCACCAAATATCATCGTTACATCTTCCAATGGACTAACACCTTGCATATTCAATTTTGTCTACACATTTAGGCAAAAAGGTTAGTCCAACAGGCTTCATCAATTAACCAAAATCAAAAAAGGGCTTTCGGTGCCCCTAGCACTCGATAACTCCTCGAATTCCTGTAGTGAAACCTCATTTAAGCAATCGTTTGAATAAAAATCACTCTCTCTATATATATATATTTCATTTTTCAACAACTTTTGTTTATCTTGTGTGTGCACTCTAAAGAACCAGTTCAGATCTCTATTCATGAATAGAGCATAACAATATTTAGTAAACCATTTCAACTCTGGTAGTAAGACAGCATTTTTTTCATAGATCTTTTTTTTTCTATCAATACGAAAAGATATGGAGACGCTCTAAGCATGAATTTAAAAAACTAAAAAGCTGCAACGTTTCGCAGCTAATAATTATTTTTTTTCTTGTCACATGTGTAATACTCCCTCCATACCAAATTATAAGGTATTCCAAGAATCTTGTAGAGTCAAAGCATATTAAGTTTGACAAAAAAATATAGAAAAAAATATTAAGATTTATGATATCAAATAGGTATATTATGAACATATAATTGATAAAGAATCTAATAATAATTCATAAATATTATTATATTGTCATACTCCCTCCATTCCAAATTGTAAGTCATTCTAAGAATCTTGGAGGGTTAAACTATTTTAAGTTTGACCAAAGATTATAGAGAGAAACATAAAGATTTATGACATCAAATAGATATAGTATGAAAGTATAACTAATAAAGAATCTAATGATACTTAGTTAGTATTAAATATGTCATTATTATATTATATAAATAAATTTGGTCAAACTTTATAAACTTTGACTCTCCAAGACTCTTAGAATGACTTACAATTTAGGATGGAGTGAGTATAATTTTGGTCAAACTTGAGGAACTTTGACTTTTCAAGATTCTTGGAATGTCTTATAATAAGAGGGAGTGTGTGTGCTCTGTACTCGCTAGCGTCATGTGCCAATGTAGGTGATGGTGAGCCGCTCCAGCACACGTGCCACTAGAGACACGACATGCATGACCAGTGGCAGCGGCACTCGCTCTCCCTCACCATCCCCAATGAGTGGTCTCTCTTAATGCAAATCAATCTGGGAGGGATGGTCTTCTATGATGCCATCGATTCCTAGACATGGAGACACATGCCAATATCAACTCACTATGATAGCGTCGATCCATACAATTGAGGATAGTAATGAATTGATTCTTAAATGTCACTCTTCCAAAGCACATATCTTTTGGCAAGCTTTTAAGGAAAGATTGAGTACTAGCAACTTTGAATCCATGATCTTTCACCTTGATGGTTTTTTTATTCCCCTCTGTTGATCTTAACTTTTTAGAGGTCTCCTCGGAAAATTGATTTGTAGTCAAGCACATGCCTTCTGACAAGTCGCCAGGGCTGGATGGATCCAACACTTTTGTTTAAGAATTATTGGCCAATTATAAAGAGTGATTTCTATGTTCTTTGCTTTACTTTTCATAAGATTGATATTTGTTTTAATAGCATCAATGGTTCTTATATTACTTTGATTCCAAACAAAGATACGACCAATTTCTTTGCTCAATATTTCAATCAAACTTATAGATTGTTTATAGCAAGTCATTATGAAGCTTATTCATAGCAACCGGTATGGTTTAGTTAAATCTAGGACAATTCAGGATTCTAGTATCTGATCTTTTGAAAATCTGCATATGCGTCATTACTCTAGAAGAAAAAAAACTAGTCAATTTAAAACTGGATTTTTGTTGACACCGCTTAAGTATCAATTCTAAGTGTCAACTAAGCAGAAGAAACTATATGTTTGCAAACACACCACCTAGACATAGGGTTTTAACTGACAGAATTCCACGAGTTTTGGTGTTTATCTGTTTCTGCAGGAGACAACTACAAAAAAGCAAAAGAGACCCACAAGTAAGGATTACTTAGACACATAACACCTTCGAACGAAAAAGAGTAATCTAAAAGACTCCAGAACCACCCCCGAGGAAGGAGGGCCCACCTCTCAGCAGGGTAGGGCGGGCGCCCTCCCCCCTAGGGCGGCCGCCCTGGGCCCAGAGCCAATGAGGCTCTGCCTCATGGATTAGGGTTCCACCGCCTTTGAGGTTTAATCTAAACCCTCCATTAAGGTCGGTTTGATCCGACGGCTGACGATCATTTGAGGGGGCTATATAAGGAGGACCCCTGCCTCCTGGCAAAGAGCAATCCATTATTCATTTACATATTTTCCAGAGAGGATTCGCCAGAGAGAATCCCTTATGAATCTATTCTCTAGGGCTTAGCAATCAAGAGAAAATATCCTTAGTTTCTATGTGAGATTAGAGTTTATTCTTCTAGATTGAGAGAGTTAGAGTGGAGGTGTGGATTGGAGGAAGCCCGGCCTGTCGGTGTCTCTTCTCCAGTTTGTATCGACGGGATCAAGGCTCCTAACCCGAGGCTTGCTCCTAGGATTTCTTCGGTATTTCGACTTCTAATTCTAGTAAGTTCTCTGTTTTACTATTCTTTGGTTTGTGAGTTTACTTTATTTTCTTCGCATAGAGAGTAGGGTAATCATCTCTAGCGTAAACGTGGTGTTTGGGCTAAGATACTCATAGATATCTCCTGTCTAGCCGGATCTGTGATAGTAGCTCGGAAAGTGACAATTCCGTAGATACCTTTGGAGCCCATAATCCTGTTAGAAGGATCGGTAGGGTTTATAGGCCACGTGCTAAGCATCCTATGAGGTGTCTCTTATCACGACAGTTCTCCCCAATAGAATAATAACACATATCTTATATAGACTAGAACGAGAGTGATGTTGCGGTCTTCTCTAATCGCTCATATCAAAATCATCTTGTTTGTAGCCTAAAGGTTAATAACATAGATTTGGTTAGTCAGATGCACCCTTTCTCCCTGTGGATAAATAAATTACGATACTCTGGATAATCTCCCGGGTGAAGTGCTCACCGGTATCCGTGCGTTTGCGGATTACTTCCAAGTGATTTCTCTGTTTGGGTTAACAAATATCAACAATTTTGAGCAAGCTTTTTTGACAAAATTGAACACAAGGCAGTGCTCAGTACTATGTGCCAAGGGTTTTGGAGACACCTAGTTACGGTGGATGAGAGCTATTTTTTTCTTCACCTACTTCTGCAATTCTTCTAAACTGTTTTCCTAACAAAAACTTCCTAATGTAGAAGAGGCATTCATGAGATCCATTTTCACCTTTGCCTTTTGTTTTAATGGTTGACTTCATTAGATCTTTTCTGAGTAAAGCACAAAGTTTCTGAATAAAGCACAGAGTCTAGGTCTTCTTAGGCTGCCCATCTCAGAGGAGGCTAGCTAGCACACTGCAAACCCCAAGAGAAATAATTTGTTGCCCACGTGAGCTTCAGGGAATTAGGGTGAATTCATTTGTTTTGTTGGGCCTTTAGGGATTGTTTTCGCGTACCATGTAGCCAACTAAAGCAGCAATATGCAGTAAATCTAAAGTTGTTGACGCCAACACATTCCATGTTTCTTGCAATAAACTCTTCAAAATAATACTCCATGTAGATCTATTTTGATAAAAAAATTAACAAACATTTATCTCATGTTTAATATGTATTTAAAGAGAATCGTTGAGCATCATATTAACACTACGCGAACATCACAAAAAGCCGCATAAAACATCATATGTATACCACGTTAACATCACATATATAATAAATATAAAAATGAAAATAAAGAAATAATAAAATTAGTGAAGTAATTAGTTGTGGTCAAATAAAAAAGAAGAAAAATGCTATCGAACATCACAAATGCAGCGTAGAACATCAAATTAACATTATATGAACATCTGTAAATATAGTATAGAATATCACATGTATACTACGTGAATATCACAAATATCATGAATATGGGAAATTAAATAATAAAAATAGTGAAGTAGTTAATTAAATTCAAATAAAAAGAAGAAAAAATACTTCTGAATATAAAAAAAATATCCTAGAACATCAATGTATATCGAACATCACAAGATTCATATATTAAAGGCAATAAAAATGTCTGAGATTGTAGAGAAATTCCCTAGAAAAATAATTAGAGTAAAATTAATATATAAAAATGAAAACCAAAATGAAAAAAAATATGCATGAAATATTAAAAGAGAAAAGAGGAGTAATAAATAGAAGAAAAGAAGAAAAAATAAAAATTAAAAGTTGAAGAAAATGAAATGAAAAATAATTAACTATGGAAAATGAATAAAATAAAGATAAAAATATAAAAATGAAAAGGGAGACATAATAAAAGAAAAAAAAGGAAAATAATGAATCAAAGGAAAAAAGAAAAGAAAAAGAGCACAACGGAGATAAAAGAAAAATTAAAATAAAAAGGAAAAACAACACAGAGAAAACAAAAAAAGAAAGGAAAAACGAAATAGAAAAAGAAAAAAAAAGCTAAACTCACGTACCCAAACCAAAAACGGTGTATGTGTTCGGTAATCGGTCGTATACACGAAAAGGAAAAAAGAGGGCCTCACCCTCACATGGCAACGACTCAGATTGCAGGATATTGGCCTTCGCTGGGTTATCTCGCGCTCCCGTCAGCTCCCATCGGATGAAAGAGTGTGTGTGTCGGCGGCAGAAGATTCCCAGCCCATCCCTCTTCCTCACAATGAGGATTTTTATAATTTTACAATATGCATAGACTTTGATTAATTTAGAAGGTTGTGGCACTCAACTCTTCTTCCTTAAAAGCCTCTGGATACTTTTGCTACTTCACCCGGTCTAAAGGTCAATTATTTTAAGAGTATATGATGGTACCCATTAATATGGAGGAAGATAGACTTGATCATCTGGCTAGTACTTTTGGTTGTGCTACGGGACCTTTTCCTTTGACCTATTTAGGCTTATCTCTTGAGCTTGCAATAAGAGTGGACGACTTTTGGCCTTTGATCCATCAATGCGAACACAATTTGCAAGCACGGTAGTTTTTCCCTCTCAAGAAGGCAGACTAGAGCTCACAAACTTAGTTTTCAACCTTCGGCTTTCTAAAGCCGTCATTAAACAAACTAGTATATTTACCCGTACTAACGCTACGAGTTATATTAAATCCAAAGTTAATTCAATCAAATTTGAAGTATTTCATTAAGATTTAGTTAAAAGCATAATGTTGTGGCTCCAAAAAAAAATTAGAGCAATGCACAAAAATTAAGAATTCAATCTGATTTTATAAAAAATCATATATGACAAAAAATATTAAAATATATTATCCTCCCTTCCACACAACTATACCTAAGCGTTCGTCTTCGCTCGTGCACCGGCGATGATAGCAACGATCATATATGACAAAAGTTACTAAAATATAACATTTTTTGTGAAATTTCAGAGCCGTTGATCCGTTGATCCGAACAGACACGCTTCCTTTCGCTGATGTGTCATTATGGGCTGAACCACCGCTCGGGAGTCCAGATCCACCCTGCGCCTCGACAGGACGCTCCCGGCGGGATGTCTCCGTGTCATCCTCGGTCCTCAGGCGGCAGCGCGAAACGACAGAGCGGACAGAGCCGGCTGGCACTGAGCCACTTGAAGATTCAGCGCTCGTGGAAGCCGTGCGCGCACGGCATCGTCCTCAGCGCGCCGCCGGCCACGTACTCGTCGAGGCATACCGCGCACTCCCCGCTCTCCCTCGTCGTTGTCTCCGGCAGACAAGCTATGGCCACGCCGGATGCCGGGACGACGCCGTAGCTGAAGCCGAACCTGTCGTACTCATCATCATCGTCATCATCGTCGTCCGCTCTATCGCTGTGACGATGATATGGTATTCGACATTCTTCCTTTCTCGGTACTGACGCTGGTACTCAGGTCCCTTCTTTCTGGCTTCGTCCCTTTGTTCTTCGGACATCTCAGTTCGACGGACCCACTCGTCCGTCGGACGTTATCTATATTATAGTATAGAAAATAAATTAGACACTCTCTCTTAGTACTGAACTCAGTTTAAAATCATACCTGTAGTGTTAGTGATGTCGCTTAGTGCATTTGACGTTTCTCTCGGCATAGACATTCGGTAGGTGAGGTGTCAGGAACTTTGAGTTTGTACTGAAATGAATAGTTTTAAAAAATACTCCCTCCGTCCTAAAATATCTGTCTTTCTCACTTCTTAAGAAAAAACTTAGATTAATTTTATATAAAAATTTATTAATAGTTAGGATACATAATTGATATCATTGGATAGGTCTTTTGATCTAGTTTTTACTAATTTTTTTGGAGACACAAATGTTGCACGTATTTTATATAAATCTAGTCAAAGTTGTGACACGGAAACCCAAAACGACAGTTAATTTGTGTCGGGTACGAAGGTAAGGGGTACCCTAAACCCTTCGATAAATTAAGGCTAAACATAGCAACTATTTTTAAGACAGGGACCAGCCCACTGCTCAATAAGACACGGCCCATCACTCGAGGGCCCCTCTACACCAGCTGTGGCGACAAGTCACGGGCCGGTCCACCTCGACGCCGAATGACGGACGAGGGGTCGTTCGAACGACCCCTCGGCCCCCACCTCGACGTCAAGAGATGGACCGAGGGTCGGACGAACGACCCCCCGGCTCCTACCTCGACAATAAATGACGGACCGAGGGGGCGAGCGAACGACCCCCCGGCCCCACCTCGACGTCAAGAGACGGACGAGGGGGCGAGCGAACGACCCCCCGGCTCCTATCTCGACGCAAAAGGGCGGACCGAGGGGGCGAGCAAACGACCCCCCGGCTCCTGCCTCGACGATAAATGACGGACCGAGGGGGCGAGCGAACGACCCCCCGGCCCCCACCTCGACGAACGAAGGACGGACGAGGGGTCGAACGAACGACCCCCCGGCCTCTACCTTGACCTCTCCGACCCTGTCTCTGCTCCGACCGTACCTCGACGACGAGCGACAGACTGAGGGGTGGAACGAACGACCCCCGGACGAGAGGCTCGATTAACCCAACTGCTCCCGGCATGGGTTAAAGTGAAACCACCTAACAACATGGGCGCCCGTGTCCGCTGTCAAATCCGCCAACTCCCCATCAAGTCCCCGATTCCTGTCAACTGTGCCGCCACTGTCGCCACTACGCGACTACGGACTCCAGCAGTACCCCTCGGAAAGTGAACAGTGCGGCCCTCGACGACGACTTCGGGAATGCGACAGAGCCACGCGGGGCTCGACCCCTCCCTCGACCGGGGGGCTCGACCCCTCTCTCCGACAACTCCAGTATGGGGCCGTCCCATCCGCCCCTTCTCGCTTCAGCCGTGGGATTCGTGCCCGTCTACGGACGCTGTGCCGCGACGTGCCGCGACGACTTCCACTGCCACCACGACCGGGAGCGCCAGAAGGACGGGGAGGCCATGCCAGCACAGTGAGCGTCGTCCCTTCGCCAACACTGTGCCGAGAACATGTCGTCCATACTGCCACAGTTAGGGTCCAGTACCCTCGGACCTCCCCTTGGTCTATAAAAGAGGACGCCGAGGTAGAATAAAGGGAGGGTTCCGATGATTGGATCCGAAGTCTTCCGATTCCCGACTTCAGCTCTGATCTCCACACTCCAAACACCCCGCCACTCGATCGACCCCTCGGGTGGCAAACCAGCAGCCTAGGGCAGCACTGCTAAGCTTAGGCCGCAGCTCACTCTAAGCAAACCCGTGTAACTCAGCTTGTACCCCCCCTGTACGAGCACGTTTTGGGTGCGAGATAATACAAGACATCCTCCCCCGCTGGACGTAGGGCCTTCTTTGCCCGAACCAGGATAAACATTGTGTCCATCTTGCATCACGTCTGAGAGAGGGAGCACGCGATATACAAATTTACTCGTTGGTGGTCTTGACCCCCGGGTCATAACACCGACAGTTGGCGCGCCAGGTAGGGGGAATTGCGTGTCGATCAACTCCGAACTACTCTCTTAGATGGATTCTACCATCCCACCGTTTCCATTCGCCGCCGTCGTCTGGTCCGGTAGCCTAGGGTTCGTATCCATGGACCAGGGCGACTTCATAGTCTTTCCCTCCACTCGTGGCCTGGACATCAGTAGCTCCGGCACGCTGGGGCCAGCAAGGGTCAGGTGACGGCCCCTCTGCTTGCGCCTCTGGCCTGCGATCAGGAGGAGGCGTGAGCGGCTCCGACGCGCTCGTCGTCGTGCGGATTCCGAGGTGTCGAATGCTGTTTCCCCGGCCCCAGCTGGCGATACAGTCCCTCCTCCTGGGAGTCCGTTTGACCCATGCCTGTGGGCCGAGGGCGGGCGCCCCTCTGAGTGGGACTTTGGCTCTGCCACGCCGTCGTCCCCAGGGGTCCCCGTGGCCTCTCCGACACACTCGACCCCATCACCACCGCGTGACCCGTTCCCGTGCGGGCACCACGACAGTGCAGGGCTCTCTTCCGCCCTCGCAGGATTGCAGATATAGACACGCAGCGGGTCTCCAGGGACTCCGCCGCGTGCGACGGCCGTTCCCGTCACCACCTCTTTACCGGGCGAGCCAGGACTACCCCGTACATGGGGAACGTTGCGGCGGCACCTGGCGGAGGAGCGCAGGGGGTCCTTCCCCCACTTCTTCCACGCCGACCCCGACTCGGACTCTCCTGACGAGAGTTACGACTCCACCCGGGAGTGGTTCCACCTCGACGAGCAAGCCGACCCGCAGGACGACGTCGACGGCACTGCGGCCACCGAAGAAGGGGAGGGGCCAACGCTACACTAGCTCGAGAGGCCAACCCCCCGAGTCTTGATAGAGCCAATCCACCCCCAGACGTCCAGATTGCGCAAGTTCGAGAGCTTCTCAGCAAGCTCGAGGAGGAGCGCCTGCGTCTTCAGCAGCTCGAGCACGCCCTCGAGCGGGATCGAGGGCGTCCTCAGAATGGAGGAGCTCGTGAGCGGGCCTGGGAAGTCCACCGGCAGATCATCGAGGAGGGGGGGCCGCCGAACCCTGAGTCTTCAACCGCGCCAGCCAGAATGTCGTAGCGGCCGCGATGCTGCTCCGCGACATGCCGGCGCCATCAACCCCCCAAGCACGGCGTATCAGGGACGAGATCCAAGGGCTTCTCCAGACTGCGACCGTGCAGCAGGCAGAGAGCTCGGCCTCGAGGCATCGAGGGGCTGCTTCCGAACGATAGGGAGCGCCCCCTCGACAAAATCGAGAGGTCTCCGTCCACCAGAACAAGGCGCCCCAGGGCCAAGTCAAGCGACGACCGGTTCACGAACGCCTCATCGACGATCGACCCCCTCAGGTGAACAACCGACGCCGGTACGGCGACGCCAAGGCTCGAGGCTACAGCGCTCACCGGGGTGAGCGCTACGATAGCGACGAAGACCGATGTCGGTCTCCGGAGCCACCAGGGCCCCGAGTCTTCGGCAGAACCATCCGGCGGACCCCCCTGCCCGTCCGTTGCCGTCCACCCACCAGCCTGGTCAAGTACAACGGCGAAACCAAACCAGAGCTCTGGCTTGCCGACTTCAGGCTGGCATGCCAGCTGGGTGGAACGACAATGACCACGTCATCATTCGGCAACTCCCACTGTTCCTCTTCGACACCGCTCGAAGGTGGCTCGAAGAGCTGCCCCCGGACTTGATCCAAGACTGGCCCGACCTGGTCCGGATCTTCAAGGGCAACTTCAAGGGCACCTACGAGCGACCGGGCAACCCCTGGGACCTTCGCGGCTGCAAGCAGAAGCCAGGGGAGACCCTCCGCGCCTTCACCCGCCGATTCTCGAGGCAGCGCACCGCACTGACCCACATCTCCGACCACGAGGTCATCACAGCGTTCATCGCCGGAATGACCTGCAAGGAGTTGGTGCGGGAGCTGGGGCGAAACACCCCCAAGACCGCCAACGAGCTCATGGACATCATCGCCAACTACGCAGCTGGCGAAGAGCCCATTGGCGCGTTCTTCCAGATACCCCCAGAGAAGGGGAAAGGCAAGGCGGATGAGCCCGGGGCCTCGGACGACGGGCCCAAGAGGAACAATGGGCCCACAAGGAACAACGACGGCAACGGCGGCCGGAAGAAGAAGAAGAAGAAGAAGAAGAACCCACCGGGCCGACGCAACATCGAGCCCAACGTCAAGCCCGACGACGAGCCCGACGACCTTGTCGCTGCGGCGGACAAGAAGAAGCCTCGAGGGGCCCCTCCCGACGGGGGCGTCTTCGATAAGATGCTGAAGGAGCCTTGCCCCTATCATATGGGACCGGCCAACCACCGCCTCGAGGACTGCCGCATGCTTCGAAAGCACTTCATCCCTCCAGGCTCTAGGAGAGATGACGGCAAAGAGGACCCGCCCTGTGACGTCCAAGTCAGGGGCAATGTCAAGAAAGGAGGCTTCCCCGAAGTCCACGACTGCTACATGATCTACGGGGGACCCTCGACTCGCCTCACCACGCGCCAGCGCAAGAGGGAGCGTCAAGAGGTTTTCTCCGTTCGAGCCCAGGCTCCGCGGTACCTTGACTGGTCCCACACGCCGATCACCTTCGATCAGGACGACCACCCCGAGCACATCCCCAACGCAGGGGCCTACCCGCTCGTCGTCGACCCGATCATCCTCAACACCCGCCTCACAAAGGTACTCATGGATGGGGGAGCAGCCTCAACATCATCTACACCGAGACCCTCGACCTCCTGGGGATCCCGAGGACCATGCTCCTGCCCAGTGCGGGTGGGTTCCACGGGATCGTCCCGGGAAAGAAGGCACTCCCGATCGGCCGCATCAAGCTACCGGTCTATTTCGGCGTCCCCTCGAACTTCCGAAAGGAAGAGCTGACCTTCGAGGTGGTTGCGTTCCGAGGCACCTACCACGCCATCATCGAGCGACTGGGATACGCCAAGTTCATGGCGGTCCCGAACTACACCTACCTCAAGCTCAAGGTGTCGGGGCCCTCGGGGGTCATCACCGTCGACACCTCCTACGAGCACGCATACGACTGCGACGTCAAGTGCATGGAGAAAGCCGAGGCCCGCAAGGATTTGGCAATCCTCGCGGCCCTCGACGACTTGTCTGGAGAGATCCCCGACCCCAAGCGACATGCTGGCAACTTCAAGCCGGCGGAAGACACCAAGACCGTCCCGCTCGACCCCGGCCTCGCGGATGGGAAGGTGCTGACGATCAGCGCCACCCTCGAGCCCAAATAGGAAGCAGTGCTCGTCGACTTTCTCCGTGCGAATACCGATGTGTTCGCATGGAGTCCCTCGGATATGTCGGGCATTCCGAGGGAGGTCGCCGAGCACTCCTTGGACATCCGAGCCGGGTCCAAACCGGTGAAGCAACGCCTACGCCGCTTCGACGAGGAGAAGCGCAGGATCATCGGGGAGGAGGTCGACAAGCTCTTGAAGGCCGGATTCATCAAGGAGGTGCATCATCTCGAGTGGTTAGCTAATCTCGTACTTGTAAAGAAAAAGAATGGGAAGGATAGGATGTGTGTAGACTACACTAGTCTAAATAAAGCATGTCCCAAAGTTCCTTTTCCTTTACCACGTATCGATCAAATAGTAGATTCCACTGCGGGATGCGAAACCCTGTGTTTCCTTGATGCGTATTCTGGCTACCACCAAATAAAGATGAAGGAGTCCGATCAGCTCGCGACTTCCTTCATCACTCCCTTCGGCATGCTCTGCTACCTCACCATGCCCTTCGGGTTGCGAAACACCGGGGCCACCTACCAGCGATGCATGCTCCACGTCTTCGGGAAACACATAGGGCCGACCGTCAAGGCCTACGTCGATGACATCGTGGTCAAGTCCAAAACAGTCGGAAACCTGGTCGGAGACCTCGAGATCGCGTTTGGGTGCCTCCGGGCTAATCGCATAAAACTGAACCCAGAGAAGTGTGTCTTCGGGGTCCCTCGAGGCATGCTCTTAGGGTACATAGTTTCCCAGTGCGGGATCGAGGCCAATCCCAAGAAGGTAACCGCCATCACAAGGATGGGCCCGATCAACGACTTCAAGAGCGTGCAAAGGGTCACGGGTTGCCTCGCCGCCCTCAGTCGCTTCATCTCGAGGCTCGGAGAGAAGGCCCTACCCCTTTACCGCCTCCTGAAGAAGACGGAACACTTCGCATGGACCCCCGAAGCCGAAGAATCGCTCTCAAAGCTCAAGGCCTTGCTCACCTCACCCCCGGTCTTGGTACCCCCGAGTCCGGCGGAGCCCCTCTTGCTCTACGTCGCAGCAACTACCCAGGTAGTCAGCGCGGTCGTAGTAGTCGAGAGGGAGGAGGAAGGACATGCCCTGCCGGTCCAGAGGCCCGTCTACTTCGTGAGCGAGGTGCTTTCCGAGACCAAGACGAGGTACCCCCACATCCAAAAGCTATTGTACGCGGTCGTCCTCACTCGGCGTAAGCTCAAACACTATTTCTTGGGCCACCCGGTTGCTGTGGTCTCATCTTTCCCCCTCGGAGAGATAATCCAGAACCGGGAGGCGTCTGGAAGGATCGCCAAGTGGTCGGCCGAGCTCATGGGGGAGACCCTCTCCTACGCCCCTCGGAAGGCCATCAAATCTCAGGTGCTGGCAGATTTTGTTGCAGAATGGACCGACACCCAACTACCCCCAACGCAGGTTCAGAGCGAGCTCTGGACCATGTACTTCGACGGGTCGTTGATGAAGACGGGAGCAGGCACCGAATTGTTGTTCATATCACCCTCAGGGGTCCATATGCACTATGTCATCCGCCTCCACTTCCCCGCCTCCAACAACATCGCCGAGTACGAGGCCCTCGTCAGCGGCCTGCGCATCGCCATCGAGCTCGGGGTTCGACGCCTCGACATGCGTGGGGACTCCTAGTTGGTGATCGACCAAGTGATGAAAGACTCGAGCTGCCACGACCCCAAGATGGAAGCCTACTGCAAGGAGGTCAAAAAACTCGAGGACAAGTTCTACGGCCTCGAGCTCAACCACGTCGCCCGTCGGTACAACGAAGCTGCCGACGAGCTGGCCAAAATCGCGTCTACTCGAGGCACGGTCCCTCCCGACATCTTCTCGAGGGATCTTCACAAGCCGTCCGTCGACCTGGACTCGGGGGCTCCCGCCCTCGAGAAAGGGGTCGATCCACCCCCTCGACTGATCCCCCCTCGAGCGGGGGAGAGGTCATGGAGATCGACGGGGCAGTCACAGCACCAACCCCTCCGATGTATTGGCGCACACCCTACCTCGAGTACCTGACACGGGGCGAACTCCCAGAAGACCGCACCGATGCCCGTCGTGTAGCTCGACGCACCAAATCTACATCTTGTACAGGACGACCGCGAGCTATATCGACGCAGCCCGTCGGGTGTACTTCAACGCTGCCTCACCCTCGAGGAGGGGAGGGCATTGCTGGAGGATCTACACTCGGGAGCTTGTGGCCACCACGCGGCGCTGAGAACGCTGGTAGGAAGTGCCTTTCGACAGGGCTTCTACTAGCCGACGGCCGTCAATGACGCCACCAAACTCGTCCGATCCTGCAAGGGATGCCAATTCTACGCCAGGCAGACCCACCTACCCGCCCAAGCTCTTAAGATGATACCTATAACCTGGCCGTTCGCAGTATGGGGGCTCGACATGGTCGGCCCCCTGAAAAGAACCAAGGGTGTCCACACTCACCTTCTCGTGGCTATCGACAAGTTCTCGAAGTGGATCGAGGCTCGACCCATCGCCAACATCCAGTCTCGACAAGCCGTGCACGCAGTTCCACCACTTCGGGGTCCCCAACGTCATCATCACCGACAATGGCACGCAGTTCACCGACCAAAAGTTCCTGGACTTCTGTGACCATCACCACATCAGGGTGAATTGGTCCGCAGTCGCCCACCCTCGAACTAACGGTCAGGTCGAGCATGCCAATGGTATGGTTTTGCAGGGTCTCAAGACAAGGATCTTCGATCGGCTGAACAGGCATGGCAGGAGATGGGTCGATGAGCTGCCCGCTGTGCTATGGAGTCTCCGAACGACACCGAGTCGAGCCACGGGGTTCTCTCCATTCTTCTTGGTCTATGGGTCCGAGGCCGTCCTCCCCACTAACCTCGAGTATGGGTCCCCTCGACCAGCTCGAGGAAGCCTGTGACATGGCCCTCTTCAAGTCGACATAGTACCAGCAGATGCTGCGGCGCTACCACGACAAAAACGTGCGCAAAAGGGACCTCAACGTCGGCGACCTCGTTCTGCGGCATCGACAAAACAACAAGGGGCGTCACAAGTTGATGCCACCTTGGGAGGGACCCTTCATCGTAGCAGAGGTGCTGAAGCCCGACACTTACAAGTTGAAGAACGAGAAGGGCGAGATCTTCACCAACGTGTGGAACATCGAACAGCTACGTCGCTTCTATCCCTGAGGCCTCAGGGCCTTGTACATTTTCGCATTTATGTACAAATCCTCGAATGAATAAAATGTTCTCGAAACACATTTCACATTCGTTCGTAGCTCAAAGGTAGCCTCGACTTTGCCCCGGCAAAAGTCGAGCTCCCCTCGGGGGCTGACAGGGGGGCGCCCCCCTCCTAAGCCCTCGAAAAACCCAAACGTTTTTTCGAAACCCGACTCTCCCTCTCGGCCTTTGCCTCGAGTACGCTTCATAACTAAGTAAAGGCGCATCGAACTCCTTAAGGGTCGAGGGTGTCGTCGAGCCAGGGACTTACCTACGCCCCAGGGCTACGGTATCCCCGCTCGCCACCCCCCTTCCAGGGATACGAGCGTGTGTCGAACACTTAGTTCACAAGCGTCGACTCAGGCAAAGAAGAGCAAAGAGAGCTAGAGAAGTAGAAATAACGAGACGCACCCGTCTACAGCACTAAGGTAGCCTCGACTTTGCCCCAGCAAAGTCGAGCTCCCCTCGGGGGCTGACAGGGGGGCCCCCCCTCCTAAGTCCTCGAAAAACCCAAACGTTTTTTCGAAACCCGACTCTCCCTCTCGACCTTTGCCTCGAGTACGCTTCATAACTAAGTAAAGGCGCATCGAACTCCTTAAGGGTCGAGGGTGTCGTCGAGCCAAGGACTCACCTACGCCCTAGGGCTACGGTATCCCCGCTCGCCACCCCCCTTCCAGGGATACGAGCGTGCGTCGAACACTTAGTTCACAAGCGTCGACTGAGGCAAAGAAAAGCAGAGAGAGCTCGAGAAGTAGAAATAACGAGACACACCCGTCTACAACACTAAGGTAGCCTCGACTTTGCCCTCGAGCCTCCCTCGGGGGCTAACAGGGGGGCACCCCCCTCCTAAGTCCTCGAAAAACCCGAACGTTTTTTCGAAACTCGGCTTTCCCTCTCTTTCTTTCCCTCGAGTACGCTTCATAACTAAGTAAAGGCGCCTCGAACTCCCTAAGGGTCGCGGGTGTCGTCGAGCCAGGGATTCACCTACGCCCCAGGGCTACGTATCCCCGCTCGCTCCCCCCCCCCCTTCTAGGATACGAGCGTGCGTCGAACACTTAGTTCACAAGCGTCGACTCAGGCAAAGAAAAGCAGGGAGAGCTCGAAAAAACAAAAATAAATATGTGCATCTCGATCAAAATGCATTATACACAAGAAGCCCTCGGGGCTCGGCATTGTATCAGTACAAAAGCCTAACTATTACATGGACCTTCTTGTCCAAATATGGCTCGCAGGCCCAGGACTACTCATCGAGGGGATCGTCGTCCTCAAGAAGCAATGCAGGAAGTTGGGCATCACCTGTTGGCCGCATCGGAAGGTGAAAAGTCTGCAAAAACTCATCGACACCTTCCGAGGGCTACTCGGCGCCATCTCCGTCCGCCGAGGGGATCACCTCGGGCTCGAAGAGCTTCGCCAGCTCGCCTCCGGCACCTCCGTGAGATCCATCAACTCCTGGCACCTCGCGTCGTTCTCTTCCTCGGTCAGCCTCGGGTCGGTGGCAAACCCGTCGACAACGAGGTTGAGGTCATAGTTGTAGACCGAGTTGACGACCGCGAGGGCCCGCTTCACGCCCACATGCAGGGTGGCACGGATGTGCTCCGTCACCCCCTGCGTCATGGAGTAGAAGCGGCGCAGCAGGGAGTCCCCTCGAGCGTCACCCTCGACCTCCGGCTCCGGCTTGACCGAGAGGTCGTCGCAGAAGGTGTTGATGACGTCCGCGAGCCTTGCGTTGAGGTTCGCCTCAGTCCCGAGGAGGCCGTGAAGATTGTTCAGGTCCTTGTGGGCGCGGGCCTTATCCGTTGCGAGCTCTACCAAAACAAG
This sequence comes from Microstegium vimineum, assembly GCA_022036555.1. Classification (NCBI taxonomy): domain Eukaryota; kingdom Viridiplantae; phylum Streptophyta; class Magnoliopsida; order Poales; family Poaceae; genus Microstegium; species Microstegium vimineum. The sequence continues at coordinate 23,928,992 of CM039138.1, read as the reverse complement.
CACGCAACACAGTCAAAACCCAAAAGAGCAGGAAGAGGGTCGAGGCAGGACAGATTCTGCAACACTCTCGAAACACTCACCTTGGGCATGCACGTCCAGGGTGGCGTAGGCCTGCTCGGTCTCCTTGAGCTGGCGGCGGACGTCGACAAGGTCGGAGGCCTGACCCCTGACCCTGGCCTCGAGGCCCTCGATGGATTTGCCTGCGTCATCGAGGGCCCTCTTCTGGTTCATCGCCACCACGCCCAGGGAGGTTGCGCGGGTCCGAGCCTTCTCCTCCGAGGCGGCCAGCGTGTCGCGCTTGCGGGAGACGGCGTCGAGGTCTCCCCGGAACCCGCGGATGCCCTCCGTCGCCCGGGCCAGCTCCTCCTTCGGTCAGGCGACCTCCTCCTTGGCCTGGCGCTTGGCCTCGAGGGCAGCGTCCCGCTCCCGCTCGACCGTGACGGTCGACTGAAGGGCGATGTCGAGCCTCGACTGCGCCATCTGCAAGGCTGCCCAGGCGTCCTTCTGTATGGCCTCAAAGCTGGCCCTCGCGTGGGCAACCTTCGACTCGGCATCCTCCCGGACGGCTGCCATCTCAGCTCTCGCCCGGGCGACCTCGCCCTCCGCCCTATCCAGCGAGGCGCGAAGGGCCGGAAGTTGCTCGTGCGATCGGAGGATAAACTGGGACTTCTCGTATGACCTCGTCCGCAGTTCCTGACGAGGGTAAAAACGAGGATCATCAGAAAGGAACAGTTAGGCAACCCAAGAAAAATCCAAGGGAAGACGAGACCCACCTCTATACCCCGACATATGTCCACGGCGGCAACCTCCGCGGCGCGGCGCACCGAGTGCTCGAACCAGGCCCGATACTCCTCCAGGTACTCCCACATGTGGAGCTCGGCCTGGTCATCGAGCTCGAGGAGAGTTCGCTCGGGTCGCGAGGGTCGGCCAGCTCCAGGACCTCCTGCCCCCAGAACGCGCTACGGAGGGCGATCCTCTCTTGGACCTCCCGCGAGGATGTCGACGGCTCCGCCGACCCATCTCCCCCGGCCAGAGGAAGTCCCGGCCAGCGAGACGGCCCTACGCAGGGAAAGACGCGAAGAAATCAGTACTTGGCATCACAGACCCACTACGGCTCGGGTGAGTCGGAGCACAACTTACCTTGAGACGACGGCCCCCCAGCCTCGAGGGGAGGCCGAGCCACCTCCGGTTCCGCCCGAGGGACCGCGATGGTGGTCGTCGCCGCCGAGCCCACCAGCTCGGCCACCATCTCATCCACTTCGTCGGGGGTGGACTCCATCAGCATCCCGCCCTGCGCCGGCGCAGGTGTCGCCTCGGGCCGCTCGACCCGACCCTCCTCCTTGACCTCCGCCGTCAAGGAAGGGCCCTCGGACGCGGCGGCAGCCGTGCCCTCGCGCTCGAGCCGCAGACGCGTCTCCAGTGAGGCCAGACCCTCGGGCCACCGCCCCGGCATTGGGTGAGCCAGGACCTCCCCCTCGTTCGCAACAACTAGGGGCCCGGCGGCCTGAGACTCGCTCCCCTCGACCGCGACCCCTGACGGCACAAGCCCGGCATACTCTGAGGCGCCGGGTGCGCCTCCCTCCAACGGCTGCGCAGGCGCGGCAACCCCCACCACTTCGGCGGCCCTCGCAGGCGGGGCGGATGGGCCCGTCTCCTCTGCCAGCGGGGTAGATGCCGAGGCACCCTGCGCCATCCCCCGCTCCATCGCCTCCCGGGCCTTGGCTGCCCACGCCGCCTCGGGGGTGAGCGTCGAAGGGGGCGGAGCAGCGGGACCGGCCTCGGCGGCCGCCCCGACGGCAGCCCCCACCTTCAGCTTCTTGGCGGGGGCGAAGGACGCGTCTCCCTGCGGGCGCTTTGACCTGAAGAAGAAACTCGTGCGCGACGATAAGCACAGGTCATTATCAACAAAGAGAAAAATACGAACAACACCCTCGAAGGCCACTTACCCCCTCGGAACCCAGCGCTTCTGCCCGGCGACCGTCGAGCTGGTAGAACTCTTGAACACCACCGCTCGGGGGCGGGGGTCGAGGCGGCCCTCGGCACCGTCTCCTGGGCAGGGGCCAACGATGCCACCGTCGTCCCCTTGCTGACTCCCTCTTGCGCCGATGGGCCCGATGCCCGTGCGCTCGACGCGGCAGGCGCCGAAGGCCCGCTTGATCGACCCCCCGACGGGGATCGCGATGACTGCCCGCGCGTCTGCCGCGACACTTCTTCCTGAGAAGCCACGGGGCGCTCCCCCCGTGGCTCAGCTTCGACGGTAGGGGCCGACCTCGAGGTCGACCCCTCCCCTCCTCCGGTTCCGACGGCCGCCTGTTCAGGCGCCGTCTGTTCCTCCTCGCTACAGTTCACCTCCTCGTCCTCCTCCTCCTCCTCATCCTCCTCTTCCGAGGGCGATAACACCTCAGGGAGGCCCTCCCGCCTCTGTCGGGACCGGCGCTGATCCCTCGCCTCTTTCTCCCGGGCCCTCTTAGCCGTGGCCTCCTTGGTTTTGTCCTTGTCCGCCTTCTTCTTCTCCGCCTGAAGGCGCCTCACTTGGATCGCAGCCCGGTCCTCCTTCACCGGCGGAGGCGAGGGCCCGAAGGTGACGTTCCCCTGCGGAACGCGAGGCAGTCAGAACGCGGGCAGAAGAGACGGAAAGGGCAAACACGAGAACTCTAACAAGAGGAGAGGACCTTACCAGCTCGAAGAAGCCCTCGTCCGGTTTCATGGGGATCTTCGCGATGTTCTTGACGGGGAACGAGCCCGCAAAGAAGCAGCGGACGCGGCGGACCACCCGATCCGGGGTCAGTTCGTCTTCGGCGAGGCGACAGCCCGAGAGGTCGACCCCCGGACCCATCTCGTCGATGCGGAGGGGTCGAGCCATCAGTGGCACGACCCGCCGCCGGTGGAACGCCGACGCGGCGATATCCGCCGTGAGTCCCTCCTTCTTCAGACGCCTGAGTGCGTCCAGCAGGTTGTCGATGCGGTGCTGCTTGCTCGTCAGGATGCCGTACCCCCAGCGGTCTGGCTACGCGTCGATCGTCCTCCTGGTGTACGCCGGGAACAGGTCGTCATCGTTCCTCAGGTAGAACCACCCGGAATGCCATCCGGAGTGGCTTGACGACAGCTTCCCTGGGATCCAGCACTCCGTCCGCTTGACGGAGATGCAGCAGCACCCAGCCCTAACCATCCTGCGGGGACCCTTGTCGACCGATGCGTGGAAGATGTTTGCCTTGAAGAGGTGGAGCCACAATTCCCAGTGGGGCTCCATCCCGAGATAGCCTTCGCACACCACGGCGAAGACCGCCGCCTGGCAGATGCCATTGGGGGTGAGGTGCTGGAGCTCCACGCCGTAGTGGTGGAGAAGTGCGCGCAGAAAGCGGCTGGGCGGGGCGCCTAGTCCCACCCGGTGGAAGATCTCGAAGCTCACCACGTACCCCTCCGGTGGGTTGGGCTCGGCATCGTCCGGCGACAGCAACAACCACTCCGGCTTCTCCGTCATGGTAGCAGGCCGGAGGAGGCCGCTCTCCACCAAACCCGCTAGGCGCGAGGTGGTCACCGAGGACACGGGCCAGTCATCGGGGCCGACGAGGCTAAACTTCGCCATGGGATCGGGGATGATGCTGCGCTCGGGCTTAGGGGCAAAAGGTACGTTCCCTATTTCCCCTCTCTTTCTCTCTCTCGCTTGCGCAGAGTTTCGGCTCGCGGGACGCCTAAGGCAATGGAGGGGAGAAGGAGGCAGGGAAGACGAAGGCGAGGAGGCAGAAGGGCAAGTGTGCGGAAAGAACACCCGACTCCTCACCTTCGCTACTTATACGCGGGAGGCCAACGGATGAATCTGGCGAAATAGGCAAGAGAATCTTGGCATTTAATGCACCTGTACTCCCCTTCCTTGTATTCCTCCAGGATAAGGCGTTCCGTCCCATCGTCGGCCTCCCATTGTTGCGCCGAACGGACATCGCCTAAAAAGGCGTGCGGCCGGAGGCGTTATCTTCGGAGGTAAGGAACCTTGAGGCAGCGAGAGCTGGTCCTAGAAAGAGGGTTCGACAGCTACCCTCGAGTACCCGAGGGCAGAAATGACCTCGGGTTAGGACTTCGGTCCACCCCCAAAATCTCGAGGGGATGAAGGCCGCCTCACGAACGAGCTCGATAGCCCCCCTCGAGTACCCGAGGTCGGCGGAGACCTCGGGTCGTCGACCCCAGTTTACTCCACAGCCTCGAAGGGACAAAGGCTGGCCCCTTCGTGGGGTTCGACAGCCTCCCTCGAGAGCTCCAGCCCGAGGGGCAAAGAACACAGGTACGCCTCCAAGTTCAATACAATTACCCATTCTTCCCCCTCGGCGTTCCACAAGGTAGGACTCCTCCTCCTGAGGATAGCGTCGGATGACGAACCATCTGTCAAATCTTGAGGGAGCGAAGGCTGGCCCTTACATACGGTTCGACAGCCGCCCTCGAGTACCTGAGGTCAGGAAGAACCCATGGTTAACGGACTCCGGTCAACCCCCAAATCTTGAGGGAGTGAAGGCTGGCTCCACGAACGGAGTTCGACAACCGCCCTCGAGTACGCGAGTCAGGGATGTCCCGGGGAGGCCAGGCGCGTGCCCCTAGCTCGAGAACGAACTCTCGAGGCTCCCTGGGACATATCCGAGGCATAACCAAGGAATACCTAAGGATCCCTCCGCTGGGAGGCATCGAGCCACCAACTCCTATCGAATGGGGTTGGCACCTTGGTAATCCACATGGTCGTGCTTACTAAGCCGTACGGCTTACTTAAAAATGAGAACGCCTCCGGGCCACTAGTCGACCCCTATCGAATGGGGCACGTGTTCTCACTCGGATTTTTACCCGTACTGGGCACCATTTCTAATGGACTCATGCCCGAGAACAGCTCACCGAGGACTTAGGGTCCAGTACCCTCGGACCTCCCCTTGGTCTATAAAAGGGGACGCCGAGGTAGAATAAAGGGAGGATTCCGACGATTGGATCCGAAGTCTTCCGATTCCCGACTTCAGCTCTGGTCTCCACACTCCAACACACCCCGCCACTCAATCGACCCCTCGGGTGGCAAACCAGCAGCCTAGGGCAGCACTGCTAGCCTTAGGCCGCAGCTCACTCTGAGCAAACCCGTGTAACTCAGCTTGTACCCCCCCTGTACGAGCACGTTTTGGGTGCGAGATAATACAAGACATCCTCCCCCGCTGGACGTAGGGCCTTCTTTGCCCAAACCAGGATAAACATTGTGTCCATCTTGCATCACGTCTGAGAGAGGGAGCACGCGATATACAAATTTACTCGTTGGTGGTCTTGACCCCCGGGTCATAACACCGACAATTTGGGACGGAGGGAGTGAGGATTACATGAGAAATTATTAGGCACCGGGGCGGCGTTCTTTTTTCGCGAGGGCAGCGGCGTGGTGATTTGTTCTCGCGAGGCACGGGGTTTTTCGCAAGGCAACGGGCGGCAGCGTGGTGATTTGTTTTCGCGAGGAACAGGGCGGCGGGCGGCGGCGATTTTTTTCGCGAGTCGCGGCTTTGGGCGGCGGCATTTTTTTCGCGAGTCGCAGCGTTGTTTCTGGGGCGAGTAGGATTCGATCCCGTGCGTGGGTGGTGCGGGATCGAGGGTGGGAAGCTTGTGGATTCAGGGGTGATATTAGGCTTCCCACTTTTTAAGAAGATTTCAATTATAGTAGAGATTGATAAGTTTTGTATGCACGTCTTTGGAGGGAGGCAGATCTCAATAGTCATGAACCTACTAAAGCAGCTTGGGAAATAGTGTGTAAATCCAATCAAGGAGGACGCTTGAAGTCTTGAACTTAAGAACTTAGAATGAAGTGCTCCTTCTAAAGCATGACACAAGTTTATTTTCTAATTCAGTTTTATAGGTCCTAAAATAATGCAACGCCTCATCTTGATTTTAACATTTATCTATAAGCGCCATGAAGTATCTTTTGCAATTTTAATCAATTCGCTATTCATCTTGCACAAATCGAAATGAACTAGCTAGTTATAACAATGTCAAGTTTCTCATATTTATTGCCTTATAAGACCTACTGGGTTGCTTATATTGCATATACATATGACACTTAGAACCTTTGCTAAATTAAATTGTGGGATTAGTCGTGAATGCGCCCCTCGGAGAGTGGTAAGAGTTTGAATCCCAAGGCACTTACTCTTTGTGAAAAAAAAAACTCCTTTATTTGCCCCCACATCCATAGCCAGCTCATCTCATAGACCTACGGTGGTGTTGTGTAAAGACGGGACAGAGATTTGATGGTTTTTTTAGATTTGCGTGAGATGATCTTCAGCCGGAATAATCGGAGGCTGTCTAGCCACGCGGATCGATTTTTTTTATATTTGACTCGCCTAAATTAATAACATAGCTCATAATTTTATTAAATACAATAGACAAAGAAAAGTAAAACAAGTCTCCTCAATCATTCAATCTCAACCTAATATTTAATCTGGACCTTAGAATTTATTTAACTTTAATTGAATGAAATTAGGCTAAGCCTACTAAAATCCAACACACTGCGTGCAAAGTATGGTACAGTATTTAGTGTGGGTTGTAACTTGCCAACACTTGTGTATACTAGTAAGCATATACCCTGAGTGGATCCTCGATTCTGCTGGGATCCTAGTTTTTTTTGTCAATTCGACTCTATATGCTGACCCCTTGTCTATCTCGTTTTAAAATTCCAAAACTTTTAACATTCTCGTCATATTGAATCTTTAGACGCATGTATAAAGTATTAAATATAAATTATACAATTTATCTGTAATTTATATTTAAACAATAATTACTAAATATAAACAAAACGTTACCGTTCGAAACGTTGGCACGCCGGACACTGTTCGAGCACGGCCGAGCATTGCTCGTGAAGATGCCAGTTGCCAGGCCCTCAATCTATCCGTGATTTTCAGGATGTGAAAGCGATATGAATTCAGTCAGCATTACGGTGACTTGGCAGAAGAGAAGAGAGAAACCAAGACCAACAGGAGACAAATAATTAACCATGCATTTTATTATTGTTTCATCAATTCCATCTTTTCTCTTAATTATTCGGTCTGGCAGTAGGAGGACCCCACATGACAGAGCGCACAGCATGGTGTGGCATGGCGCGGTGGTGGTGCTACGAACACGACACACTATAATAGCGAGACGACAAATTATAAAAGCTACCCGATCGAAGGGAATTCATTCGTCATTCAACAACAAGATAAGACGATGCTTCTTGAGGTACTCAGATCATGACTCAGGCGTCCACGACCTCGTCGTCCTTGGACGCAATGACGAACTCCTCGCGCAGCGCCGGCGACACGTTGGGGATGGTCCCGTCCAGGGCGTTGGGCCTGCCCAGGGCCTTGAGCGCCAGGTGCGCCGCCTTCTGGCCGGAGATCATCATGGCGCCGAACGTGGGGCCCTGATGAAATTAACAATGAACATATATATATATATATATATATTGGGTTAGGATCTTAATGGATGCATGCATGAACTAGCAGGCAGGCAGCAGCAACTAGCATACAGTACATACCATCCTGGGCGCGCCGTCAATCTCTGCGACCTCCATTCCTGTGACAATCATGCCTGGCACGACCTCGCGCGTGAGGCGCACGATCTGGTCCTCAGCGGTGTTCATGTCGAGCGCCTTCATCCCGGGCACGGCGCTGATCATGCCGATGTCCTGGAGCCTCTTCACTCCGGTGGCGCCGAAGGGCCCGTCGTGGCCGCAGGAGCTGACCACCACCTTGGCCTCCATGACGTTGGGGTCCATGCACGACTGCGTGTCGTGGTTCATGGACACGAGCGCCCAGTTGGTGACGACGCCGCCGACGCGTCCCTGCCTGACGATGAGGTCCTCCACGGCGACGGCGTTGAACAGCTTCACGTTGGGGCGCGCCAGCACGGCGCTCATGACGGTGGACGTGAAGAGCGCCGCGTGCTTGACCACCACGTAGTCCTCGGCCTCGTCGTACGCCACGCCCAGCTCCTCCAGGAACAGGTGCGCCGGCTTGCGCACCACCATGGACGAGAACAGCTGCCCGCCTAGCCACGCGCCGCCGCCCGGGGACACCGACTGCTCCACGATGGCCACGCTCACCGTCGGGTCCTTGGACAGCTCGTACGCGCAGGACAGACCCGCGGACCCCGCGCCCACGATGACGACGTCGGTGTCCGCGTAGGTGATCATGTCCGTCATGTAGCGGCGGGTCATCTCGCGGGACACGATCGACTCCTTGATGGGGCTGAACCGGAAGGAAGTCAGGTCGTACGGCGGCGGCGCCGGGTTGGACGACGCGCAGATGGCAGCGCGCCGGCCGCCGGCGGCCATGACCACGGACGACGACGGGGCGCGCGTCGTGGCTACCGGGAGCCGGGACCCCGCGAGGGAGGACTTGAGGACGGTGGTGGCGGCGGTGGTGGCCATGGCTGATCGAGTGCTGGGAATCACAACTCACTCTTGCTGCAGTACGTGTGTGCGAGGGGATCGATCGATGAGGCTGCCTGTGGACTGCCCAGGTTTATATTAAGAAGACGAGGGAGGGAGGGAGGCACTGCCACAAAAATATCTTGGCTGGCGCCATGCAGGCTGGGCTACGTGTTAACAGATTGATGATGAGATGGGGCGTGGCTGGTCACGGGCACTCTGGGTACTCCTGGGATCGCTGGCAGCAGCGTGGCACCCACCTGTGTACCGGCTGCTGCATGCAGATATTTTAGAGGGTGAATTCATTGATGTACAAACAAATTGTATGTACTCCCTCCGTCTCATAAAAAAAACAATTCTTTGACTTCGATGTTTTCTGTTTGATCTATCGTCTTATTCAAAATATCTTAATAAATATTATTTGTTTTATTATGATTTATTTTATTGTTAGATATGTTTTTATAATGATCTATTTATTTTATTATTAATATAAAAAATTTAAATAAGACGACAAAGAGAAAATATAGAAGTCAAAGAATTACATTATTATTTGTGGGACTGAGGGAGTATACTTTTAGAGAGAAAGTATAGTACTAGTACTTTTCTACCGCGTATATACATGCAGGGTGGAGTAAATATATTGGCTCCGATCCTTTGGTCTAGGTACACTGAATTTTGATGTAGAGACGATTCACTTCATGTCTGTTGTCTCATATAAGCACATCCGATCCCATCACCTGGATGTCATACAGCCAAGAGTCCAAGACACAAGACACAAAAGCAAGCTCATACGTACATAGATTATAGAGTAGTAATCTCCACTATCTTAATTGGCACAAATTACCGTGGCATCATATGCTTCTTTGGCCTCGATCAATCGTAAAATTTGCACCCTTCAAATATCTGCACTACGTAACTGTATATATTTGGCCCCATATGATTCATGACAGCGACCTTGCAACCAGAGTGTCTTTCCTATGAAAAGGATGAGGTTATTGTCCACCTTTCATTTCCCTGTCATGTTGTTATATAACAGCGTGACCGTTGCATTGGAGATCTAGATCTTTAATTTCGGGCCACTGTCCAAATGATCTTGACATTGGATATTTCAATTCATCAGGACCCATCATGCATGATTGACGCCTCACTCGATCGTATAACTATATTCGAATAACTAATTAACTTAATTGTGTACTCACTAGTACAAAATATATAGCTCTATGTCGATGATATGCAATAATTTCTACAGTCGGTTTTGCTGTTTTTTTTAGAAAAGTCGCATGTAAAAATCATGTCTTTCTACATGTGATTTTCTGTAAAAATCCTATTTTTACAAATCAAGTATTTCTAGTCGTGGTTTTCTTAAGAAACCGAGTAGTTTCTTAAGAAATCCGCCACTAGAAATAATTCTGACACTGATTTAATATTTTTTTTCAAACGACTTCGAATAAGGTAATGACCAAAATAAAAGTTGTAGATCTCGAAAATTATGAAACTTTGTAGTTGATAACTTTTTCATTTCAAATCATCTTTTATCGAAAACTACGTTGGAATATGTCAAATTTGAAATTCAATTTTTTAAACGATCTCGGATAGAAAAATTTCCTAAATAAAAGTTGTAGATATCCAAAAGTTATAAAACTTTTTAGTTGAATTTGTTTTATTTGAATTTGTTTAGTGGCTCAAACAATCAATTTACACTCGGTTTAGTATAATATGTAAAGAACTAAAACAAAATCTACACACAAGTGAGTTATGGGTGGAGTGGTAGAGAAGGTTAAGCATGATGGTGAGGTTGTGGGTTCGAATCCCCGCGACCGCATAGCACGAGATTTTACGCGAAAGAATACGTGGCTTGGGCAGATTACTAGCGATCGCCGTCTGTATTGTTCTCTCCATTTCTCGGGGATTGCCTATCAATTTGAGCGGTGTTACTCCCTCCATGTCCAAAAATATTCACAATTTCTGAATAAAAATAAAATAATGTCCCCCCAAAACTCCCTTTTTTTTGCTTGCCGGGAATCCAAATAACATCTTCATCCCATACATATTGACACCACACCATAGTTAAGTCATGGATCCATAGAGCTAAAAATTAACTGATAATAATTATTATTATTTGAATACCAACTAACAACTGCTAGGTAGATCAAATCAGCTAATTGTTAGCTGCTAATGCTAGCTAATTGTTAACAGCTAATGGATTCAAACAGAATCTAAGGCGGCTGTATTTCAATCCAACTGTTCTAACAATTATCTAACTAATTTAATAGCTAAAAAGCTACGAGCTGTGTAAATAGTAGCTAATTTTAGCAGATGTTGTTTGGATCCACCTGTTAATTGGTGGTTGGATAATTCGTCGAAGGTGTATATGAACTTCACTAATTAAATCCTTTTGGATCCACCCAACTTACTATTAGCTATACCAGCTGAGAGAACCCAGCTAATATCAAATTGTTAGCTGGGTGGTAGTTAAGACATTGACTGAATTATTAGTTGAGGATCTCAGTAAGACCTTAGTGCTAAAAAAAAGTAAGACCTTAGGTAAATTTTAGCAGCTAACTGTTAGCTACATGAGATCCAAACAGGCCTCAATAAACTACTACATCTATTCTAAAATACAAGGTATCAAGCCATTTTAGACTGAATAAGGAGTCTGATGAAAGATTAACTTGGCCCTTATTAATTAGCTTCTTCAATTGTCAACTTGCAAGATTTTCTACTAACGCATAATTAAAAAAAATATGTAGCATGTCACGGATTTTAGAAGTTTCTCTTTGCAAGATGGTATTTGAAATGCATGCATTGGTTGGGACTTCTGTTTGCTTGATCGTTTCTACGGCTGATAAGCTGGCTGATGTTGTTTTTGACATTTCATTGTGAGAGAAAAACACTGCAAGCGAACAAGACGAAAACGCAGACGCACACAAATGTTGTTGAACAATCCATGGTATACTTTGAGATATTTTGAACCTTGACGAAGGAGTAATTGTTAGCTTAGCACATCTACTTGTTAATAGTTTCTTCTTCCAACAGGCAAGCCCAAGATTCTCTATATCCTTCAGAATCGGGTCGACGATGGATGGCTGCGAGTGTTTCTTCTTCCACAGATTAACGAGAGCTCGAGGCAGTCTTCTCCAGCAACACAACTAATTAATAGGGACAGTATTCCACATCTTCCTTACTCTGTCTCAAATCTTCTAAGATTTCAAGATTTTTTTATAGCAATTTGCTAGAGTATTGGCAAGATTTTTTATACTAATTTGCTAGATTATATATCAGAAGAATAACACGTGAGACTACGAGATGGCCCAAACCCTCCCATAATAACACCTAAAAAGAGCTAAAACATGGTTTTGAATTTTGAATGCTTTCCAAAATGTATTGGTTGAAGAAGGAAGTTCTTCCAATAGTGTTTCTCTCTCACCGTTTATGTCAAGGGAGCGCAAATATAAGTCAGGTGGCAGCGGGTTTGGGCCGTTGGGAATTAGGCTGACAATTCATTGTTGCAATCCTGGTTTGCTGGGCCAATGCAAGGCCAAAACTAGATTTTTTACTTTTTTTTGCAATATTAGAAATAAAAATATAGACTCTTCTCCATTTATTTTTTTTGAAAATATAGGCTCATGGTGCCAGTATCCGAAATAGGTAATTTCTATGCGAAATCGAGTTTTGTTTTGTTTATGCATGCAGACATGCTTTTGCATTCCTTCTCAGGTTGGTAGTGTAACAATTGACAATATGATCTTTTAAATAATTGAGTTCTGACAAAATTTTGTTTAACATTAAGGTGCATTAAAAATGCAAATAACTCCACTAAAGTTTACAAAAAAAAAATTGATGTATCAAAACCAATGTTCTATTCTTCATTTTTCATAACATGCTACAAAATTTATATAAAATAATATACTTCATAAATCTAATAGGATCATGTTTCTAGAATTTGAGTATGCCAATGAAATGTCCGTTGAATTTCTCATGCAGTTATGAATTCATATGAATTTCTCAGCAGACAGTAGCCAAACAACGTTGAGGGTCATATTAGACCTTTCTTAGGAAATCTTACAAAACTAGAGCTGGAGCTGGAGCTAGACTGCGTGCCAAACAAGATCGACAGCTCTAGAAACTCCATGGTAGAGTTGCTCCATAGTGGAGTTTGTGGAGTAGAGCTGATAAAACTGGAGCAATCCCAAACAAGCCCATTCATATATGCACTCGACCGAGTTACCGTGAAGTTTGTAATGAGAATTCTTTTTTCGCGGACGATTTTCATATAATAACACTGCGATGCTTTAGCCCTTTTTTCTCTCAAAAAAAACCTTAACCATACGAGTCACCGTGAAATCAGCAAACATAAAGGAACCAAAGAGAAAGTAAGGATACATTCTTTTTTCTATTGATCAATTTTCACTATAACTTTGACTTTGGAAATGACCGTCAATTAACGGTCAGATATGATCACACAAGTTCATCGCACTCTGTCAATCGAATCTACAGGTTGGTTAATGTACACATCATTTGTTTCTCTTTCGGGTTTCGGCGGTACAGAGCAAGCATACACAAATGATCACTCCCAGAATGAGGAACAGTACAGCCTCAGAGTGTCGCCATATGTTCACGTTTTCCTCAGTCATCACGAAGGAAAAGCTTCACACCGCTAGCATCATGTTACGTACGTAGTACCTAACAAGGTCTAGAACTTGTCTACGGCGATGCCATCCCTGCAACCTCGTAGGCGTCCCGATTCCTCGTCTTGTTCATGCCGGCAGCAAAGTGCACCTTGGTGGCCTCGGTCCTGACCTCCGTTATCTTGGTCCAGATCAGGATCTTGGTCTTGAGGCCCTCGATGTGGGTCATCTTTCCCTTCTCCAGGTACCCCGTCACGTTCGTGGCGAACCGCAGGACCGACGAGTCCTTGTAGCCCACCTCGCATGGCGACGCGATGTACACGGTTAGAAACTTGGTGTCTTCGTTCAACTCGTAGTTGGTCGCGTCCTGGGGGAACAGGCCTACTGGGAGGTCATACTCCTTGAGGAATTCAGGCAGTGGTTTCTGCATCTTCCCTGAAACCAAGCCGTGCTTTATTTCTCATCATACAAATAGTGGGCAAAGAAAGCGAAAACCCTGTTTCGCTAATATTTGCATCCAACCATAGGTTTAAAACATGCATGCACGTATTTACGGAGAGCGGAAAGATCATATCTGATTTTGTATCTTGTAACAGGAAAAAAAGAATCTGCAAATCTAACCATCGCAACAAACATTACCTTTGATTTTGTTGACCATCCATTTAGCTCCATCTCCAATGCTGCTAGAGACTGACTGAAAGTTGGAAAAGGTGAATAGTCAACACAAAGGAGTTTCTGTCTGTTGAAAGAATGTCTTGCAACGCTGTCATAGTAGAAATATAAATAGAGCAAAGGAAAAGCATTGAGGGATTGCTCGAACCAATGCAATATAATAATATAAAATTCTATAAAGTAGAGAGCACAAGGCATGAAAATTCTTTTTCTACAAAAAAAAAAATCTAAAATGAGATTTACTACAAGGCCTTGAACCATTCTGATATACTTGTTCAGGAGGTTCAGGTGGCACCACTGAAGCATGTACAACACGATCCTAAACTGAATGAAAATGAAAATAACTTCAGTTCTGGCTCAATTGTCAAGTGGCCACCATGGAAATCTCCCTGTAGCCAGACAGCATCATTCACACGTGATCTGGAGTCCCTGTTCTTCTATTTGGGTGGAGTAAATATTACTATACCTAACAGCAGCTGAATTTTCGCCTTGTTTCCTCCTTCAACCTACCCTTGAATCGGTAGCCCTCATTTTGTTTCGGTGCAATGAAATTCTAAAGCTAACCCTTCTTAGTTGTTTTGCTATGTTGCATCATTCCGAAATCAATCATACAACAGCTATTAATGCCATGGCCATGTGTAGCGTTGCACCATCAAACCATATATGATGCATTATGATCACTGCATACTTAATTGGGTGGATCCATTTAGAGAATTACAGTTTCTGAAAGCTATTTTTTCTCTCTCTAGTGAATTGATAACTGAGGAATCCTAAATTTATTCATGATCCACTACTTAAACACATATCATTTATCGAATCTATCCAATGCGTGTATTGCCGGATGTGCTACAGGTTTATTGAATCTACTTCCTGGGCCCCTCAATCTATACAGTTGGGAATCGAAAATTGCAGAAAGCATGTATGTCACTGGTTGTTTAAGTAAGGCTATATTGCCAACATGACCATGCAGGATCTGAATGTAGGCATATGTGGCAGGCGGAGGCCCACGAAATGCAATTAATGTACATACAACGAAAAATGAACCACCCGAAATGCGAAATTGAAAGTCATCGTCATGCAGGTTGCATATAAACAGTGACGACGAAGAAAAGGTGAGCAACGAAGACCGATATATGGTCGATCTATCTATCCACTGGAACAAAATGCAACGGAATCAATGAAAACGGAGGAGGTACTCCACAAATCTTTTGGAAGGGGCCGGGTGCTTTTCATTACGTACGTTCATGTCGTCGAGCTCCTTGGTGGCCTTCTGGTTGAACCAGTAGCCGCCCACCTTGCCCATGATCTGATCCATCCCTCTCCCCTGCACTCCTCGATCTATCAGTTGTTGCTTCGGCTTCCTAAGGATCGAATCAAGATCGAGGACCTGGAACAACAGTTCCTTGTTGTTTTTCTTGTTGGAAAATTGGAATCCACGGAGACTGGGCAAGGGAACCAAGGAGAGGAGAGGGAGGAAAAGCCAGGGGCGGTTGGGGTCCCCACCTCCATTCTGTTTTTCTTTTTAGGCATGTTTCGATTCTACTTTCTGCGCATGGGCCAGATTCTGTACCGCACACTCCTAGCTTCCAGCAGTTTCCGTGACCCGCTAGTAAAAAAAAAACATCGTAGCTCACAACGAATCAAGCCGAACCTACATTACATTTTAGTTCGTTAGCTATAACGAGCCAACTCGCTAGCCACGCTTTTAAGGAAAAAAGTAACATAACTTGTACTAATTTTTTATATTATTATACTATAGTATATATGCTACCACATATTCTTTTTTGTTCAATTTAAGATGATTGAAATTTTTAATTTTGTATTATTATCATTATCAAGCTTTACATAAATGCAAACATTATATTTTATGATTTTTTTTATGTCTAACTAGCGAGTTTACCGGACCAACTCGAGTTTCTAACGAGTCGAGCTGGCTTTCTGGCTTGTTAGGATAACGAGCCGAATCGAGTCGAGCTAGCTCATTATCTACCCTTACCTATGACCTAATACCACCACCACACTAGATAAATATTTTCTCTATGTTATAAAAATTATTTTATAAAATCGTCCAAAACCAATTACGTCAAAGGAAAAGACATTCTACCCTCGGCCGACTCGGGTAGCCGGAAGCCGTCTGCCGACCACCCCTGCTCGAACTGATGACGCGCGTGATTTGGGCCCAGCTCGGCTTACCGCGCCCTGGCCCAACTCTCCTTCTAGCGACCTGGCCCGTGTCCCTAGATCGGGCTTAGCAAGCTTTCGCGCCCCACATGGCTCGTCTCGTGTTCAGGCCCAGCTCGTCTTACCGCGCCCTGGCCCAACTCTCCTTCTCGCGACCTGGCCCGTGTCCCCAGATCCGGCCTAGCAAGCCTTCACGCCCACGTGGCCTGTCTCTCCTTCTCGCGACCTGGCCCGTGTCCCCATATCCGGCCTAGCAAGCCTTTACGCCCACGTGGCATGTCTCGTGTTCAGGCCATGCATAAAGGATAAATAACAAAAACTATGAATGGCATGTCTCGTGTTCAGGCCATGCATAAAGGATAAATAACAAAAACTATGAATGACAGGTTTTGAACACACAACCTGCTGATATAGGTCCATTACTCTCCACCACTAGGCCTCAAAGCCATTTGTGATAGTTGTGAAATAATTTTGTAATTGAATATATATCATCGCATTTAAAGTCCAATAAAAAAATATAAAACCATCATAGAAAAAAATAGTGAAACAATTAATTGGAGTTAGAAAAAAATACTATCGAACATCACAAAATAAATACTAAAACTTCAAATATAGTATGTAATTCATGTAATTGAACAACACAGATATATCTATATGACGTAAAAATCATCATAAAAATAATAAAATTAGAAAATTAATTAATTAGAATCAAATAAAAAATGGTACCGGACTTTACAAAATATATCATAGAATATCAATGTATGCTTCCGAACATCAAAAAACACTCTAGAACATTGCATTAAAACTAAAAGAACATCACCACATATAACATAGAACATAATATATATACTACATGAACATGACAAACAAATATCATAGAACATTACATGTATATTAAGTAAACATCACAAAATAGATCATAGAACATTACATCTATACTATATAAAAATCAGAAAAATGCATTATAAAATGTCCCTTTTATACTACATGATGGTGACAAAAATATAAAGAAAGCATAAAACAATCATTCACAAAAATTGTGTGACTAAAGAGAATTAAACACAAGACCTAATCTCATGATCTAAAATGTCAATTCATTAACACCACACCATATTCGTGTTCGTTGGTAATTATGAAATATTTTTATTATTAAAGAATACCAAACTATTTAAATCCAAAAAAAAACATATCACGTGGATATCACTTGAATCTAAACTATATCACACAACATCCCATTATTATACTTAAATATAATTATGGAACATTAAACTTATATAATATATTATGTGAACATCCAAAAAATATATTTAAACATCATACGTATACAACATGAACATCATTTGTAGTATAGGAATTAAAAGAGTAGAAACTAGAAAAATAGATAAATAACATAACACAAATAGATACAAAAACATAATAACATATAGAACAAAGCATAAAGAAAACACAAGAATAAAAATATACCACGTAATAGCAGAAAATTAAAAACATCACATAGATATTAATTGAATACATAAAATAAAAATATCATATGTATATTATGTGAACATTGTGTAATATAACTAAGAACTGATTGAACAAGGGCTATGAGAACATCAAAGATAATCATAAAATATCTCAATTGTACCAATAGAATATCTTAGAACATTATATGTATATCACACGAACATCAATATATATATATATATATATATATATATATATATGCATACGAATTAAAAGATAGAAATTAGGTGATAGAAAAAAGAAACAAGAGAAAAAAGAGAAGACAAATGATTAAATTGCGTTCGATAAAAAGAACTAAAGGAAATATAAAGAATCAAGGAAATGAATAAAACCCAAAGAAAAAAAAGTAACGTTTAATAACAAATGCTATGAGATATATAGAAAAACAAAATGAATGAAAATTAAAAAAACATAAACCAAACATTAGGAAACCCAAAGTACTAAAATGGAAATACCACACAAGAATATATCGCAAAATCATTAGTACTATGTGAATAACTAATGGATATATTGTACAACATATATTTATATACTACGTGGAACATCTGTGGGTACATCATGGAATATGAGAATACAACGTGTAATATTTCTATTACAATGTGAATAAACTTGAATACACCATAGTATCATAAATGTATACTATGCAAAAATCATATGTGTCTCATAAAATATTAGACATAAAAATTAAAGCACAAAAATGTTACAAAATAATTATTAAAGTTAGAGCCAAATACATATAAAAACTACAAATATAAAAAGAATAAAAAAAGAAATATACTGAAACATAAAATAGAAGAGAAATAAAAAAAATAGAATAGAAGAAATATGGGCCACGAGTGTCGTTCCTAGAATAGAAGAAAATAAAAATATAAGTAGCAGATAGGTGAAAATAAAAAAGAAAAAGGAAAAAAGAAAAAGAAATAGAAAGCAAACAAAGGAAAAGAAAAAAATGGATCGTATGCACCTGGACGTTGTAAGCCGCAAGTGTCCTTCCTAGATTAGTGGGCTGATGGCGCGAGCTAATTAGATGGGTCAACGTCACGGCGGGAAGGGGATGGGCCGCTCGCTCGCCGAAGATTCCCGAGTGGGGAGGGGGGTCGGCAGTCGGATGGGGGAAGGCTAAATGGGCTAACGAAAAACTGGGCCAAAAAAAAGAAAAATGGCCCGCGCACGGAAGGGTGGGAGGGGGGCGGGGGGGTTCGGACGGTGACTCCTGTCCGACTGTTCGGACGGGATCCGTTCCGGGAAAAGCCGGCCGCGCCGGCAAGCTCGTTGCTTTCTTGTTCCCGTCGCAAATAGGCGGAGATTGGCAAGTCAATTCTATTTTTAGTAGGACGGAAAATCGGTGACCTGGATACAAATGGGCCTACCATTGCCCCCCTCGCAACTGGACCGCGTTCTGTTCTTGGACCGCAATGGGACTTCATCCTCGCTCGGAGTCTGTTGGACTTACCGGCCGGCCCGTGAACAGCATACACCAGCCCACCAGTGGCTGCGTTGGGCTACGCTTCGCCCCACCCAGCTTCTGTCTTGACTGCTGCTTTCCCTTTCGGCATCACAGGAGGTGAAGGACCCTCCGCGGCTTTCCAGTGGCTGCTGCTTTCGCGACTAGAGCATCTCCCTCTCCGGCAGGCGGCAGGCCGCAGGTAAGTCCATCTGTCGACTATCTCCGCCGTGCCGTGCGCCGGCTCTAGTCGCGAGGGGCGAGGAGGACATGATTAAAACGAGTCGCGGGTCGAGGTCCGAGTCACACAGTAGGGCCCGCCCAGCACGGGGACGCGTGTCTCGCCCTCTCGTCAGCAACTCTCATTCTACCGTTACGGGTGCGTTTATAGGATCAATCAGGACCCGACCCGCTAGACGCGTGGCATCGCGGGATCGTCCAATCAGAGCGCGCGTTGCACGTCATCGGCCTCGGAGCGGATACCGGTTCGGGGCAGACGCAACCCGGCAGCGGGCGTATATGAACACAAGGCGGGTCAGACGCGGACGGCGCACTTCGGATCTCGCTCGCTCGCTCGCTCGGCCATCATCGGATTGTCGAAGCACGAGAAGGGGAAACAGCGGATTTATCACCGTCAGGTACGCACGCATCCCTCCCTCCATTCACCACCCTTCCCCCTTCTCTTCTGCCCGCGTTTTCTTCTTCCGTGGATCGGCTGCATGTCTCTCGCCTCTTCGAATTCCCCGTGTATAGGGTACCTGATTCCTCCAGATCTGCAACCCCCAGATATGGTTTACCTCGTTTTATTAATTATGGGCTGCTGATTCATGCTTACTAGACAGCGCCGCGCGCGCGAGTGGTGTGTATTTTGTTCCTTGTTGGCTTGTTGTCATGTCGCTCCTGACTGTTGTTGAGGTTCTTTAATCTTTGGCACACACACACCTATATATCCGTGCTTGGGCTGCGTGGGGTAGCTTAGTTTGCCTTTAGATCTTCCTGTATTAGCCCAAATTTTCCCCATTGGTATAATTGTATCGTCAGAATAGAATGCAGAGGGGATACAAAGCAATTTAAGACATCTTTCTGTATCTCAGATGTTTTAGGTCGTCATCGATGGTACATTCAAGAACAATTCGTGGACAACCAAATTCAAAGCTCTTCATCATTCGCATAATGCGCTATTGCTTAAAAACTCTTCGCCATTGGCATAATACGCTATTGCATACTAAATGAATTCCTAAAGAGGCCAATTGAAGCGGTGGGTATAGCCGAAACTACATAATATGGAATAGTAGTATGATTCACTTTGGCTAATCACAACACTGTAAAAGTAATATGATTCATTAGAATTATTAAACTTAACAAGCTAAAAGGAAAATCATTGACATATCATCGCTAAAAAATATGCATAGTTGCTTACAAGAATCCATAACAGTCCAATGAGTGGTTGAATGCCAAGTGTTTCTGCAGCCATCTAGAAAGTGAAATACAGCACATATCTCTACCATCTTCACAAGAATGAACAGTTGGTACTCTGCAATAGTTCATACCATGAGCCAGAACAGGACCATGGTGGGGGGCGTACATAGAGCGGGAGGCCAGCCTCGGAGAGGTAGTTCTGGGAGTAATTGGGTGGAGGTAGATGAGCGCGCTGAGTGCATGCCAAGGACCAGCTGCCTCAGATGTTCAATGGTTCTGGTGGACCTGGTTCATGGCTTTGGTCTTATTTTGTATGTAATTGTTATATCATCCCTGTGTATGTCAACATGCTTTGATTCTGCAATGCTCCTCGCAATGAAACTGTATTTGCCTGCACTCATTTTGTTCCTGTTAGAGCTCTACATTTTTAGGCTTTTATACAAGCATTACATAATCTGATGTGAAACTTGTGCTGCATACCACTGGTAATATGTCATGATCTCTTCTAGCATATAAGGTTAGTAATTTAGCATATTGGTCTGCCAAAGTAGGAGCTGGATTTATGCACAATTTAGAAATTGAATTTCAATTTACTATGCCAGTCATAACTCATTTTGCTGTTAACTCCAGAGGTGAAATCAGAGTTAAAAGTTTTGCTTAGTTTGTCTTTGTAAGCAGCAAAATGATTGGTTTTCTGTCATGTCATTGAACAGCCAACTGCATAAATTCTGCATGCTGTAGGTATTCTCAGGGCTTGCTTGGATGTGCTTGTATCCACCCTAATCCACGTGCCCAATCCACTCTTAACACATGTGGATTGTGGTGGATACGAGTGCATCGAAACAAGGGCTTAGCTAGATTTCTAAAATGTGAAATTTGTGATACCTACAACCAACTGCATAAATGCTACATGTTGTAGGTATTCTTATTATCTGGATTTCGAAAATGTGAAATATGTGGGACCTGCTAATCTGCTGTGATAGCCAACTGTGTTGTTCTGTAATGATGCAAGTATTGTTTCTGAACTCTTGTACTGCCATGCAGAGAGTGTTAGGACAAGATGGTGGCCAATGGTGATGCACCTGCTAGAGGGAGTGCAGCGGCAGCTGCAAGCCTGCGTAGGCGTAGGACCACGAGCGGAGCTGCTGCTGGTGGAGGTGGTGCCAGCTCAATGCTCCAGTTCTACACCGATGAGGCTGCGGGCCGCAAAATGTCACCAAACACTGTTCTGATCATGAGCATTGGGTTCATCGCTGTCGTCGCTATGCTCCATGTTTTCGGGAAGCTGTACCGCACCTCCAACTAGGTTGGCATTACCATATCCAAGAAAGCTGAGTCAACCAAGAGAGGAACCTTGCAGAGCAAATTTAAATGGATAGCAAGTGACTATCAGATTTTGAACTGTTATAGAAGTTTATTTATACAACTTGCAATGTTGAGCGGTTATTATAGATAAATCCTTGCAAATTTTGTTTAGTCATTGCTTCATATTTTGAAATGTGTTTGAACATGCTACTTCGTGTTTCTGTTGTCATGATTTTACCATTCCGTCCTTGTTGCTTACCTATGGCAATCTTGCACTGCCTAATGGGACGTGGACCTGAAATTAGTTTCCAGCGAGGCATAAAGTTGTGTTTCGAGTGCCGTGATTAACTGGTACTCCTCTATCTCATTTCAAGAATCTTGAAGAGTCAAAATATCTCAAGTTTGACCAAAAATTATAGATAAAATTATAAAGACTTATAACATCAAATAGGTATACTATGAAAATATAATTGATAATAAATTTAATGATACTTATTTAACATCATAAATATTATTATATATTTATTATATTGTTATATAAGTTTAGTCAAACTTGAGAAACTTTAACTCTTTAAGATTTTTAGAATGACTTACAATTTGAGATGGAGGAAACTCTCCAAGATTTTTTTTGAGATAGAAGGAACTCTCCAAGATTTTTGGAATGACTTACAATTTAAATGAAGGGGGTAGGTTGCTGTGCCTGTTGCCTGTATCATATGTCCTGTGATCTTTGGCTTTCTCAACAAGGGTCCGGTGATCTTTATGGCTTTCTCAACAGCGAGTGGTTCTCTATGGCTCTCTCCAACAGGAAAGCGGTGGCGCTCTCCAACAAGGGTGGTGTCGTGGTGAATGCCACCGCTTGATAAAAAAAAAAAGAGTAAACAACTAGAGAAACTAGAGAAGTAGCAACCTCTCTGTTTTTAAATATTCTACTCAACTGTGATGAAAGCTGTTGATGATGAAGCAATGACCAAGTAGCAAATATACTCTTGGTCAGTACTGTTTCTGTTGTTGATGATGATGAAAGCTGTAGAATATTTAATTAGTCAGTACTGTTTCTGTTCGCAACTGTGGCTCCCTCCCAAGTGTAAATTGCATTCACAACATTCTCCCGAAATCCCTCTCAACTGTAGCATTATAATCCGTGCTCTATTCTCATAGCTATCAGCTATGTATGTTTGATCAAACAGTCAAGCACCTAAAGGAGTGGAGGCAGTAAACAATCACTCCCTTCGGTCGGTGAAAAGATGTCAACCGGAGGTAGCAGTTCGGTTAATTAAACATTTGCGGGTAGGAATTTTTTCGAACTGGAAGTAATAACATGCACACCATCACCGGAAACACTTGTGTATCATTAACAACATGCTCCATCCAAATATTGAACCAATGCCATGATCGTAGTAAGCATCAGAACTCGCTGAAACAGAACATGCTCACTTCACCTCGGATTCATTCATGTTGCAAGGAAATAAATCAAGTGAAGCATAAAGCCAGCAAGCTTCTAAAAACACATCACGTACGATTTACGAACTCAATATGCTATAAATATGATGCAGCCCCAGATGATTATGAAGCAATAACCAAGTAACAAGAAAGCTGCACTTGCGAACAGAAACAGTACTGAGTACTGACTAATTAAACCACACCTTTAAAGAGCAATGATTTCATTTGGATCCAGATATCACCTGCCATGAAGTAGGCATCAGCATCCTGTGCCCATGTATATGAGTATTCCCACCAATTTTAAATATATGAAGTTTTTTAGGTCAAACTAATTAGTTTGTCTTACACATCATTTATTTTAATGTACTTTATACTGCTAGCCATATCAAGAAAACCATTTTTGTTCGGTGAACACTTTCTTTGTGCATATATATGGCACTGCATAACTTTAACCCTTTAAGTAGTTTCCCTGGAAGCCCCATTAGCTACAGCATTCTACTCTCCGCTAATTTATTTATTTTCCCTATTTTATCTAACATAACAAGTATCTGCCTAGTTAAAGCACGAGAAATCGATGCACTAACCAATTAACATGTAAACTATAAAAACTAATTGATATGCATATGAACATTGCAAAACTTGCTCATCATCGACATATATCTATGCAGAAGTGCTGAGAACTCCTAAAACTTGCTCATCAGCAACCATATACTACTACCAAGGCCACACAATTATTGCTACAAATAAATATGCATTAAACTATGAATAACTGAACAAGATCACCTCTTGGGTTGATTGTCACTTCCAAGACAGGGATCAGTGGGGGATAAAACCAGCAAGCTTGCATGAATCATGAGTCATCATGATGCTAATGCTAAATAAGATCCAGGTAATATAAGGAGGCAATGACCATGTAGCACTCCCAAATCACAGGAACGCTGCTGCAATTGCAGAGACATACTAAATTTCTGTCTTGTTAAATCACGTAACAAAAGCATTTCATCCATTTCGATCCAAAATATCACCCCATCAAGTGCGGAAATCGAACACATGGTTTCATTCTTCATAGTTACCACTACATGCAACTGGTAGTTACCATATCAAGCCAGCATTTGCATAAGAATTGCATATACTATGCCACTACTACTGTCTTCGGATCCCTTGTCCCTTGTTACATTTTACTGATACTGAGGATGATCATACCAACTAACGTGACAGAGGAAATTAAACGCAGCAGCAAAAACAGAACGAATCGTAAGCAGAGCAATGTTCAGATCATGACCGCTAGTGAGAGTGAGACAGGACGGCGGCGGGGGCACCATACCAACCGCCGCGACGGCCGGCTTGGCGCTCGTCGATCAGACGCCAGTGCGGTCGCCGAGCTTCTGGAGGCAGCAGGCCGCGATCTCGAAGCAGAGGTATGCGTCGCGGGTGGCGTACGCCCACTCCTCCTCGCGCAGGTAGTAGCTGCCCCAGTCCACCTGCGCCACCTTCGCCGGGCAACGCGCCAGACGCATCTCCGGCCCGAGCGCCACCCGCGCCATGCGCTCCAGGCTCAGGCCGCTCACCACCTTCGGTGGCCGACACGTCTTCCCGAGATCGGTGGCCTCCTCCTCCTCGTCGCTGTCGTAGTCGTCCCGATCGGCCTTGGCCTTCGCCCTAGCAAGCGCCGCCTTCCCCATCCAGTACTTGGCGGGCTTCTTCAGCGTCTTCTTCTCGGCCTCCACCCCGGCGACCTTCCCGAACGCGAGCGCGAACAGATGCGTCAGCTCCTCCGGCAACGCTACGTGCAAGCCCCACTCCTTGGCCAGCTTCCTCGTGGCCCCCCGCGCGCCGAAGCAGGCGACGGTGATGCGCTTGTCGTCCAGGAACGCGCGGAGCTGGGTCATGTTGTTGCTGTCGAACTTGAGGCGGTCGCCGTCGTACTTGGCCTTGCGGACGCGGTAGCCAAACGCCTCGGGGCTGTAGACGAGGGTGCGGGAGCCGCCGAGGCAGAGCGCGATACAGCGGATCGGGTTGTCGTGGTCGTTGGGGTTGAAGTCGGCGCCCCTCGCCCGGTCGGAGGGGTCATGGCCGCGCAGCGCGACGAGGCCCGCGACGAGGGGCGCGCGGACGCGGCGGCCGCGGGCGACGGCGGAGGCCTCGGCGAGCCAGCGCTTGGTGACTTCGTCGCTCGAGGAGAAGGTGGTGTCGACGGCGGCCAGGTTGCGGCCGATCCGGAGTACGCCAACGTCGCCGTCGTCGAACAAATCGCTGTCCTGCGGCCACCAACGTTGTCTGCGGGTATCGGGCCTCGTCAGGGTGATCTCCACAGGCCCCTTCATGGCGTTCGACGACGGCGGTGGATTGGGAGGTGGGGAATGGGGTTTTGTGGCTTGGGGGAGGAGTTGGTTGTCGAATTGCTGGCTCAGTGGCGTGGAAGCCAGCCAGGCTTGTGGCAGGGAGAGGCGAGGGGAGGATGTGATCTCTTATAGCTGAGGTAGGCAGTTCCACGTGGCTCGATCAGGAGCGTTCGCTTGGTTTCTGCGGTGCGATGGCTGTGGCTGGTAGTACGTCGATGGGAATGTAGTTCTAGAAGCTGCGGTGGTCTGCCGTTGCGGACAGACACACGGTGTTGGAATGGTGGACTGGGATGGGCCGCCTCGTACTTTAACAGTGAATGGGATCGCCAAAACCCATCTAATTCGCCACCAATTGTTCCAACCAAAATCCTAAATCCTAAATCCTAACTGGATTTTAAAATCCAAAATGTAAAATATTTTGATAGGGTGTTTAGTTCCAACCAAAATTTGTCTTCCAATAATAAGGATTGTGAGGCTGACACACAAATCAATGTAAAGATTCCTTTATTTTGGTTTCTTGAGTCTAAAATGCAAAATGAGGAATGTACCACTTTTTGCCAAATATTTTGGTGGTGTTTAGTTCCATTTTGCAAAATGAAGAGCCAAAGCCCAAAATATTTTGGATTCCATGGGGAACTAAACACCCCTTAGGATGATGCTTGATGTCTCGTTTAAATAGAGAAGATCTATCTCCACGTGTCAATATCTAGAAAAAAATAATAACATCTGTCTCTGTTGACACAAAAAAACGTCTGATCTGCGAACACCTCGGGCTTATACCCGAACTCGATATCTAAAGGTGTGTCAGTCGATTTGACCAGTTAATCGACAAGGACGATAACTAGAACAACGATGAACGAGACAACAGCGATGCGCACGGATGTCAAAGCTCAAATTGCTCAAAAGCGGAACTCGCGAGGTAGACGGAGATCCTGTAGATGCAGTCCGTCGAGATTGTAAGAACTCGTACATAAACTATAGCTAATACGAAAAGTAGATGCTGGAAAAGTAGATGAAAAGTAATAAGTGTATTTGATTGATTGTATATATCTGATACATCGCCCCTGGGTACATATTTATACTCCGGTAACAGGAGTTGCAAACAGACACGACTCATACCTAAACAGAACTCCTATTTTTAAGGAAATATAAATGACTCGTACAAGAGCCGGACTCAAACAATGACAATAATACTGGTATAAAATCACCAGTTTTCTTATTCGTTTCCTTTACGATGAAACTTTCCATCGGCAGATTCTTTCCAATCTGCAACCTTCCTCTTATTGCCATCGACAGCTTTCTGCTGACGTCAGCCACATCCTTTGTCCATCAGCAATACTCTCCTATCGGCAATATTTCTTCTACTTTCATCGGCACCATTTTCTCATCGGCAAATGTCTTTTCTTTTCTCCCTCAACGTTTCTTCTCACATCTGCCATCGGCAAATTCTTCTGCTTCCATCGGTAATGAAACCGATAGCCCCTTGATGCCGATGAGGAACCCCTTTACCGATCAATACACTTGGTTTAATATTGATTTGTACAAAAAACGACGTCAACACATGCCCCCCAATTTCGGAGTATAAAATATCTTATGCGCCGAAATTTGCTCCTTTCCCTCCAAAACGCGTCATCATCTTGATTACCACGCCCGAAAACTGCAAGTTACCAACAACTCCCGCAACTGTAGCACGAATTCTTCGACCACCGCGCAAATTCACTGCGATATCCTTCCTTACCTCTGTCCAATAAAAAGAAAACTCGAAAATGCCCCTTGACTAGGCTTATAAAGATTATCATCCGCTTTCCTTTTTACCCTAAGCTCACATCTTCATCCACATTTCAAAGGCGACCCCGAAGAACACTCCGATACTCAATTCACCGGCGGTTCCCCTTCATCCAGAAGTACGATCCCTCACAAGACTCCTTCAATGACGATCAACTTCACACCTTCCGCAGTAATTTTCCTTATTCTCTTGCTGAATATTCCACAGTCTCATCTTTCTGCATCGATTTACAATCCTCCCCTTTTTTCTTTTCCACTTTTTTCTGGATCTCTAGGAAATGCGCAACAAGATAGTGATTCCTACCGATCAGGAGCACCTCTGCTGCTTAGGCCCAATGGGGAATGCCGACCCAACAAACTTGATCAACGCAGAAATCAACCGCATCCCTTTTAGATCTGAACATTTTGACCTAGGGTTATGGGCAGACACCTTCCGTTCCTGGCCTAAACCCACCAAAGGGTGGAAGAACTGTTACCTTAGGATAGCCAGATCACGACAACTGTATTGGTCAGAACGCAACATCGAGCAATGCATTAGGATGTCTATTGCCTATATGGCCAAGAATGAGAACATGATGATAGCTGCTTCTTATTTCTGGTCCGATACAATGAACGCATTTCTATTCAGACACGGACCAGCCACTCCTACTCTTGTCGATGTTCACATGCTCACCGGCCTCGATGTCTCCTCTGTCGATCCTGCTACCCTCTTCCGCAGGAAGTCTGAGCATCGGGTAAGTACCCGCAACATCGGCGGTTGGACCGGATATATCCAAGAAAACCAGAAGACCAGACCGATAAACCAAAAGGAGCATGCCACCTTCCTCAACATGTGGCTGGAAAAGTTCGTCTTTTGTGGCAGAACAGTCGGACCTACCAATATGTATTTTCCAGCGGCAGAGCTCCTGACGAGTGGAGGATTCCCCCTTGGGCGATATCTCCTTGGTGCAGTTTACCGTTTTCTACACCAAGTATCGGAGAAGTTATTACTAGGCGAGCCCATCGGTAATCTTGGAGGTCCTTGGTGGTTCATCAATCTGTGGCTGAACGCCCATATGTACAAATGCCTCCAATTTGACTTATTCAGGCCAACAGCGCCCGGATGTCAAAGCTCAAATTGCTCAAAAGCGGAACTCGCGAGGTAGACGGAGATCTTGTAGATACAGCCCGTCGAGATCGTAAGAACTCGTACATAAACTATAGCTAATACGAAAAAGTAGATGCTGAAAAAGTAGATGAAAAGTAATAAGTGTATTTGATTGATTGTATATATCTGATACATCGCCCCTGGGTACATATTTATACTCCGGTAACAGGAGTTGCAAACAGACACGACTCGTACCTAAACAGAACTCCTATTTTTAACGAAATAGAAATGACTCGTACAAGAGCCGGACTCAAACAATGACAATAATACTGGTATAAAATCACCACTTTACTTATTCGTTTCCTTTACGATGAAACTTTCCATCGACAGATTGTTTCCAATCTGCAACCTTTCTCTTATTGACATCGGCAGCTTTCTGCTGACGTCAGCCACATCCTTTGTCCATCAGCAATACCCCTATCGACAATATTTCTTCTACTTCATCGACACCATTTCTTCTACTTCATCGGCACCATTTTCTTCCAATGTATTCCTTTTCTCCTCGACATTTCTTCTCACATCTACCATCGGCAAATTCTTCTACTTCCATCGGTAATGAAACTGATAGCCCCTTGATGCCGATGAGAAACCCCTTTACCGATCAATACACTTGGTTTAATATTGACCTGTACAAAAAACGGTGTCAACAGTCTCGAAATAAACCACATCTCGTATTACAAAAGTCAATTAATCTCCAATTTTACTAGATTTATCGAATAATATAAGTCTCAACATTTGATATATATATACATACATGTACATACACACAGTCATATTCCACTCTTAGGCCATATTTAGTCACACAATAGTTACTTCCACCATCACAAATTATAAGAAGTTTCGGTATTTCTAAATTCATAATTTCTATTATGTATTTAGACACAATATATATCTAGGTACATAGCAAAAGCTATGAATCTAAAAAACCCAAAATGTCTTATGGTTTAGAACGAAGGTAAGTACTTGCCGGTGTTTCATCGTCGACTAGTAAATTTCTATATTACGTGTCTAGCTCGAATGGTGCGTAAAAAGGACACAAGAATTATACTGCTGATTCAGACCGAACTCGTGTTACTTGCACTCGTTTGTGGAGAGGTTACAAACGGTCGAGAGAAAAAGGTTCCCAAGTCTCCGGTGAATGCGCCGTCTGTGTTTTCTTGTATGCGCTTTGGTTCGGTCCCCCTTTTGTAGGAAGGTCCTACCTGCCATTTTATATTGAAGGCTGCAGGAGGTTACAATGGAGAAAAAAAAAACAGGGGAGTCATAAAGCGTTGTCCTGGTCATCACATCCTTCTTCTCCCTCTTCCGGGTCCCACTAGTACTATGAAATCCCATCTTTGTTTGTCGTCGTTGCAGTGCCTTGTTGTGTCCAGCTGATCACATCGCCTCATGTTCCTCCGTCGAGCGGCACGCTCGGGCGTCATTCCCATTCATGGCTTTACATGGAGCAGGTGGAATAGTAATGGTACGCCCGCCTCCTTGGATATGTGTGGGTGACGAACGGTCATGACAGCCCACTCTGCTTTGGCGGATGTTGTGTGGAGCATAACGGTCGTGGCGCTAGCATACCTATTTCCGTAGGTGATGTGGGTTCTTTGCAGCGGTCTGTTTGTGGATGTAAATTGTGCTTGGGTTCACCTTCGGCGCCGTGCGAGGTGGAGCTTGCCCCCAAGAGGTCAGGCGTTGTGGGACCCGTACCTTGGAGGTCGGAGGTCGCGTGAGGCGGGACTTGTGTCCCAAAGGTTGGCCGATGTGAGACCCACACCCGGGGTCGGGCCAGATGGAGCCCACACCCATGGGATCGGACGAGGTGGGACCCATGTCCCGAAGTTTGGACGAGGCATAACCCGCACCTCGGGGGTCGGACGAGGCAGAACTCATGCCCACGAGGCGCGGAGGAGGGCATGATGCCACTCTTAGTTGTTGTTCAACTGAACCAATATTGATGATCGTCATCCTCTAATATCCGGGTATCCCCTCTTACTTGGTTGCTTAATTAGTAAGGTATAAACTAAGAGCTTCTAGAATATACTCCCTTAGTTTGAAAATTGTAAGCCGTTTAAGGTTTTTCATAGGTCAAATATCTCTAATTTTAACTATATTCATATATAAAAGAAATGCATAACACCTAGAGCACCACACAAGATATATAGACACACAATGAAATACATTCTAATAGTGTATTTATTTAGTATTGTAGATGTTGGTATGTTTTATATAAACTTCATTAAAATTAGATAAGTTTAGCTTACGACGACATAACTAAAATGACTCGTAATTTGAAATGGATGTCTCTTTCTTCTCGGTAATGACAGGCCAACTGATTTCTTAATGATGCATGCATGCCCATTGCACCTGCTTGGACGACAATAATTTTTTTTGTTGAGTGTCATGTGAGGACACTCGGTAACAGGTGCTCTTTGCCGAGTGTCTGTTTGGACACACGGCAAAAATTGAACTACAGCTGACGGTGCAGCTGACAGCCGTTAGCTGCTGCTGGATTTTGCCAAATGTTAGATTTTATTGAGTGTTTGACGCTCGACAACCCTTCATTCTGTCGAGTGTGCTGGTTTGCCCAGTGTCTCTGCCGATTGCCGGTGTGTGCCTGAGTGTCCTACGCTCGCAAACGGTCTCTTTGTCTAGTGTCTGCCTTCACCAAGTGTGACACTCGATAAACTACCGATTTACGAGTGCCCGATATAATACATTCAGCAAAGTCTTTAGCACTCGACAAAAAACATATATCATGTATTGTATTGTACAGTAAAGCTAGTTTTTAAGCAGCAAATAAGTTGCAGCGAGCACTCTACTTATAGATTCCCTTGGCCATTGGCTTTCAAAATGGTTCCGCGCAAATGTTTCGGTAATGAATTGCAGCGTCATTTTAGCGTCAGATCCGATAGCAAAATCTTTGTTCAAACAAACAGGAAGAGCAATACTGTAGGAACGCAAGAACTGGTCTGGAAATTATGGATACATGGACAACCTTCGACGGCATCGATTAGCAAAGGCGCAAAGCAATGTTCAGAACAGAAACAGTCAAAAGATGGCTCCCAGCACAATAACTTTTGCAACGAAATTCATTGCCCTTACAGGCTTTACAGCTCTTGTACAACATAGATAAAACAGTGAACTGTACAGCAGCCAATACTACAAGTATACATCAATCTCAACGACCCCGTACCAGTACCATGGTACCAGCAGTCATTTCTGAATTCTGACTGCTGCTTCCTACTGTACCACTCACAGTCCATTGTTTTGTACTATGTTACAGAAGTGCGGCTGTGTGGTGAGCTCAACACAGGTAAGGTAACCCTATATATACCAATTCGAGTCGATACTCCCAACTTCGGGACCATCACTTCGGCACACAACCTTGGCTTACAACTCTGCAGACAACAGAAGATCATATCATCCAATCTATGACGATTGGCAAAGTGCAATCGGTGGTCAAAATACAGGAGCCACCAGTCTGGAGCCTGGGGAGCCCTGTCAACTGCATTAAGATGACATCAGATGACACGACAGTATATGGTAACCAGCTACGCATCATTTTGCTTCCTCTCCATTTGTATCGATCGGAAAATCCTCGCTGCTGACTCTGAAGCAGTCTGTGCGTTATGTGGAACAACCCTGATTACATGGTTCTGCTGGTCCTGGCCTCCAGATGACGGCAGAGGCTGGGCATTCAGAACTGAAGCAGTCTGTGCGGTACGCGGAACAACTCTGATTACATGGTTCTGGTGGTCCCGGCCTCCAGATGAGGGCTGAGGCTGGGCATTCAGAACTGAAGCCGTGGGAAAGAATGACACCGGGCCACTTCCGTCACCTTGACCTTGAAGCCTATCAAAAGGGCTGCTGGCGCTGCTGGCTTGTGGCTCGCTGTCCCTTGATGCAAGAAATCTCCAAATGCCACTCGGGTGTGACATGTTACATGAGATCAGCGACTGCTGTTCCATGTGCCCATGAGGCTGTGGTGCAGCAGCATGGCTCCCTTGCTCCACTGCAGATGCTGGTGTTCCTGGATTCATCACTGGCATACTGAAAGGTGGGAAGTAGTTCATATGCATGGCAGGAGCACCAGGAGGGACCATATGCTGTGGCTGGTGAGGCATAGGAACCCCATATGGTGTAGAAGGAAGCCTTAATGGAGTACAGTTGGCGTAAAATGGCGTCAACAGATTTCCAACTGGGGGACAAGGGCCAGCATAAGGCTTGTAGACAAGACCTTCAGAAGGCGACATAACTGAGACAAGCCACTGATTTTGTGGCGGATTCATGCACCAGTTATTCTGATTGTTGTCAGGAGCAACAGGAAGAGCTGGAGGGTTGCTTGTAAAGGTTTCGTTCATTGCAGCTTCATCATGATGGTTGTCGCCAAGTCCATCATCACGAGAACAGTGTGATGGGTTTCCTTCTGTGTTTTGTTTTGATAACTCTGGCTGCTCTAGAGTTGGTTGGATATCATCTTTGTTTGTGATTGACAGGGTCTGAACTTTCAAATTTCCGGAAAGCTTGTTCCTTTTTCCCATTAAGGCATTGCCAAGGACAGGATCACCTTCAATAAGCAGATGTGGAGATGCTGCAATTAACTTCTGCACCTGCTTGGAAGTCAATTACAAGCTGGGTTATAATGGCATCGTGCACAAGATTGCATCAAGCTAACCTAGTTATGAATGGGAAAAGAAAGAAAGATTTATTTATTTCCTGAAGACTCACTTTTATCAGCTTATGCAGCTCGAACACTTGGACAGCAAAAACCCTCTGTTGACTGTGGATTTTAACATAACAAAGTGTAAACATAAAAAATGCCATTATGGAGCAATCCAGAAAGTAATATTCGCAATATAAATCTAACAAGCAACGTACTGTTCGTTTTGATGAAACTATGTGCTTCTACTAAAAAGCAAAATTGAAGGCATTCAGGATTCATATTATCCACAGTTTATTAAAAAGTATGACATCATAGCTAGGTACTGAAAACCAAAACTAAGAGACATATCATCTTCATCTTTTTTTTTCCTTCTATATGACAATCAACTGAAAACTAAAAGAAAATGAAATAAGCAAAGTGAAACATATAAAATTGTAATTTTCTAAAGAATGCTACAAATACTTGGTACAAAACTACAAAACAGCTACTCAAGCACCATATACTTACTTCTGAATAGCTCTTCTCGCCTTCCAGAAATGCTTTGGACCAATAGTACCAACAATTTCATCTGGAGACATCCCCCACCCAGGTATGCATTCCACTGAGGAGTCAGATAAATCATCATTTTGCTCTCCATTGTGATGTCCTCGTTTTCTCTTTGCACCAGCTTCCTGTGGGCTTCTTTCCAGTAAATTAGCATTCCTATTAGAGCTATCTACGTCAGTACATGGTTTACAGGATGATTTATTTCTAGTTGCTGTAGGGTTCTTTGCTTCTGTGGAATTTACATTCACACTTGTAGGTTGTCTACCGTTATTGTTAGAACGATTTATACTACTTGCTTTATTCCTCATTTGACGTAGTTTAGCATATTTGTCTTTGAACTTTTCTGATGCCTGAATTGATGAGCTCTTTTCTTTATCTTTCACGCCTTTTGATCCTTGCACTGCTTCTTTCTCCTTAACCTTTGGAGAGTGCATTAACCTCATATCAGCTTCACTGATTTTGTCCAAGTGCTTGTCCACAGTACTATAGCACTCTACAGATGATTTGGGTGTTGCAGAAGGAATTTTGTGTGGATTCGTAGCACATCGAGGTTTTGATTTATCTGCATGCTCTTGAGTAGAATGTCGATAAAATCTAGGAGAACAGATGGAAGGAACCATAAATTCATCACCATTGACTACTTTCTTCCCAGAAGACTTGATGGTGTTGCCCAGTCTATGCTGTGAGGTACACTCGGCAATTGATTTTGAAGCACAGACATCCTTGTTCTTGGTCTGTGAGGACATCATCAAAGATTCTCTTCTTGTACTATTAGACTGCCCGTTGATAGAGTTTCCTTTGAATTTTTCAGATGAACGAGCAGGTTCATTTGAAGGCACATCGAAGGGCTGGAACAGAGTCCTATCATAACCATAAACCTGGATGGAGAAACTCAGTCAGTAATTTGTAAAACTTATTGAAAAAGTTGGTAATGGAACATTAAGTTCCTATCCTCGTTTGCCAAGGCCCATCCAGTTAGGATCCCTCCATGCAAACTGGTAGATAGTACTTTCAAAGCATCCAGCAACTTTCATTTAAAACTGGATTAGAGGTGAGAAATGGAGTACCTAAGGGTCACAATCTCAATTCTTTCTTTGCTCACTGCTTTACACCGCAAAATGGGGGAGAATAGGGACAGAGAATCATGAGTGCAGGCAGCCCCTGATTTCTTTTTCTTTTCTTTTTGCTATTATTTCTATGGGAATCTAACTATAAAATATCTAATCTTTCTACCTCCGTATTTGCAAAGTAACTGATGTCTTGTCGGTGATTGTTACATGATTGTACTCTGGATATTTTTTTCCTGTCCTCCAATTTTGTAGAAAATATGATAGACAAGCATATCATTACAGGATACATATTAAAGACCATGACAAATGAATCTGCAAACAAATTTATGTCAAGCACTAGCTTTTCCCACTGATTGTTGACCATTTCCTATTTGCTTTTGAACCTTTCTATATGAACTACAAAGTAAACTCTTAGCAGACAAATCTCCCATAATGTTTAGTCCCAAACACATCATAAAATGGCCAGAATGGCAAGATGGTTGAAATAGAATTCAAGTGAGTGAGAGCCTCAGTCCAAGAGATTTGCTGGAAATTACACTACATAAATTAGGAGAGCCATACGAACATAACTGTAAAATCAACCCCTAGGGAGATGGTATTCCCTTATTGTGTCATACACGCTGAGGATCCTAACAAATGAACCTGCAAATAAATGTGTCATCCGTTGGGCCTCTAGTTTTTTGAACTGATTGTTCATCATATCCTCTTACCTTGTGACCCTTTCTATTTATGTACTAGAAACTTCCTAACAAGTTTTGTCACACGCAATTAGCAAAATAGCTAGCATGCTGAACTGTGGAAACTGAGCCATAGTGAGCGTCCTCAATCCAAAAGCTTGGTCGCAGATGGCTCCCCCAAGGGATTAGTTGTCAACATACAGATCACATGCTCCTGTGCTAGGCCAACATATATAGTATGGATTTGCAGGTTTGGCTTCGGCAAATGCGTTCACAGAAAATTAAAGTTGTTAGGATGCATGTCAGGAATTAATTTTCAATGTTTGCAAGAAGTAGAATACTTGCTAAGAAGCAACAAAAACGGGAAGCGCAATATTAGGAGCAGCTTGGGCAACACGAGGATTTACCCCTCTGGGACTTGTTTTCACCTAATAACAACTACTCATAAACTTGCAAATGCAAGCACAGGGTCACTGTCTGTTAACTTTGATGGTCACAGAGCGGGCTAGCTCCGAATCATACCATCTTACTAGAGTATGTGCAGCAGCATACAGCTTCCCTAGTTTTGTCACGGGCTAAACTCACTCAGCAGCAAACAGCACAGTGACGACTGATGACGGTCGGTCGACGGGGGTTGAACTGAAGAGACGAATTCTTCGTTCCCGGAAACGGGAAGCTCGATTTCTGATTCCTGAAAGCAAAGCAAACGGCGAGCGGCTCACCTGGGCAGGCGACGTGGAGGGCACGAGGCTTGCCCCCGCGGCGCGGGAGCTGAAGCGGTTGGACGGCACGGTGAGCTGCTCGTAGAGCGCCATCTTGTTCCTGGGCGGAGCCCGCGGGCCGTCGCCCTTGTCTGCGTCGCTGATGTGGAGCCGTGGGAACAGTGGGCCCATCACCTTCCCCAGCTCCTCCTTGCCGCCTCCCCCTCCACCGCCTCCCCTCGTCATGCCCAGGACGGAGCAGGTCGTCGTATCAATCAAGCAGCCAGCTCGTGGCGCAGCAAAAAGATGCCGAATCCTTAGCAGCAGCTTCAGCCGCAACGTTCCAGTGTCATGGCCGGCGATGAGGGAGGCCGGGGTGCAGGCGCGCAGCTGTTGCCGCGGCGGCCATGGCAGCTAGCTGGTGGAACTGAAAGGCAGGGAGATTACGGCCGGGGTCGCACAAGATTGAGGGATCGTCTGTGCTGGTGGCCTTACGGGGTCGTTTGATTTCGATGGAGTTTTTGATGCCAAAGATGAGGGAATGCTCATCTACAGGTGCGGAGGTGGGCCCCACCATGCGAGGGAGATAGAGGAACGAGACAGGCGTGGACGCTACGCTCTGTACACAGCAGTGTCGATTGATATCCCGCTTTTGTGGCAAGCCTGGCTGCTTCTTGTACGGTTGGGCTGAGCATGTGCGTGTCGGTTCTTCGGGTGAGTTTGTTGACCTGGGTGATGATAATGCGCAGCTGCCATTTCCATTTTTAGTTTTTTTCGGGTCTACAGGTTTTAATCCATACTCCTTTCGTCCCAAAAATTTCATGTGAATTTGTTGAGTTTCCACGATGAGAATACGCCACTGCCATTTCCATCTTTAGGTGTTATTTTTGTCGATCTCGAGGTTTTAATCCTACTACCATCGTTCCAAAATTTTCTGAGTGTGTTTGTTGAGTTCAGTAATAAGAATGCACCACTTTCATTTTTATTTTAGTTGGTCTTGATGTTGTAATACTTCTTTCGTCCCAAGATAAGTGTTTCTATACTATCTATGTCGGTTAAGTCAGTAAAATTTTATTAAATTTGACTAGCTTTGTAGAAATTTTGTGTGTCATGTTATCAAAATGGATTCAACGACCTATCTAATGACACTAAATACATGTATAATAAATATCAATATTTATATATATATATTTGACCAAAACTAAAATGTTTAACTCAGAAAACAAGAACAACAACACTTATTTTGAGATAGAGGTACGGGTAATATAAAAACAGATTTCATTGAATAAGCAGCTTCCCACAAGATTGTTTGCCATGCCGCATCTGTTTCTTTAGCCTGAAGTTTCCTAATTCATCGACATGTTTGCGAGCTCATTGCCACACCACTTCTTCCTCTTTATCAACATCTGTTGTAAGTGTGCATTTCCTTGCTACTCCGTCACCAAAAAAATAATCAAATTGATTATATTAATTAGACAAGTCAACATCTATTCAGTGGTAAAAAAAATACTTCTCTAGCTTTAACTGCATTTATAGCAACATAAACTAAAATTTACAACATCAAATTAGTTTAACTAAATCCACTATAAAAATGTATTGATAATGTGCTTATTTCGTATTGTGTGTGTTAATATAATTTTCTATAAACTTGGGTAAATTTAGAGAAATTTATCTTAAAATAAAACTAATGACCTACAATTTAAAATATAGAGAGCTTTTTTCTTCCTATAATGGAGTTTGCCCTGTTGCTTTGCATGCTTGAAAGCCGCGTGAGGTTAGCATTATCCAATGTGAAGGTTCAAGCACTTTGTGGGGACCACGGCGCTCGGAAGGGAAGCTCCACGGTCGACACGTATCACTTTGGCCTTTGGATGAAAATATGAAATTCCTTTGCTTTATGGATCGTGGATATCCCTAGACACATTTTGAAGCGCCACTTTGGAACAGAGCATCTACGTGGGCTGGTGATACTCTGGTGATAGGTGACAGGAACCATCATGTCTTTTAGAAGTCCAATCAATTTTAGATTTAACTAAGAGCGTCTTCAATGATCTAGCTTATTGCTAGCTCATAAATTTTTTAATTACTAAATAATGTAAAAGATAAAAGATTAGCGTGAACTTAAGAGATGAACTTAAAAAATAGTCTCATGACACTCTTCTCTCACAGCATGATATTCAAGATAATCTCTCCACCATATCAGTTAGCTTAAGAGTTAATACTAGCTTATACTTTTAGAGACGCTCTAAGAATATAGAAAACATAAGTTTATTATATTACTATTGTATGATTAATATAGTGATATTTATTTGGTATCATAAATATTATTATTTTTGTATACACTTAATTAAAATTTGAAATTGGTTGACTTCTAAAAAAGTGAAACAAAATATGTAAAATTTGAAATTGGTTGACTTCTAAAAAAGTGAAACAAAATATGCTTCACTGTAGCTGGTCGATTTTTCTTTGTGTACACAAAATATTAGGCATGTTATTGTGTAGTGGATCAACAATACAACAACTAAGAAGCCATATAATTTAGTTGGGTCTG
The DNA here is from genome assembly GCA_022036555.1 of Microstegium vimineum. Taxonomy (NCBI): domain Eukaryota; kingdom Viridiplantae; phylum Streptophyta; class Magnoliopsida; order Poales; family Poaceae; genus Microstegium; species Microstegium vimineum. The sequence continues at coordinate 23,890,514 of CM039138.1, read as the reverse complement.
TTTGGTATAGAGTCGTGCTCCTGATTCATGGGTGAAGTGATTTTGTGGCTGAAAATGGTTCTCTTTGATTGTTTAGCCTAAACTCTCAAAATCAGTATGAAAAATCACTTCACAGGATTAGGTGAAGTTACTTTTTTAGTTCTCAGCCTCTTAGGGTCCTTTTGGTTGGGCTGTGGCTTTTGAAAAAACAGCTATGGGCTGTGATTTTCAGAAAAACAGCTTTACAAAAGTATCTATGAGAAAGTCAAAAGCCTCTTTGGTTCGGTAGCTATGGCTTTTCAAAACGCCACTTTCAATGACAAGCGGGGAGAGGGGGGGCTCGACGCGTCGCGCACGGGAGGGCGGGGACCGCCACCGGAGCCAGCGCCGCCGCGCGTAGGGGAGCGACCGGAGCCGGTGCGGGTGCCGCGTAGGGGCTCTCCGGCCGCCGCGTAGAGGGAAGGGTAGGGGCCAGCGCCGCCGCGACGGGCGAGGGAGAGGCCAGCGCCGCCGCGCAAGGGAGCAGCCGGAGCTGGTGCTGCGCAGGGGCTCGCCGGAGCTGGTGCGGGTTCCGCATAGGGGCTCGTCCGCCGCTGCGCAGAGGGCTCGTCGGAGCCGGTGCGGACGCTGCTCGCCGGAGCCGGTGTGGGCGCTGCTCGAAGGAGCCGTGCGGGTGCTGCTGCAGTACCGGTGTTGTACGCGTGAAGGGGAAAACAAAACATAAAACGAACCGGTATCTATGTAATGAGTGGCAGGTGGGTAATTTTTGGAACCAAAAGCAGCTGAAAGCAAGGGGAGAGATGCTTTCATTTTTACACTAGAGCAAAAGCAGCTTTTGTCCTCAAGCAGGTTGGCTTTTGGCTTTTGCAAAAGCAAAAGCATGTTGAAAAGCCCAACTAAAGGGAACCTTAATTCATTTCACATAACCACTTTATAGAATCACTGAAAATTGCGTTGGGTAGGCAGAATGAGAATCAGCTTCGCGGAGCGCTGCCAAACAACCCCTAAAGAGACATCATATAATTTATTGTACCCAGGAGTCACATCACATCACATAGATGCAAACACGCCTGCTATAGTTGTTCAAATTGGGGTTGTTTGGTTTTATGAATCACAACAGTATATAGATGAGATATGCATCATGAGTAGTTCATTCAATAATGTCAGTTAGATCACCTCATTTCTCATGCAGTCATGCTTAGTTTATACGGCAAACTAAATATAAAAAGTAGGGGGTGGAAACATGATAGAGAATCCAATTCGTAAAAATTAAACACAAACTTTGTGATTGAGCCTAATTTGATTATTTTAACTAAATGGATAAAGAGAATCATAAGATCAAGGTACCACATTGTTGACGTAGTTTCACCATAATTTTGAATTTTCAAAATCATCAACAAAGTGTAGGAGCAAGAATGGAAGAAAACTTGAGTTAGTGGGTCCACATAGGGGTTGATGGCTTGTAGGGCCACCAGGGTCCATCTTCAGTGAAAAGCCAACAACAAACTTCAATATATTGAGAGGCATTGGATGAATGCTTTATTTGTAGGGTTCTAATTCAATACACAAGGATTAATGGACCCACCACGAAGAAATGTCCAATGCCTCTGACTTCTGTAAGTTGGTATTTAATTTGTTTAACTATTGTACCACTTTACTTTTGTGAAGTGTTCTAGTTTCACTAAGGCCCCGTTTGGCTCCCGAAATTCTCATAATTGAATTCATTATATAAATTATAGTTGTGGAAAAAGAATTTGAGACTCCATAACTTTCCAAGTGTGCATATAAGTATATCTCAAATTCATAGGTTGAGAGGTGGGAAAAGGATTCCATGGATTCTTCCTCCCCCAACTTAAATAAAATTGTAGACTTCAATTAACGGATTTTATGGATTCTTCTTCCACAACTATAGTTTATACAATGAATTCAATTTCGGAAATTCTAGGGAGCCAAACGGGCCCTAAGGGAATTTAGTGGGCCAAGGTTAGAGTATTGAGTTATAGTGTAGACATGGTGTCTAGACTATATCGTGGAGACTTTTTCATATATATTATTATAAAAGATTGTAATTTCCTACAAACCACTAAAAAGTTCAACCTGTCATAATCGCCATCATCCGAAACTTTTTTATCCACCACGCTATTTCGTCTATTTTTATCACTAACGATCTACAATGAAAAAAGACTAAAATGCCCTCGCATTTGATTTCGTGCAAAAGTTTATCATTCCTTCATTGCACTGACCTCTGCTAGGGCCACGTCTTTAGGCTGCATGTGGGGACATGGAAACCGGTATATATATATATATATATATATATATATATATATATATATATATATATATATATATATATATATATATGCTATAATTAATAATTGACATATGATAAAAAATAAAAATTTAATTGCAAAACTAAATAAGGCGTTTTGGTTGGATTGATTATTTTGGATAGGACATTTTGCACTGGAAACCCTATACTTTTATTAAACTACATAACATTGTTTAGTACTATTGATGTATACTACGAGTATGCATAATTTGCATGCCTTTTTGTACATAGGCCACCTTCAAATAGGCATGCACCATGAAGAGTTGGAGTTTTTTTTTTGCACCGTACAAGCTCATGACAGTCTCAGTTTCTTGAGCGGTGAAATACCACAGCAGTAGCAGCTTTTGATCTTCTTGATATTATCTCTCGGAATGCTAACATGCCATTGGAAGCCACGCAACAACACATCAGGTAGTGCACGTGGCATACAACCTTGCAGTAATCAGAGGAACACTAAAATATGTTGGTCATCTGACATCTTCATTTTTTAGCGGTGAATTTTCTTGATATCGGCCATCAAATTGATTTACTAAAATTATTCTTCGTCTCTATTGCTTCTTTCGGCCAAACCTTGTTGATGAAAGAAAAGTCGAATGGCATCTCCATCGTGAACTAGAAGGTGATAAATATTTGAAGAGGATTTGACTTTCGATCAAAATGATTGTGGTCCCACCGAGTGTGTCAAAATATGTTGACGTTAAAAATAGGTTGTGACGTCAGCACCGTGTAAGGCCTACGGAGACCGTGTGACAGTAGTCTTGATGTCCTAAACCTCTTAAGCGGCTTGTGCAACTTCGAGTGATCCATCTCAGGTGTGCCAGTCAATTTTATATGCAATGACAAGGAGATGAAATGTCAAATTATGGAACCTGCCGGTTGTAGCCAGACAGTTCCATAAATATGCGGCTCTCACATAGCCGATGGCCAAAGGAGATTGACTAGAAAGTCAACTCCTAACAATCTAAAGTGCGATAAAGGAATATAAACAGCTATCACTGATAAGACATAAAATCAACCGATCATATTGATGTATGAAGTATGGATGTGATGCATACGACATTTATCGACCCAAACTATCAGACCTACTAAACATATCGGACAAAGATTAACCATCAACAGAGGTGTGTTCCCATGCAGCCATGATGACAATTAACCCGATAACCTAACTCATCTACTAGCGTTGGGATGTTTCCATGTAGCCATAAAAGTAAACAAGCCAAACCATGTCCAATACATTTAATAGAACTAATCATATTGAAACGATAAAAACACGTACACCGTATGAATAAAGCACAACCAAATCGGCTATTTTAGCTGATATGTGATCCATGATGTTTGAACAAGATCCATATGCTCATCCACAAATGGATCTAAGATTAGGCAGATGTAACCCAACACATCTGGCAGTGGGGTCCGATAGATGCAACCATAATGAGTATGTTAAGCCAAATCCATCTACTCTCAAACCAATCTAATAACCAAACATATGTCTGGAACCCACAACATGTAACAATCATGACCAACGGATTAGCCGATAGAATCTTAGATCTAAAGCTTCAATGTGTATATGAATGGAAGCATGTAAAACGATAAATCCAGATAGAATTAAAGCGCAGGCCAATCCGTCGGTTGAGATTGGGTGAGATATTGTTGTAACAAATAAACAATGCATAACAAACAATATCATATCGATAACTTAATGAATCTATTAGATCGTCTATCTAATAGAGCCGATAACTAGTTTGAAGCAATCACTCATGTGAGATTGAAGCAATGCAGTCCCATGAACAACGATTCAAACCGATAACTAACCTCTGTTTAGGTTAAGCCTGCATCCACCTGATGATACTTAACTTAACCGAACGCTTGACGTCCACCGGATGACGCTGAGTTTAGACAGAAATCAATGTTTGCATCCACCGAATGACACCCAACTGTATTGACGATGAGATTGTCGTACCTACATTACTCCTACTGCTAGGGTTTGGCGTGAAGCCGAAAATATGTATATTGATTGATTGATAGATAACCGTTTACAATTGTCGGTATTTAGAAACTACCAACGAGTAAATTTGTACGCGTGTCGGGTTCCCACGGACGAAGCCACGTTGTGGCTGCTAGATGCCCAGGCACCCACCCAAAAAACGCAATCACGTTATGAGGGCCAGATTTCCACCGTTTGTGCACCCCCCTTGGGCTAAAAGAAGGCACCCCCATCGGCCCAAGCCCATGTCTCAGGTTGCTTTCAGGAGAAGGAAGTAGTCTGTACGGGAAAATTGGCCTGCTGCGCGCAAGTTCACGTCGAGTCGGGAGGAAGCCGCGGCGTTTCGCCTGACGCCTTGACGGAGCGAAGCGAGCGACGCAAGGGCAGCAGCCGGCGAGGCACCGACGCGTGACGCCGCCGACGATCCGTCGATCAAGCTGGGGTGCCGGTCGTGGAGCCCCTTCCCGGCTTCCCAATCGTCGAGCCTAGCTGATCAGCGCCCGACGGCCATGGAAACAGCTACGTGCGCCTGACGGAGTGACGGTCTCTCTGTTTTGGACTTCTTGTCCAAAAGAAAAGGTAAGAAATCAATCCCTCAATTTATTCATCTTGTATTTCAATCAAGCTAAGCCTCACATCCGATTGCGATTTTTCCTGATCATTGTATTAATTGGGGTTTTCTTTTTTTAGTGTATCAATATACATTTATGACGCTATAGATTTGCAATTTGATTATGCTTGCAAATGATAGGTAATCATGGAGAGGTTTTATAAACGGAAAGCTCAAGACATAGTCACTGTCCAGAATAATAGAAATTCATGTCTAGATGATCTTAATTGGGAAGAGGAAATTAAATATGATCCAGGCTTGAGAAAACAAATTGATGCTTACCATCCTAACCATAGAGAAAAGGTCAGAAGAAAATATTTGGAAAATGGACCTTGCCAACCTCGCAGATGTAATTTTCCTGTGTCAGATATTGGAGACAAGCCAAGAAGATTTATCCCAGAATGGTTTGATGAGTTTGGAAGTTGGCTTGAATATAGCGAGTCGAAGGACAGAGCATATTACTTTTGTTGTTTCTTGTTCAGAGAAAAGAAGGATGCAGGATATGAATCATTTGTAGTTAATGGTTGGAATGGTTATCATAGGAAAGTAAGGCTGAAGTCACATGTTGGTGATGTTGGTGGCTTACACTATAATGCAATGAAGAAGTGCAATGATTTGTTACAAAGACAACAACACATAAATGTTGCTTACAATCAAAGAAGTGTAGCGGCAAAGAAGGCTTATTTTACTCGGTTGAATGGATTCATTGATACCGCTAGGCTATTGTTGAAGCAAGGATTGCCTTTTCGTGGCCATGATGAGTCACTAGAATCCAATAATAGAGGGAACTTCAAGGAGTTTTATGATTGCTTAGCACAACATGATCCAGAGTTATGCAAAGCAGTGAGTACAAATGCTGCAGCCAATAGTTGTTTGCTAGCTCCTGAAATTCAAAGGGACATTGTTGAATGTTTTGCAAATGAGATTGTAGATTCTATCCTTGGAGATCTTGGCAATGATGTGTTTTGCTTGCTAGTTGATGAGTCAAGAGATGTTTCTTGCAAAGAACAAATGGCTGTGGTCTTGAGGTATGTTGACAAATGTGGGATTGTGAAAGAGAGGTTTGTTGGTGTTGTGCATGTGACTGAAACAATTTCTTCTCACCTAAAGTCAACTATTGATTCTCTACTTGAAAAGTTTAAACTAAGCTTAAAGCAAGTTCGAGGCCAAGGATATGATGGTGCTAGCAATATGCGAGGTGAGTTCAATGGCTTGCAATCATTGATCATGAGAGAAAGTAGGTCGGCTTATTATGTGCATTGCTTTGCTCACCAACTTCAATTAGTCATTGTGGCTATTGTGAGAAAACATAAGGGCGTAAGCAATTTCTTAAGCATGATTTCTACCTTATTAAATGTGGTGGGTGGATCAGCTAAGAGACGTGATATGATTAGAGATATTAATCATGAACAAGTGACAGTGGCATTAGGTTGTGGGCAACTTGAGACCGGCACAGGGTTAAATCAAGAGCAATGCTTTCAAAGACCCAGAGATACTCGTTGGAGTTCTCATTACAAAATTTTCAAAAGTTTGGTCAGCATGTTTCATACAATAGTTGAAGCCCTAAAAGTTGTTGAAAAGGATGACAGAGATTGGAGAAATAGAGATCAAGCATCAAATCTTCTAGTATACTTGAAATCATTTGACTTTGCCTTTTATTTGCATCTCATGTTGATGACATTAACTGCCACCAATGCCTTGTCATTAGCATTACAACGGAAGGATCAAGATATTGTTAATGCCATCGGATGTGTGAAAGCAACTAGACTCCATTTGAATAATCTTAGAAGAGATGGGTGGGACAAATTATTGGATGAAGTGAATGAGTTTTGTGACAAGCATAAAATTGACAAGGTGGAAATGGAAAATGCATATATTGATCCCCGACAGCCTAGAAAAAGATCAGGAATTACATACAAGCATCACTATGAAGTGGATTGTTATAATGATGTTATTGATTGGCTAGTTCAAGAGCTTGATATCCGCTTTAGTGAGACAAGCTCCCAATTGCTTGTTTGCTCGGCTGCTTTCGACCCAAGGGATCAATTTCATGCTTTTGATGTTTAGTTCTGATGAGTTGAGGGACCTTAGCCATGATCTTTGCCTTTACATTGCTGATGTGCGAGAAGATGCTAGATTCTCCAACATCAACACTATTGGTGAGCTCTCTCAAAAAATGCTTGAGATAGGGAAACATCATCGTTATCCATTGGTCTATCGACTTTTGAAGCTTGTACTGGTACTACCAGTCGCTACTGCAACAGTTGAGAGATGCTTTTCTGGAATGAAGATTGTCAAAACAAGTTTGTTTAATCGCATGGGTGAGCAACACTTGAGTCATAGACTTATTTGCTATCTAGAGAAAGAAGAAATGAAGAAAGTTAGCAATGAGGTTGTGGTTCACCGTTTCATGACCATGGAAGGAAAAGGGTGTAAATATGATCTCTGATAGGTAATGTGATGTATCTCATTTTAAGTTTTAATCAATAGTTGTACAATTTATTTGCTAAAGTTGACTTATTTGTTCTCTTTCCTTTAGGTGATCTTCATCTTGCTGTCCGGGGTCTAAGATTTTGCTATATGGGACATTGTTTCTTGGTGATTTTGGAATTCTATCAATGAATACACTTCTTTTTTGTTAAATGGCGAGTGTTCTGTTTCAACCAAAATCCCATCTCTATTGCTAGAAGTCAAATTTGATATTAAATATGGTACTTGCACATTAGTTATGCTATTTTTGATTGAACATCATATCAGTTAGTGTAGTTACAAATTAAGTGGTGCACCCCCCATTATTTTCCTCTAGCTTCGCTCCTGCGGGTTCCGAATGGTGAGACAAAGAGACAAGAGGTTTATACTGGTTCGGGCAAGAAATCCCTACGTCCAGTGTGGAGCTGCTCGTGTTCTTCGTCTCTGCTTATAGGGGGCTACAAGCTAGCTCGAGAGAGGGGGTATGAGCCCCAGGTCTCTGGATGGTGTAGTGAGTGTGTATGCTATCAATTAGTCGTGTTCTTCGGGTGTGTGTGAGATCTCTTTCTCTAGAAGCTTGAGAGTAGAGAGCTCTGGTGGGTCCCTTGAGTCGTCCCCTGTGTCCCCCTTTAATAGTCGCAAGGAGGGCAGGGGAGTTACAAACATGCGTCGAGAGATATCTACCTAGGATACCGAGCCCCTTCCTTCTTCATGAAGGATGTTGGGCACTTATAATACTATATTCCTATTGTCTTCATACTTGGTCGGTTTTTTGTTGCATCGCCAGAGGATACGGGGGGGGGGGGGGTCCGGTTGAACCCGTAGCGTAGTAGAGGAATGGAGTTCGTTGTACCGTTGGAAGATACACGACTATACCTTCTTATAATTCTTTTCGTATACGGTGGATTCCTCCACTCCGGGCCAATGGGTTTCGTTACCTAGCGGGCCCCATGTACCTGATGTACTTCTATTTGGAGGGTTCCTGTAGGGGCCCAGGGGCCGGAGGAGTTGCCGTTGCTTCTTGGAGGCGTGGGTCCCGCCTGTTCAAAAGTCTGACTCCGTCCCGTCCCAGGCTGGAGGACCCGTCGTGTCTCCGTTTTAGTAGGGGACTAGGGTGTTATCCTGCGCTCCGATTTATACGGGGTGTATGATCCTCAGGGTGGTGTACCTCCATTTTTATCGGCGTTTGCACCGTCAGTGCCTACAGGGCAATAGCCGTCACCTTCTAGAAGGGGCAAATGGGTATTTTCCCTACCAACAGTGCCCTTCACATCTTCCGCTGGCTGTGGATCTGTCTCGCTCCCCCCGTCGGGCGAGACGGAAACACGTCTGCCCGGGGCGCGTCTGCCTACCCGGGCCGGCGGGATTTTGTGAGTCATACGCCTATTCTTCGTGGGCCTGCGGCGATTTCTCCCAGATGGGCCTCTTATTTGTTGGTTTGTTTATGAGAGTTTGTCATTAAATTAGATCTCCGACAACAATGGTCGGGGGTTTGTATTTATAATCGTGGGCTAATAACCCTAGCTAGTCATAACATACAAACTTGTCATTAAATTAGATCTCCGACAGTAGCCCCCGAGCCTTTGGAAGAGTTTCCAAATTATCTTGCTGAGGCATTATATAGGCCATTTAGACATCTATTTTAATCCTTCGCCGAGAGGGTGCGCGCGAGCGCACCCGCCGGGTGTAGCCCCCGAGCCTGGGTGAGAGTGTAACTCTTGTGCAGGCTTAGATTTCGTCATTTTTGTCTTGATGTTTTGACCGTAAGCGGTGGAAATGCTCAGATTGCTTCGCACCGCAGTCTTTTGATCACGTCGACAGACTGAAACAGGTCGATTTCGGTTCTACTCCTGACAACCTGTCGCTGCTGCACTGTTTAGTCATGACGCTATGAACATCGAAACTTATTCTCCTCTAGCCTGCTGCCACGCTTCGTACCTTCCTGCTGTCAACGCCTTGGCTTGTCCGTCGTGATCAGAGGTAATGGAGCGGCTATCTTGCCTTCTTACGCATCCATTAACGAGCTCTCTGTGTACGGTGATTTTCTGCAGCGTGAAGCCCTCGGGTGTGTGCCAATACATGGTTTCTTCTATGGTTGTGTCCGTTCGGTCGGGCCACAGGGATCGGTTTGTGCCTGAATCGGGGTTGGAGCCGCGGTAGTGCTCTGTCAGTGACCAGGACACCGCCGCGACAGGCCTAGGGATTAGGACGACTCGCGTCGCGCCCTAGCCTGGTGGCGTTTGCGGGTGCCCCGTGTGTCTCACCCTTCAGTACACGATGCATCGGGCGGCCCGCCTTGACAAGACTCGTCACCGCGCCCCTTTGACCGTCTCACGGGCGAAGGGGTGATGATGTGGGTCCCGGCAGCAGGTGGCTTGATTTTAGCCTTGTTGAATCTTCTTCTTATTTGGCTCGGGCGTAGCACAGGAGCCAGACTGCGACGCTCTTCCTTTTCTTTCGCCCTTTGTCTTCTTCTTAGAGCCCATTCCTTCCGAGCCATGGATCGCGGCGGACGCCCTCCAGCGGATAGCTCCACGGGAGAGGGCGCATCGGATGCCCGGAATCTCCATCGCCGACTGATCGCGGTGGGATGGTTTCTGCATTATTCCGCCCCTTTTCCTTCTTTTATTTTCGTTTGTGTGGTCACTAAATCCTATCGTTGGGTCAAGGTGTCGTCGCCGACCCACGATGTGTCGCTCCCGCAGGGATTTCAGACGTGGGTGGCGTCGTCTGATGTGCTGGCGCCATCTCGCCTGCCCTGTCGCGCGGGGTCGGGGTCTTCTCCCTCATCGGGACCCGTGCCGACATTTCCATCTCTCGGAGACCGCAACTTGATAGAGGAACTGCTTAGCCGCCCGATGCGGAACCTTCCTCGGGTTCAGGACGCCGAGCTGCTCTATCGGATGCTCGAAGGGTTTCATCAGAGCCTGTTGGTGTCCGTGCAGGCGTCCTCTCGTCTCCGGGACCAGCTGGCTGAGGCCGATGAGCGTGCCGCTGGTAAGTGATCGTTGTTTCTCTTTTCCTTGATACAATTCATTTGTCGCTTCATCTTCTATTTCACAGTGTTGGAAGAGGAGTTGCGGGCGCTCCGCCGCAGTTGGTGTCGTCGATGTCCTTCACATGTCTGGGGACTCCATCGTTAGGCGTCTTCGGGCGGTCCCGGCGCATGTCCATAATGCCACCACGCGCGCTGTTTTTCGCGGGCTGGAGTAGCGCTTGCCATAGCCGGAGTTCATTCCGACGTGGACATGACTGTCGTCGCGGAGCTCGCTTCCGAACAGAGTATCGGTCCACATTCTAACCTCGTCGAGCGGCTTTCGGAACCGGCGGAAGCTGTCGTTGGCATCGTACGTGCGGAAGAAATCCTAGCTGCGTGGCCCAGGGCGGAGACCCCATGACGGCCGACATTTTAGCAAAAGGAGATATGTACTGCTGAACCGGAAGTCTTACCTTGTTTGTATGGTCCTGAATCGTTAATCCTTTGCTCCGCGTTTCAACTGTTGTTTTAGTTGTTTTATTTCATAGGCCCGCGTTCGTGGCCTATGATTTTAGTTGGATCATGCGTCTAGGGACCATGGTCGCACGGTTCCCTTCTTCCTCGCACCCCCATGATCTATGATGTGGAAGTGAACTGCCTCGTGTCTATCCTCGATGGACGAGACCGAGCGCTCGGCGAGCTACGATTGGGTGATTTAGGTGAGACCCCGGGTCCTCATCCGTGGAGGCTCACACCGGAAGAAGTCTATCGGCGATCGATCTCAGTCCCAACAGTCGATATGTATAGTACCCGGTTCCGTTCGCTGGGAACCGAGGGCTCGATGTCACCCCTCGTGGGGTCTACCGCATATTTTGTTATCTGTTGAAGCCTAAACACGTCCACTAAGCGCGTTCGACGTGAAGACGTCTATGTTTCGGCCGCGAGGGCCCACTCAGCAACGTCCCTCACTCTTCGTTTTTCGGCCGGGGAGGCTGTCGAACCCATAGAGTTGGGCCAGCCCAAGATCCCTCGGCCTTATTATTTTTACCTAAATTCGCGTCGCGGCGGGTCGGAGGACTAGCGGCCCGTTAGGTCTTTATATGAGTATAGCGGACGGGGTGGGCTGCGCTCCTGCTGCTGAAGCTCATCACCGCCGCCACTTCCCCTGCGTTCTAGATACAGGAAAACATAAATCTCTTTTGTCGTCCATGGGTCATTGGCTGCGCTCCGCCGTGTTCCGTGCTCGGTTGGAGGAGTTGGTCCACGAGGGAAGTCTTCCTCCGTCTTTCGATCCGTCATGGTGGCTGCTGCCTGGAGACGAGCTTTCCCCCAATCCTCCTGATGGTTATGTCGTTTCTTTTGTCGAGTTTCATCAGCGTGGTCTGGGCGCGCCTCCGCATCCCTTCCTTCGAGCTCTGCTTGAGTACTATGGGCTTGAGCTTCATCACCTTAATCCTAACGGTGTCCAGCAGATCTCGACCTTCGTGACTTTCTGCGAAGGATATTTGGGGATCGAGCCTCACTTCGATCTATGGCGGTGGCTGTTCTCCGTGGATTTCATAAAGGGGCGACTCATGGGGTTCGCCGGGGTGAAGCTCCGGCCCGGACGTGCGGGGGGGGGGGGGGGGGGGGGGTCATCGCCGTGCCTACCCGGTCGGCGAACAAAGGCTAGCACACGTCATGGTTTTATCTCCGGAGTGACGAGGACGCCCCGTTTCCCCGCTACACCGGGACACCCCTCGATGTTGGCCTTCCTTCCTTCTATTATGGGATTGATGAGAAAGACTTGAAGCAACTGGATGATGCTTTCCACGCCATCAAGATCTTGAGGGAGGCTGGCGTATGTTCGTGCGATGTGACCAGCGGCTATTTCTCCAGAGGGGTGGTGCCCTTGCGCCAGTGGACGTTGATGTTGTTCCAGATGGCTGAGGACGCGTCTCCTGAGGGGATGGTGACGGCTTTGGGGGCGGCGGATGCGAACGCTTGTGGTGGCGCGCGTCCGGCTAGTCACCGGTTTGACCGGCGCGTCTTATCCTATTGACGGTGTCCTTAGGATGCTTCCTGATCAGACTACGAAAGCCTTGGTATCCTATTTCTTCTCGTCCTTTCCTGGTTAATGGATCCCTGTCTCTTTGCTTCCCTGCCACTGACGGATTGAGGAGGTTTCTGCAGGTCGGTCACGTGGACGTTCGCCCCAGTCGTCCCCCTCTCCTGAAGGTCGCGTCAAGGCGGGCGAATAGGGAGCGTGACGAGAAGGGACGATCACAGAAATCCTGCAGGAGGGATCGCCACCTTCAGAATGAGGCTCGGAGGGTGAAAGAGGAGAAGGGAGAGGAGGTTTCGTCGATGTCAGAAGATACTAACGACGGGGACGATGATCCTACGGACTCAGAGTGCTCTCCTTCTCATGAAGCGGGCAGTCCGTCATCGCAATTCGGGCCCTCGAGCCCTCCTCCGAGTATGAGTTTTCCCGAGGTGGTGAAAGCCTCGGATGACGTCATGGCGCCGGAGTCGGGGCCCATTCTGATTGATTCTGCCTCACCGGTGCCAAACGATGTACTCGCAGCGTCCCGCCCTCAGTCGGCTACGTCTCCTGAGGTCACCCCTGTTCTGGCGCCTCCGGATGTCCCTGTTCCCGACGTCGCATCGTAGGTACCAGAGTCGGGTCGGTTGGAGCCGAAGGTTTCTACCCGTAAGCGTGGGCCGGCGCTGCTGAACCTGTTGTCGGATCCTCGGCTGAAGCGTCCGATGCTAGCCCCGAGGTAAATTTATTTTGATCTTTTTTACTTTCTAGAGAGCTCGTATTCCTTGCTTCATCATGCCTCTTCTTCAGTCGGAGCGTGGGACGCTCGACCTTAGCTCCGGTGAAGAGGTTGGCGGTCTCGCGTCCCCAGGGCTCGTCGAGGAACGTGGATGTCGTTACGCTTGCGGGCCCGAGTGGTATCGGGGGCAAGACGGACGATGCTACTTTGTCTGAGCCCGGCGTTCCTGGCGCCGATGCTTCTTTGGCAGAAGGCCTTTCATCGGTGACCATCTCGGCGGCGGCTTTGTCGTTGCCTTCTTTGCCAGTTGTCAGAATCGTTCCTTCGGCCCATATGTTCCTGCCTCGGGTCCTAGCTCCGCGCCAAATTGGATCCCGCTCAGGTGTCGAAATCGTCCCTGTGGAGGCGCGGGAGATGATGGAGATCCTCCCTCCTTTCCAAATTCTTCCTGGGGAGGTGGCTGCGAGGCCTTGGAACCGACCCGGCCACCCCCTTGTTTGGGTGCGTGTGGACGAGCCTGGAGTTGTGTTTGCTTTGGACGACTGTCTTGAAGATTCTCACCGGCAGGCTGCACACCAAGGCATGCGAGATATAGTGAGGATTTGGGGCGATGTGGTAACTCCTAATGTGGAGGTGACGTGTCCCAATCCCTGATTTACTTCTCATTCGTTTTACGATGTTTTCTTACACCCCTTCCTCTGTAGGCGATATGCGAGAGCGATATCCTCAAGTCGGCTTTCCTTCGCAGGGAATCCGGGGTTTTGTCGGCCGCTACTGAGAGCCGTCAGCGAATCGCCGCCCTGGAGGCTGAACTGATCGAGGCTCGCGTTCATATTTGCGACTTGCGTCAGTCTGAGGAAGTCGCATGTCAGGGGTTCGAGACTCAGGCGGCTGCTCGTAAGGCTATTAAGGAGAGGCTGAGGAACGCCGAGGAGGACGTGAAGTGCTTAGAGCGCGCCAGGAAGCTGGCCTTGGACCGGACAGAGGTGGAGAAGAACGCGCGTCATCAGGCTGAGGAGGAGGGGGACAATCATCGCGACTTTCTCCTCGTCCTGAGCGCCGATTTACAGTCCGAGCAAGAGGAAATCAGTCGAATGGCGGCTCAGACTCGACGCCTCACAGAGGAGCTTGAGGGTGCGTGCCTTTTTTGAGGCATTCTCGCTTTTGTTATTAGCTTAATAAGCTAACCTTACATTTTTCAGACGCCCAGGACCGACTAGGGTCGCTGGCGGTTGGTGAGAAACGTCTTCAAGAAGAGGTTAGAAGGCAAAGGCGTTGGCGGAGGAATCCTCTAGCTCGCGGGCGAGGTTAGAGGACGTTCTGATTTCCACTCTTCAAGACTTTCGAATATCCGTCAGCCCTGAAGACTCTCTTGAAGCGGTTGTTTTCAACTTTTCTGACCAGGTCGAAGAGTTTGTCAAGGTCGGGATAAAGAGAGGCGCACTGCGGGAGGTGTCCATCGTGCATTCTCATTACCCCGAGCTGGGTTTCCCAGCGATGGGCTTGGGATGGTGCCTTGAGACTATCTCCTCCCTTGTGGCAGAAATCGAGAAGGAGATGCAACCGGTCGCGGCCGGGATGCTCCGTACGTTGGAGGATGAGGCCGCTAATGAGGAGGATATCGCCCCAAGTGCACCCGCGCATACCTTGAAACCCTGATCGTTACCCTTGTGTCTTTATTTAGCTCGTATATGCATTATTATGTTCACCGCGAACTTGGGACATGTTTTTCGTGTATTACCTGGTTTTATTATAGGGGAGCCAGGTATACTTTTGCCCTTCTTGATAACTTTTGGGAGGTATTTAATGCTGACGACTTGAGTATCGATTAACAAACGTTATTTGAAACATAAAGAAGGTGGTGGGTGTGATTGGCTATCAAAGGTACTGATAAGTCCTAGCCACTTGATGGGGAGGAAGAGGGAGATGATCGTGTATACCTCTCTGTGGAGTAATCCTTTAATGATGCCAGGGGCCGCGCGCGCCCGGGTTGTTGAGGATGGTTGAGGCTTCGCTTGCTGAAGCGCGGCCGTCGTCATTTCCAACACCATATTTCCCGTCGTGGCCTCTTTTCTTCACCCACCTTTTCTTTTTCAACCCTCCGTTGAGGAACATTTTCATGAGGTTGCAGTCCTTGAGGGAGTGGCTTACAGAAGTCGCGTGGTTTGGACAGGGTTGCCCCAACATCTTCTCGAAGTGGTCGTTACCCTGCCCGCTTTTCCTCCATGCGCTTTTCTCCTTTGCGGTGATGAATGATGGACGGTGTCGTATCTGGTCCTGACATCTTTCATAGGGATGGGTTGAGGGCATCTTGAAATCCGTGACGACGTCGCCGTTGTCCGCACCTTGGGAGTGCTTGGAATGTCCAAGCGGGGCATGGGTCCTTCGGAAATTCTTGACGAAGGATTCCTTCAAGTCTGCCCAGTTTCGAATCCTTCCTTCCGGAAGGTGTTCTAACCATACGTGAGCTGCATCGGAGAGGTAGAACGGTAGGTGGCGGATCATAAAGTTCTCGTCTCCCGCCCCACCCGCCTCGCAGGAGAAACGATAATCCTCCATCCAGAATCCGGGGTCCGAGAGCCCGACGTATTTCCAGAGGTAAGTCGGTGGTGGGAATCGTGTCGGGATCCGTGCGGCACGTATATGTGGGGAAAACAGCGTGGCCCGACGGAGCCCGGGCTGGTACCCTGGTCCTCGCCGGGTTTGTGTGGACCGTCGTTGCGCAGGGACTGCGCGTGCTGTCGGTCACCGTCGCTCCACCTACGATTTCGACCCGAAAGGTATGTTTCAACGCTGGAATGACGCCTTATTGGGGCCCGTCCTGGTCTTCGTTGGGTAGAGTTTTCAAGGAGTGATGCGTCTCGAAAACTGGGGGAGGCTCCTTCCCTTCGTTGTTTTCGATACTCCGTCGGCCTGGCAGTCGTCGGGCCCGGGAGGGCGCGCGGCCTTCTCCCCATCATTCCTTCCTCGGGCGCGATGGCCCTAGAAGACTGTCTCATAGGTACGGGAGTGACAACTACGCTCTGCCGCCCCTTAGGAGAAGCAGGGGGAGACACGTCGTCTCTGTTTACACGGCGCTGTGTACCCTGAGCTCGGGTTTGAAGGTTAATCGCCGACCATGGATGTAACCGTTGCTCGAGGAAGGCGCACTCGCCGTCGATCCGACGACGGGCGTCATCATACTCATCCCGCTGGCTCGTGTGAGATTGGCGTGCGATGGTGCGAGAATTTGCTGGCTCTCAAAAGGGATTTTGCCGCCGCCTTCGTCGCGGTCGAGCGCAGCTTCCTCGGAGAGGGCCTCCCGTTCGTCAACCCCAGGAGTGGCGTGTTCAGTTCCCACCATCAGTGCCAGCGAGGGTTAAGCCGTCCTCGATCGGGGGATCGTAGAATGAGTCGATGGTTTCCACGAACTCATCGTCGTCGCCAACGTTGGACGTCTTCAGAGTGATAAGCCGCTCGAGGATGGACGTGGCGCTGACGAGGCCGGACGAGTATGCTGCGGGGACGCCTTCTTCTATTGGCACGCTTCCCTTGATCTAGGCGGCGTCGTCGACGTAGGCGAGCGGTTGCTTCTGCGCGCAGACCGGCGAGGGTCGCGGCACCCTCCAGCCTTCGGCGCGCTGGCGTGCCCTGCGCCGACGGAGGAGCGGGCAGTCGTTGCCCTCGGAGGATGGCTCATCCAAGGCGTAGTACGCCACTTGCCCGCCGGCAGGCTCCTTCCCTGCGCCGGAGCCCGGGAGGAGGTTGCCGACGCGTCCCTTAGCATCCTGGTGGACCCTTTCCGTCGAGATGACGACCCCGAGTCGGCTGTCGCTTGATGGCACTTTGTCATCGTCGGAGCTGGGGTCCGAATCCAGGAGGTAGTCGTACTGAGAGCGCACAAAACGCAACACGGCATGCTCAGTCACGTGGTTGGTTTCGCGGTCCTCGTCGTCAGAGTCCCCCATGCTGCGCGCGAACGCTTCGAGCGGGTGGAGTGCTCTATCGTTTGGAGAGGTTTCCTCCCCAAGTCCGGTAAGGTTGGCTTCAGGGCTCCGTGGCCCTAGGGCCTCAACTGGTGTGTCCCTGCAGGGAGCAGGGTGGTCTTCATTCGTTCGTGCCAGGATGTCGACCCGGTTCTGCGAACACATGGTGGGTAAGTACCCAACACTTGAGTGATTCAGTTTGAGTGGCTTGATTCTAACCCTTTGCGAAAGCAAATGTGTGCATGTCTATCGGCTTGTGGTGTGTAGGTGCTATGCCTAGTGACAGTGGTCAATGGCGTGGAGAAGGTCGAGTAGAGGCTTGCCGTGCCGATGGACTGAGAGCGGTGAAGGGCGGAAGCGGGGCTCGGACTGAGGGACCATGGGCGTCGGCGGACTAGCTGTGGTGGCTAGTACTTGGCACCGACATGGAGTTAGACCGAGTCGACCGAGTCAAGACGGTGGACGAGTGGGTCGAGCGGAGGCTCATGGGACTCGGAGTCCGACCGGGCGAGGACAAGGTGGCTCGAGTCGAGCGGTTTGGTGGTTTGGCCCTCAAAACCATCCGAGGACGGTTTTCGAGTTTGGGCCTCAAAACTCGGGGTTTGGTAGTTGAGCCCAAAGCTACCAGTGGCAGGTTTCCTAGGTTTGGGCCTCAAATCCTAGGCGGAGCTTCCGAGGAAGCGGGGATGGCACGTGGCGGAATCCTGGAGGTTGCGTCGAGGCGACAGCAACTCCTGGCAGGAAGCAGGGTCATCCATTCAAAATACGGGAGATATTTTCCGGAGCTTGGACTGCAATGCTTAGGCTAGGTAGTTCACTCAATGTATCTAGGGGGGTCTTTGGGAAATAGCCAAAGCCCGATAAGTAGGGGGTGAAGGGTATCCCTCATCCCATCTCTTGAACCCTAATCATTTACCCCAACTCTCTCTCTCTCTACCCTCTCTCTAGTTAATGAGATCCCTAGGTTGATTTCACCAACCTCTGTAAGAACTCGAATATTTTGGTGGGAATCGGAGGCCCGACTCTCTGAGTGCCATGGTATGGTTAGTTTCTTGATCGAGTCTCCCCGGTTGCTTCTGTTCTTCGCATTTTGCTTTTTCTCTCTCTTTTTCCCGAGTTGATTTCTCTTTGTTGAGAGTAGCTTTGCAAAATCCACTTGAACCAAGTTGTTCGGATTCGTGAGGAGCATCTTTGCACCGAAGGAATTCACCTCAAACCTCACGAGTGCGTAGATCGGGTGATTTCTTTGCGGCGTTCTTCGTTTTGCCTTTTCTCCCCCAAATCCGAGTGTTCCCGTTTATCCTCTCCAAATTGAGCGATGATTTCTTCGGGATAGCTCCCCAACTGCACAAGGATCATGCCTACAAAATTTAGTTGCAGTTGGAGTTCATTTGGTTGAGTTTTGGGAAGATTTGGAGGAGAGAAAACGATTTTCGGGTTCACTATACAGTTTTCGGGGGCGTCGGACGCTCCCGACGGACGTTCAAATTCATCCCGTCGGACGCTGTCCTTCCCCTAGCCAAGCGTCCGTCGCCTGGGGCTATTTCGGGATGTTTTTTTGAGCGTCGGATGCTCCCGTCGGACTCGCGTCCGTTGCCCGTCGAACAACGTCCGTCGCCCTCTGTCAGCGTCCATCTCTAGCGTCCGTCGCCCTT
This sequence comes from Microstegium vimineum, assembly GCA_022036555.1. Taxonomy (NCBI): domain Eukaryota; kingdom Viridiplantae; phylum Streptophyta; class Magnoliopsida; order Poales; family Poaceae; genus Microstegium; species Microstegium vimineum. Next base: position 23,871,784 of record CM039138.1, on the reverse strand, counting down.
CCAGCAAGGTTTTCAGGATTTTCTTCGTCGCTGTTTTGGTCGTTTCTCCCTCGTCCAGACTCTGAATTGAGTTCCGTTTGTTGCGTTGGTTTCGTAACCACGCAGGGAACTTGATGAAGCACTTGTGAAACCAGTTCTCATAAGTATTTTTGGGTGAGCTCTCTTCTCTTCTCTCTAGGGTTTGAGAGCCACACTATCGGTGTCTCGGTTTGAGTTTTTGGTTTCCGGAAGATTTGCTCTACCTCTTGGTCATCCCCATAGGTATCCACCCTCTATAGGGTCATGATCTTTCTGGTAGAGTAAGCTTGCTTGTTGTGTTTGTTTTTGGGAAGAGTGGCCCGAATATTTCAAGAGAAATTTGAGGCTCCCATTCATCCCCCTCTAGTCTCTGTTTCCGGTCCTTCAGGTTCGGCGAAGATAGCACGCGGGTGACAGTTCTGTCCGGGGAGCAGGCGAACTCCAGGCTCCCAAAGAGGATGAAGGAGAGCCCGGGGCTGTCGGAGTTGAAGGTGGCCATTCGGAACCACTAAATCATCGTGACACGCGATGCCCCCTACCTGGCATGCCAACTGTCAATGTTTAGAAACTACCAACGAGTAAATTTGTACGTGTGTCGGGTTCCGAATGGTGAGACAAAGAAACAAGATGTTTATACTGGTTCAGGTAAGAAATCCCTACGTCCAGTGTGGAGCTGCTCGTGTTCTTTGTCTCTTCTTGCAGGGGGCTACAAGCTGGCTCGAGAGAGGGGGTATGAGCCCCAGGTCTCTGGATGGTGTAGTGAGTGTGTATGCTATCAACTAGCCATGTTCTTCGGGTGTGCGTGAGATCTCTTTCTCTAGAAGCTTGAGAGTACAGAGCTCTGGTGGATCCCTTGAGTCGTCCCCTCTGTCCCCTTTTATAGTCGCAAGGAGGGCAGGGGAGTTACAAACATGCGTCGAGAGATATCTACCTAGGATACCGAGCCCCTTTCTTCTTCATGAAGGATGTTGGGCACTTATAATACTATATTCCTATTGTCTTCGTACTTGGTCGGAGGAGAGGAGACGTGTCGGTTCCTTGTTGCATCACCGGAGGATACAGGGGGGGTCCGGTTGAACCCGTAGCATAGTAGAGGCATGAAGTTCGTTGTACCGTTGGAAGGTACACGGTTGTACCTTCTTATAATTCTTTCTGTATATGGCGGATTTCTCCACTCCGGGTCAATGGGTTTCGTTACCTGGCGGGCCCCATGTACCTAATGTACTTCTATTTGGAGGGTTCCTGTAGGGGCCCGGGGGCCGGAGGAGTTGTCGTTGCTTCTTGGAGGCGTGGGTCCCACCTGTTCAAAAGTCCAACTCCGTCCCGTCCCAAGCTGGAGGACCCGTTGTGTCTCCGTTTTAGTAGGGGACTAGGGTGTTATCCTGCGCTCCGGTTTATACAGGGTCTACGATCCTCAGGTTGGTGTACCTCCGTTTTTATCGGTGTTTGCACCGTCAGCGCCTATAGGGCAATAGCCGTCACCTTCTAGAAGGGGCAAATGGGTCTTTTCCCTACCAGCGGCGCCCTTCACGTCTTCCGCTGGCTGTGGATCCATCTCGCTCCCCGCGTCGGGCGATACGGAAACACGTCTGCCCGGGGGCGCGTCTGCCTACCTGGGCCGGCGGGATTTTGTGAGTCATACGCCTATTCTTCGTGGGCCTACGGCGATTTCTCCCAGATGGGCCTCTTATTTGTTGGTTTGTTTCTGAGAGTTTGTCATTAAATTAGATCTCCGACAACAATGGTCGGGGGTTTGTATTTATACTCGTGGGCTAATAACTCTAGCTGGTCATAACATACAAACTTGTCTGAAAAGGAATATTTTCTAAATAAAAAGGAATATTAAGATACATGGACTTTGGTTTCCATCACGTACGCGTACGCTCCTTGTATGCCAAGAAAACGGAATATACTATTCCTAATTAATTTGGCCGTACATACTCATTTTGTCTTTTATTTTGCTTTGTCCAAGACTAAACCACGTAAGTTTGTATTCCTTTCCTTCTTTGCACGGACTCAAGCATGATCAATTAAAGCTTCATGTTTCCATTCGAGACATGTAAATTTCCTTATATAGCTTGGCCAGATATTTCACTCACGGGCAATCACCACTATATATATAGACTGTAACAGAACCCTCTTCCTCGGCATAATTCCATAAATAATAATTCATATACTGATGCTTGAACGTGACGCGTCTCGTGGCAATATTTCTTGGCAAAACAAATTCTGGTGTCAACAAATGGGATCTATTTGGACATTTCCAAATATCCCCTTGATACATGAGAGAATTACCTAGTCCTAAGACACTGTAGTCCAACTCTCCCGCAACTCTAGATTCATCTTCATTTGGACGGCCCCACTTCCAGCCCGGACTTGTCGTCGCCTCGACGCAACCTCTAGGATTCCACCACGTGCCGCCCCCGCTTCCTCGGAAGCTGAGAGATCTCTAGTGTTTTGGTTAATTGATGAAACTTAAGTACTAACCTAGCTCTAATTGTTGAGTAGGTAAGTACACCTTTGAGAGATGACAAGTGATGGAGCACGAGGAGGCTAGAATGATGCAAAGACAAAGCTCACACTTGGAGAATAAGGAAAATGGAAAGACCCTAAGCTAAGCAAGGCAAAGGTATAAGCTAGGGCTTTTCTTTTTGTGATCAAGACATCAAGTGGGTGTCAGTTTTGAAGATTCCCGTCATCGTCGATCTCGTAGATCCATGATCCAAAGAATAATGTTGATTTCGTCGGCTTCATCATCTTGAGGTCTTGGTCCACCAAGCTTTCAAGAAAAAATTCGCCGAAAGCCCCTACCTGGCGCGCCAGCTGTCGATGTTTTACCACCGACAGCCTGCCACGGGGTTATCCGAGACAGTTGTGCGTGCCTCGACAAATAGTGAAACTTTGGTGGTTGGACACGTAGGGACACACGATTTATACTGGTTCAAACCCTCGATACAATCGAGTAATAGCCCTACGTCTAGTTAGGTCGCTTGTTATTGCTCTGGTCTCGTAATACAAAGTGCTGGTGTCGCTCTACGTATCGGGTGTTACATAGTATGTTCGGATGTCTTTTTTGAGTGATAGCCTCACCAGTCCTTTATAGTCAAGGGACTGGTGGAGGGTTACTTCTGATCCTACTCGGTTACAAACTTAGAGTCCTAAGCTACGCTTCGGTCTTGTCATCGTATCCGAGTAGACTTCGGGTTTGTACGTTCGCCTTCCTTCATGGGCCGAGTGATTGAGGTCCAAAGCTCCGACAGGTTGGTTAATGGGTACCCTATAGGATATCCCATCGACACTACCGAACCCCGAGTTTTGAGGCCCAAACTCGGAAACCGCTCGACACGTGCCACCGTGTCCTCGCCTGGTCGGTTGCCAGGCCTTGAGCCGAGTATCGTACTCCATACGCGTCCCCTACACTCTACTTGCACATCCACCTTCTTGACTTGGTCAACACGGTCTACCTCCATGTCTTCTCGCACTTGACGATGCCAAATGCCAGCCACCGTAGCTAGTCCTCCGACCCTCCAGTCCGTCGGTCCGAGCCTCGCGTCTGCCCTTGACCACCGCTCTTAGTCCATCGACACGACACACCTCTACTCGACCTTCGCCTCGCCATTGACTACCGCCTCCGAGCTCGACACCTGCACAACACAAGTCAATAGACATGTTGGACACCACACTCAAACACAACACAACTCACACAACACCTCCGGTTAGCCATTAGATAATCAAGCACATATGCAAATATGACTCACCCAAAAAAGCTTCAAACCCCTCAAGCTAGAGTCAATCATTCATCATAAAACTGAACATCATAAGCACTTATCAACCATGTGTTCGCAATGATAAAATTCTACCGGAAAGCCGTCAGCCCCAGGTGCCTTATTATGTTTCATTTGAAAGATGGCTTCTCTTACTTCCTTCTCCATGAACATTTCTATATCAACGGTTTATTTTCCTCCTCATTAATGTGAGGTATATCACTTATTTGTGTTTTATCTAGGGAGAAGTTATTTCTCTGTGATGACTCAAACAAGTCTTTATAATATCCTGTTATGAAAACTTTTAAGTTCTCTTGCCCTTCAATCATTTAATCCCCTTCCTGTTCAAGCTAAAAGATCCTTGTCTTTCTTCTTTTCCTGTTGGACACCATATGAAAATATTTAGTATTATTGTCCCCCTCTATAAATTTTTAGTCATCGCTGTTTGGAACCATTTGATTTCTTCTTCCCGAAGCAATTGTGTGATTCTTACCTTCGCACTTTGCTTCAGGTCAATTTCTTGTTAGCTTAAAAGTTGAGATTCAGCTTTTAAATCCAGTGCATCCGCTATCGGAAAACGTCCCAATAGCTGATGCATTAGAACAGAGAGAGAGTAGCAAGCAGGGCTCCTACTTGAAAGTTAAAACTAAGAAAGAACCACACATATAAAACACACAGGTCCATATATAAACTCAAAAGAACATGCAGTTTGTATGCAGTCCATATTATTATTGCATAATATATGGTGTAGACTGGCCTACTATGGGACAAGGCGCGATGCGGCCAAGGGCCCATGAACTGAGAGCGAGCCCGGTCGGTTGCATGTGCGTTAGGGGCCGGGCAGGGATCGGAGCGGCAGCCCGCACAACTATGGAGTAGAGAACCGCACTGCAGGAGACGTGTTGCGGAAAGATTGTGTGAAAAAATCAACATTCAGCAAGCAACCACGATGGCAAGAGCTCATTTTTCCTTGATCATTCTCACCACCATTCACCATCCCGTGTATATGGTACTGTACCATTAACATGAACTAAGTACTTGCGTAATGATCTCGTCAGTCTGTGTTGTTGTGCTAGCTGGTAACAAACAGTTGCAACTGTTTTGACAGTCAAATAAAAAAAAAGCGGATGGGCGCCATGTAGACAATACTCATTTGTAGTACTAGCTAGTACTTACTGGATAACGACACATGCTGATTCCGATTCGGGCGGGGCAGGGAGGGAAAGGCATGCATATGCAGCATGATGCATGTGCGGGCCAGCACAGGAGACAGGATGGCGCCTGCTACTACTGCTACTGCTACTGCTAGTGGTGGGCTTCTCGAGAGCACGCTCGCTCGGCTCCAGTCCAATTTAGATTCCCTTCTACTGTGAGTCAACATGTCCATCCTGACGCACGTGGGCCTAGGCCCATTCAGAATGTCCGTCGCAACCGTCCCTACACTCCTTTTCTTCACGGTGGGTTTTTTTCCTAGCCGCGCAAGATCTCCATTTTGACTACTGTATATTTGCTCGTGCTAACGCTACGGATTATATTAAATCCAAAGTTAATTCTATCAAATTTGAAGTATTCTAATAAGATTTAGTCAAAAGCATAATATTGTGGCTCCAAAACAAAATTTAGCGCAATGCAAGTTTAAAAGGCATAGATGTACCTGTTTAACAAAAAAAATAAGAATTCAATCTGATTTTATAAAAATTATATATGACAAAAAATGTTAAAATATATTATCATCCCTCCCACACAACTGTACCTAAGTGTCCGCCTTCGCTCGTGCACCGGCGATGACGACAACGACCATATATGACAAAAGTTGTTAAAATATAACATTTTTTGTGAAATTTTGGAGCCGTTGATCCCAACAGACGCGCTTCCTTTCGCCGATGTGTCATTCTGGGCTGAACCACCGCTCGGGAGACCAGGTCCACCCTTCGCCTCGACATGACGCTCCCGGTGGGATGTCTCCGAGCGGGCAGAGGCGGCTGACACTGAGCCACTCGAAGATGCAGCGCTCGTGGAAGTCGTGCGCGCACGACATCGTCCTCAGCGCGTCGCCGGTCATGTACTCGTCGAGGCACAACGCGCACTCCCCGCTCTCCCTCGCCGTCGTCTCCGGCAGACAAGCTATGGCCACGCCGGATGCCGGGACGACGCCATAGCTGAAGCCGAACCTGCCGTACCCGTCATCATCGTCATCGTCGTCGTCCGCTCTGTCGCTATGACGATATTATGGGATTCAACATTCTTCCTTTCTCGGTACCGACACTGGTACTCACGTCTCTTCCTCCTGGCCTCGTCCCTTTGTTCTTCGGACATCTCAGCTCGACGGACCCCCTCGTCCGTCGAGCGTTATCTATATTATAGTATAGAAAATAAATTATACACCCCCTCTTAGTACTGAACTCAGTTTGAAATCATACCTGTAGTGTTAGTGATGTCGCTTAGTGCATTTGGCGTTTCTCTCAGCGTAGACATTGAGTAGGTGAGTTGTCATGAACTTTGAGTTTGTACTGAAATGAATAGTTTTTAAAAATAAAGATTACATGAGAAATTATTAATTGATTATTAATAATTAATTAACAAATACCTACATTGGTTGCTAGAACAGGAAACCGGCGATACCCAACAATTTTCTCCAGGCGTATGCGGCCTACGACAGTGCGGACTGTTGTCGTCTCCTCAGCCCTCGCGTTTCTGTTCTGGAGAATCGGTGAACGCACGTCGCCAGGCACATGAGTCCCTCATGCCTTCACACGCTGCTCGCTCCCCCACACCTGTCCGCGAGCGAAGGAAGGAAAACGTACGCCGCCACACCACCTGAGTCCCTCACGCAAAACCGACGACATGGATCTTTTTTTCGCGGCGGCGTTCTTTTTTCGCGAAAACACACTCCGTCACAGCAGAAAACCGGCGGCGTGGAAAATTTTTTCGCGATGCACGGGGCGGCGGCATGGTGATTTGTTCTCGCGAGGCACGGGGTTTTTCGCAAGGCAACGGGTGGCGGCGTGGTGATTTGTTTTCACGAGGAACAGGGCGGCGGGCGGCGGCGTTTTTTTTTTCACGAGTCGCGGCGTTGGGGGGCGGGCGGCGGCGTTTTTTTTCGCGAGTCGCGGCGTTGTTTCTGGGGCGAGTATGATTCAATCCCGTGCATGGGTGTGCGGGATCGGAGGGTGGGAAGCCTGTGGGGTTAGGGGTCAGATTAGGCTTCCTACTCTTTGAGAAGGTTTCAATTATAATAGAGATGACTATTTTTCTTTCTTTTGTTTTTTATTATTAGGCGACATGAGTATAGCCCTGTGTTGATCCCCATCCCCATGCTAAAAATTAGCTCATCTTATATATATGCTCGTATTACCTCTTATTAGCTAGACTAAAATTATCCCATATTTAGCACTCTTATTTATTAGCATGTCAAAAAAGAGGTTAATTGTTAGTATCCTTATCTTAGATCCAGACAAACCTTATGATTATCTTATTTCTTCTTTTTTCTTAGTAACAAAGTATACATACAGAGCTTCACATACACACGACCTTCACAAACATACACATGCCCTCACCTTTACATTAAAAACATGTGTGCAGACCATTCCAATCTTACTTTGATAAAAAAAAATTAACATGTCGAGATATGATGGAGGTTAGTTCAAACCAAAGGTGGCTATAACCTCCTAGTGTTTGCGATTTCTTGGAACAAACAGTGATTATTAAGTTTACAGATTAATTTCTTCAAGTTAGCATCACTGGTCCCTAGCTCTTAGATCTCACTTTAAGTTCTACCACCAACCTTAAGCACCATGTGCAATCCTAAGTCATTGTTTATGCTATCATGGCAATATGAGTGCAATGTACAACCTCGTCTCCTTTATTGTACCGTAGTAATAAGTTCCTGGAAATTTTCACACAGATCAAGGACGTTGTCAAAAGACGCATGCACCCTCATCTCCTTTCTTTCTCCGATTCTCTTAAATTTGAGAGCTATCGTTTGCATACACCCATAATTAGCTTCCGTGTATTAGGAGGCAAAATGTTCCACATGCTTGTGTATAATAATGTGGTTTGTTTTGGGACAAATCTGAAACCCTAGAAAATTATTTATTTTAGAACAGAAGGAATATAGGGACTGAGGAGTATATACCAGTAACTATTAAACTTATCATGACCGATTATAGATTAAAGAATATGTATATTTGTTTGTGTTTTTGGAAATAAATAGAAAATATATAGAGTACACAGATAAACTATTTTTTATCAGTTGTAGGTAGCCAAATGAACTTATACTCCCCTGTTTTTATTTACATGTCATATTAGTTTTTTCCTAAATCAAACATTTGTATCTTTGACCATCAATTTCGAAAAAAAATGTATATAGTTCATGACATTAGATTTATGTTTTTAGATTCACTGTGAGTAATATATACTTTCATAATATATAATTCCTATGTTATGAAACTATTAAGATTTTTTGAGATAGTCAAAGGTAGTAATGTTTGACTTAGGACAACACTAATAATGTGATACTTAATAAATAAAAAATGGAGGGAGTAATGGTTATGCCTCTTATTAGATTGCAGTCCTCCGTGCAATAGCCAGCAGGAAACGTTGGTTGATAGGCTAGTAGAGCACCAGATTAATCATAAGAAATCAAATTGAACCTGAGCACACCCATAATTAACGTGTTACGGCCTGAACCGCTGCGTAGAGAGTAGGGATGGAAGGTGGCCGGACGATGACGACGTGCCCGGCGGGGAGTAGGCGACGCCGTGCTCGGCGTCGAGGCTGGTGGAAGTAGATGCAAACCAGAGGCGCCCAGCGCCCGAGAGCACGAGAGAGTTTCATTGATCTCAAAGTTTATGTCTTATAGGCTTACTGACTCGCTAACAAACTCCACGAATTACTGAACCGACTTGTTAACAGACTCCACCAAATACTGACTCACACAACTAACTTGATTCAAAAGCGCAAAAGATAACTAATTGCCCAGCCAACTCAGCTGGGAGCTCCTGACGGTGTGCACGAACCTAGAGTTCGGCCTGCTATTTCGCGCGGCCCTTCAGCCACTTGCCTTCTGCCTCCGGTGGTAGTGTTTGTCCACCATAACATAACGTCTATCTCAACTTTATTTCGAATTAACCCTACAAATTAATCGAAGCTAAAGTCACCATGGCAGTAGTAATAATCAATGAAACAAGGAAAAACACAGTAGAACGAATCGGATTAAGATTCAGCATCCTATCAAGAATTCTTGACACGCTGCCCGAGTAGAGCAAAAGGCAGAAGCAGGCCCGCTCGTTCTTCTTGCCTTTTAAACAAAGCGCTGGACCGAATGAAAAGGGAAAGGGAATGATTCCTTTACATCCCTTTTGATGCAGTTTGCCTCGCCCGTCTGCAGCTTGCCCAAGCAGGCCTGTCTAAAAAGCTCACCCCGGCCGGCCGGCCCTGACCACCGGTGGGGCTCGACGCACCGGCACCGGTGCCGGCATCGGCTTCGCCATGACCCACGAGGCTCCGTCGTCCTCCTCTCGCCTCGGCGATCGACGCCATTAAAATACCATTAGCAATAGCTTTATCGTCGTTGCTTTTGCTTTGCTGCGATGCCTTCCCTCCGATCGACGCTGACGCCGCCGGGAAAGCGAGCAATGATAGCCCTATCATAACCTTGAATCACCTTTATTTGCTAGGGTTTTTGCACGCACGCATCGCACGCACAAATAATGAAGATCAAACAGGCAAAGAGCAGCAGCAGCTTCAGCTTAACAATAATGCGTGTTAGAAAGGTGCCATGATGGTGTTTTGGAGAGTTGCAAGTACACGATCGATCTGACCTCTCTCATCTCATCTTCCCACATCTATCACCATTTGGATCGGGACTTGGAAAGCTTGAGCACTTGCTAGCACACACGCACTGGAAAGCATATGCAGCTTTGCATGGATTCATGCACGCACATGAAAAGATGGAGACGACTAAGCTGCTGCTCCTGCTGCTGCTTAGACTCGATAACCCTAGAAAAGCTAGTTCGAAAAAGGGGCAAACTTTCCAAGACCTTTTCCTTGTGCTCGGCGAGAAAGGGTTCTAGTTTATTCATTAATCTCCAAATAAATCAAGTTTGAAGAAATGCTGCATATGCGTTGCGTGGATTAGGATTATATATTGATTTTCAAAGAGAGATAGCACTAGCTAGTTTTCTCCTCAAAAGGAAAAAACAGAGTTTATAATTAATGAACTAGCAGATATAGTGATTAATATTAAGCCATGTTGCATCATCCATTCATCCTTTGTTGCATTTGATTGGTTCCATCATCGTCGTCGATATGATCATCATCTCATCATCTACCTAGTCCTTGAGCTAATAATGATGAAATAGTACATCATAAGGTCGATCGATATGGTCTCATGCACATTGGACTAGCATAAAAAAAGGGGGGTTAACAACAACATGCATGCATGTTACAAAATGATCTATCATCATCGTCCAACTAGATGACTAAATCAGCTGGTCGATCAACAGTTGCTGCTCCTCGTAGGGTTTCAGGGAAGGCGAAGGGCATGGCACCGTTGCCATTGTTGTAGCTCATCAGTGACCCAGCAGCAGCAGCCATGATGGCGGCGGTGGCGTCGTTGGCATTATTCGCAGTGGCACCGTAGTTCCGGCGGTCTAGGGTTTGCAGGTCCCGGACCTGTGACTTGAGGAAGCGCAGGTAGTTGGCGGCCTCGTCCAGCATGGAGGCGGTGTCCATCTTTGCGCCGCCCGGGACAAGCTTCTGCAGCACACGGAGGCGCTCGCTGATGCGCTCCCGCCGCTGCCGCGCCGCCACCGTCTGCGGGTCAGACGAGATGCGCACGTTGCGGCGGCGCGGGCGCTCGCCGCCGGCGTCGACCTCGGAGCCGAGGGAGACCGGGCGCATCGCCGCCGCGCGGTAGATCATCTCCTTCACCTGCGCCAGCGCCTCCGTGTCCGGCTCATACATGGGGTCGTCGACGTTGCCCGCGGGGTTGTTGTTCCGGCCGTCGAAGCTGATGCTCGACGAGCCGCTGCTGCACAGCGCCGACGACGGCTTCGCTGATCTCTTGGTGGTGGCGCTCGTGCTGAAGGCGATTTGGATGCCGCCTTCACCCGCGGCGGTGGTGGTGGACGCCAGGAGGCTGCACAGGGTGCTCTCCGCCTGTGCCGCCACAGGTGACCGCTCGGCGGCGGCCTTCCTCTTCCTGTTGGGCCGGCGTTGCCTTCGACCACCACCAGCGGCACCGCCTTGTTCACAATTCAGGCTCGTCGTCGCGGTCACGGCAGCTGCCGTTGCTGTGGTCTCGTTGGTGGCGGAGAAGACCGGCAGCGATCGGAGGCTGTTGACTCCGCTGTCAACCGTAGTGGCGGCTGTGAACGCGGCCGGCATAGCAGTTACTGTGACAGCGGGTGTTGCTGGTGTGAGGTCGTAGTCGGGATGAGACGGCATCCCCATCGCGCCCTGATGGCGATGGCGATGCTGCTGTCGCTGCAGGACATCCGCGTCAACGTCCGCGTAGGCGGGAGTTGGTGTCGCCATCGCCATCGAGGGGAAGGCGACAGCGGCCTCCCCAACCATTCCACCACAGGCCGCCGGCTCCGGTACCACCTTGCCGGCGCAGGCGGGTGCCTGCTGCTGGACGACGATGCTGCCCTGCAGCTCCAGGATCGCCGCCGCAAGCGCCTCGTCGAGCACTAGCCTCTCCAGCACCGTCATGCCGCTGCCTCCTTCGACGACGACGTTCCCCACCACCTCGGGTGGCAGCAAGACGTCGCCGGTGCTCCATGCGCTCTCGCGCAGGATCATATCACTGAAGTTATGATCCATCGATCTCGATCGTCTTATTGGGAGAAATGATGGATCGGCGAGCGCGCTTGCTACTTGCAAGTTATTGCAAGTTAGCTGATCTGGTCAGGAAGCACGCACGTACATGATGATGTGAGTGAGTATATGCATGGATGGATGGATCAAATAAAGCGCGTGCAAAGGCGGAAGAAGCAGAGAGCTTGTGCGTGTGTCTGTGCAGTGTGTGGTGGCCACAGATCGATCGAGACGACGCCATGCATGCATGCATTAAATGGATGGATGATGAAGAACTTGCACATATGCATAGCATGCATACCAAAACACAAACACCAGTAAGTATATGAAAGAAATGTTATTGCAACGTCCGTACACAGTACATACCTCTTGATTAATGCGCGACGCAACGCAAAGCTAGCTCTGCTGCAGGTCTGGTGGAGGGGGCCGGTGATGATGATCGAGTAGCTAGCTAGGAGCAGTATGGTGTAGACTGGGTGTCACTACTACACTTTCACTGCACTGTTCATCATCTACTAGTATAGTACTCGCGCGAGCGCTGCTGCTAGGGTAGTGGCTGCTGCTGATGCAAGCTATCAGCTATGGCAAGCGAGGTGCAGAAGGTGCATTCATCATGCACTAGTAACCGCTATAGATGGAGGGGGGGAGCCCTGCTGCAGCTGCAAAAGCACCATGGTCCATGGATGGATCAAGGAAAGAGCAACAGGACAAGAGAAGATGCCTGCCTGTGGCGGTGAGCTACACCGGTCTCAACTTTTGGATTTGCTATGTGGGAGCAATTTAACCATGCATCTCTCTCTATCTCTCTCTCCTGTGTGCAGTGTGTACGCAGTAGCAAAAGGCTGCAGGGAGGAAAAGTATGCTCTTATAAAGAGGGCAACCAAGGAATAGGTAGGGTGGATAGATAGATGTGTGTGCACCGCATTTGCATGACAGCATAAGCATATATGGGAGCGAGGGAGGGAGGGTGGCCGGTGGGGGACTACTACTATAGCTACATGCGCACACTTACTTTTTTTTTCAAAACAAAAAAAAATCATGTACTACACACTTAAAACAGTAGAGTACATGGTCCCTCACTATGCACACACTTGACACTTTGTGCAGTGATAGACGATGCACACACGCATCTAGCTAAGCTCTTAGCTTGATCACCATATATATAGCTTCCTGCCTGCCCCGGCCTTTAATTGTAGTATCACTCACTTTGGTATGCACCTCTAATTAATGGCCTCAATAACTGGGTTCTGAAAGATAAGCTCTAGGCTAGTTCTACATATTACAGTACCTAGCTAGGGCCTCCCTTTAACTCGGCAGTCAGCACAGTCCTACTCGCTGCCTAGCGAGCTACTACTCTAGACAGACCCCTACACTCCACTCTAGAGTAGATAGTAAGACAGGGGCAGACAGGACTCAATTATATGCTGCAGGCAATACTCTCCCTTTTAAGTCATGAAAGAGATGGCTTTGGACTCTTTACAACTAATTACTCATGCAATATATATATATATATATATATATATATATATATATATATATATATATATATATATATATATATATATATATATATATATATATATATATCACTAGTACAGAACCAACTTTTAACCCCGGTCTGTAAGGGCCTTTAGCCCCAGTGCCTGAACCGGGGCTAAGTAATCGGGACTAAATGTCTCCCCTTTAGCCCCGGTTCGCAGGACCGGGTATACCTTTAGCCCCGGTTGGTAATTGGTAATACCAACCGAGGCTAAAGGGTGCGCCAGGTGGCGCAAGACGGGCCACGTGTGGCAGCACCCTTTAGCCCCGACCAACCGGGGCTAAAGACCCTTTTTTTTCTTCTGATTTTGGTATTTCTTATTTTGGTTTTCCATTTAGATTATGTATTCAAATGTGTGTATTCTTCGCTTCTAATACATGTATTTGCTACTAATACATGTATTCACACACTTATAAGTTACTTTCAAACATTAAACACAAATAAACAATGAAACTCTATAAGTATAATATATATATATATATATATATATGCACATAAAATTTACATCATTATCCATTGTTACTCGACTTAAGACACAAATGCTCTCGCCACTTAAATATCATACATATGTTCGTCTTGATTTGGCATGAGTGGTTCGGCCGGGTCGTAATAGTACTCGCCTTTAGGGTTGACCACTTTGTTAAGAAAAAATCTAGCAAAGGTCTCTTGAATTCCTTTGAGGCGGTCTTCTTGCAACACTTGTTGCTGCAACCATAGCGTCTTCAATTTGCATTATAAAGAAACAAGTGTTAATATACATAAGATCTAGTTAATAGAAACAAATAAATAAAATGGATGTATTATATATACATATCACATACTCTTAGATTCTCTGTAAGATTTCTTCTTGCATACATGTCGGTGTCTAAAATGGCGAGGTCTAGACGGCCAACGAGTAAATTTCTAAGCGTGCCGGAGTTCGGATGGTTACGCTCGGAGAACACAGAGGTTTATACTGGTTCGGGCATGAACACCCTACGTTCAGTGTGTTGCGGGGTCGTATTACCGAGCGTGGAGAGCTCGTAGAGGGGAGCTACAAGCTTTGGTGAGAGAGGGAAGCTCCTTCCATGGTCTCGTGCGTATGAGGTTCTTGGTTCTGGTGTGTGCTCGCGTGTGTGCGAGTTTGAGTGTGTGTGAATGAACGTTGGGATGTCGAGCCCCCGTGATTGGGGGTCCATTCTCTCCCTTTATACGTAGGGAGAGATGGAGGATGTAACACCCCGGGTGTTAATCACTTAATTAAAAACCGATCATGTCCTCATATGCATTAAGCATCATTCATTTGTTTGAAAGCCTGGATATGCATTGAACTAAAATGAGTTTACTTGCTTATGATTGATCAATTGTTTGAATACAGGTCATCCTTTCAAAGTCTCAAATTTTAAAATTTGGAATCCAAACCCTAATTCTCAGAGGGGGTGGATTAAACCCTAAACATGATTTTCAAAATCTATAAAGAGTTTTCTTATGGCAGTTTAAACAAAGTTGTAGATCATGAAATTTTGAGCAACTTTCGTATTCAAAGTTTTTCATGAAAACTCCTGGAAGCTTGAGCATTTTGCAAAATAGCCACAGGGTCAGTTCAGTCTTTTCATCAAGCAGTTGCATGGCGGGGTTGAGCTCGACGCCGACACCTGGCCGGACACCTGTCGACGCCACCGTGCGACTCCTGTCCTTGACTCACGTCTTGTCGTGTGCGTGGCGACATCGCGGAACCGTTGCCGTCTTCAAAACAGGACACCATCCACTCTGTCTCCCTTTCTCCGCCATGCCATCGCTCTGCTTTGCTCCGCCGGGCGCTCCACCATCATCGACGAACTCGCCCGAGCTTGTTAGCCATTTTCGACCACCCAATCCTTTGCCATTGTCTTCGCTTTGACCTTGCGCATTCTCGGGGTGAGTTGGTGAAAGCCATCGAGCCTGCACGGCTCCGTCTTCCTCAGCTCCGGCGAGAGCGCCTCTGCTCTGGTCAGTCCTCGACCGGGCTACACAGGAGCCACATTGTCTTTTTATCTTGTGTTTCTTGCTCCTTGCTCATCTCTGATTCTTGTCGGTTTCTCCGTGTTGCAAATGATGGACCAAAGCTCCGGGAACATCTTCGTTGCCCCTCTGTTCTTCGTCTCCGCCGGCACGTTCTCCGTCGACGGTCGTCTCTGCTTCATCTCCGGCCACGCTTGCTAGCGCTTCGTGACCAGGGTGATCTCCTTGACCTCTCCGCACCACTTGTTTATCCTTGGATCGAGCCTTCGAGCTTCGTCCTCGAGCACCGCCGCTGTTCATGTTCGGCGCGACGGTATGTTCGTCGTCTGATCGCTGTAGTTGATCTTTTTGTGATCCAAGTCTTGCGCTAGCTTCGTCTAGCCGTCCTGAGTCTGTTTCGAGGGGTAGTTGCCCTCGAGCGCGTGCGTGTTTTCTTCGGCGCACGTCGCGCAGATCCCCGCCGACCGCCATGGCCGTCGATGAGGGTGTTGCGTTTAGCTCTACGTTCGTTTGGCTTGCGCTTCGCGTTGTTTGGGGGCCGCTAAGCATGCTGGGGTTGTTGGGTGAGTCGATCGAGATCCGATCGAGGCCTGTGTTCGCCGGTGTATGTGCGGTCGAGCTCGGGTCGTCACCATTACCGTCGACGAGGTCTCCTGGGTAGGTTTTAGCCTCGTTTTTGTTGGGCGTCTTGCTCGTGGTTGTTCCCTGAGTCGTTATCGAGGCCTAGCTTCTTCGATCGAGGCATAGCTCCTTTGATCGAGGTCTGTGCTCGACGGCGCGCGATCGGTCGAGCTCCGGCCGACCGCCATCACCGTCGATGAGGTGCCTCTGAGGGTTTGTTTTGGTAGTCGCGCACCTCGTTGGGTTCGGCTCGGCGAGCCGAAGCAGGTTCGAGGGGTAGCCGTTCGGTTTGGTCACCGACGGCGACGCGCCGCCGTGTTTTGTGGTCATCGGCACCGCTCGAGCGTCTGCGCCACTGACGGGTGGGACCCAGCCGTCAGTGGGTTTTATGAAGGGTTTTTTCCCTTTTTCCTGTTTTGCTCAGTAATAGCTTTTGTTATTTTTGTATGTTTAAATCTGTGCATGTTTAAATTCTGCAAAATTTTGTGTATCCTCTCTGTGGTGTGTAGTTTTTAAGAAAAATATAACATGTCTATGTTTAGTATGTTTTTAATCCTGTAAAAATGCCCAAATTAATTGAAAAATGAGTTTTCCATTAGTTTTTCATGCTCTGTATGTTGCTCCAAAAATTCTGAGAATTTTTGTGTAAGCTTTGTGCTCTGTTACCTTGCTGTACAAAAAGTTTGGGAGTTTTTGGATGAGCTTTTATACATGGCTAGTTGTTTAATTAGTTATAAAATGTTTAGAAACCTTAATGATTTTAGGTTTTGAGTGATTTTGGATTATTTGATACAAATGGTCATTGTCCAGTGACAAACACAAGTTGGACATGCTTGGTGTAATGTTGTTTGCTCAGTTCTTTTGGATATAATTATTATTAACTTAGATAATCAAGATAAATAGGGTTTAATAAATTTGCTTTATAACCTTGTTTTGCTTTCCTTCATGAAAGGAAGTTG
Source organism: Microstegium vimineum (assembly GCA_022036555.1). Taxonomy (NCBI): domain Eukaryota; kingdom Viridiplantae; phylum Streptophyta; class Magnoliopsida; order Poales; family Poaceae; genus Microstegium; species Microstegium vimineum. The sequence continues at coordinate 23,855,081 of CM039138.1, read as the reverse complement.
TACTCAAGGTGCAATCTGTTTTAATCTTCTCTTAAGAACATGCTTGTTTGTGTTAAGCATCATGTTTACTGTTCAAGCATCATCTAAAACATGTCATTACATCGTGTAGATTGTTCGTTGGTTGGGTTGGATACCTCTAGTGAAGAGGTTTTCTCTCTTGAATCTGAGCCCGAGTTCGTTTATCCCTCCAACCAAGGCAAGCCCCGGTGCATTCAAACATTTCCTTGTATTTAAAATGTTTGCTTTAAATACACTTATGTTTAGACTATTGCATTACGGTACTTTATTAAATTCCTACTTGATGCATAGCTTTATCCTTGTACTATTTGTACCTTTAACCTTGACACTTGTTTAAAGATGCAAAGTTTCGCAAAAATGCTTAGTATGCTTAGAACTTTTATAGTGGGTGATTTCTGGTCACCTACGCATAGCGTATTGCTTCGGCAAATGGTTATGTTTTCTGAGAAAGGGATGTTGTTGCTGGAAGTAATAATCTGAGACCGGGCGGACACGGTGTTGGAGAGCCATCAGCGGTGTCTGGTGAGCGGGTTCTTTTTGCCTGTGTCGATTAGGAACCATCCGTTGATGCATGACTAGGGTTGTGATTTGGAGTAGTTATCACATACTCTGGGAAGCCGGACTCTGGCTATTCTCGCTTGAAGAACGGTTAACCCGCACTGGGAGTGGAGAGATGGCGAGAGTAGTGTGTACCCTCCAAGTTAGCGAACTGGATGGAGGTGTACTGTGCTCTCGGGTGGCGGAACCCCGGTCTTGGCGAGAGGATCCAGGGAAAGGTAGTCATATGCGTGCTTTAAGCGTCTGTATATGTCGTGTGATAGGGAAGCCCCAGTTGGGATAAACCGGTTCGAATCGTTGTGTTCCTCGGATATGGAAACATGACCCTGTTTTCTTCTTCGTAGTTAATGAAACTTAAACTGGATACTTGTTGGACCCCTTCAGGGATGTTTATTACCCTGTTATCGATCACACATCTAGGTCGATACTTGAGTAATCTTATGGATAACATAAATGATTTCAATTCTTTTTATAAAATGCTCATTTATGCAAAATTCTTGATTCTTGCAAACCACACCTTGAATCCTATGACTTGCATACTGTTTCGTCCACCAAATACTTTTCTTTGTCGGATAAGTCTTGTTGAGTACTCCCGTACTCAGGGTTTGTTAACCCCTGTTGCAGATGAGGATCACAACCCGGTTTGTGTGGCTTCTTGCTGCATGACCGTGGTCAGTGTAGATGAAGATGAAGAATAAAATGTCCTTGCTTGACTCTTGGGCAAGAGTACTTTGGTTGTTTGTTCATACTCTATCAGCAGCTTGATCTATTATTAACGTATGATACTTAAGTTATGTTTCAAAACTTATGGGTTGTAATATGACTTTAAATTTCCGCTACTTTGATGTAATATAAAAATTTCGTATTACTTCTGTAATGATTGTAATGAGGCGATCCTGTTCGGAAAGAGGTGGATGACCCGTTGCAAAGTGGCAACACCTGACGGACTAATTAAGGTTTGGATCATCTGTTGGGATTAAGTTGGTTAATCCTGACAAGTGGGCCCTATCTTAAGAGATTCTGTCACAGAGGAGTACAGTAGAGAGAGGAGTGAACGTGGGCCCGGCTTGGGCTGCTGTCGAGGGAGAGCTTTGTCTTCTTTCTGCCTTCCTTCCTGAGGAAGATTGTGCCAGTAGACACACGTCCGGGTCATGTTCGTCCTTGTGGTGTGTAGCCATGCGTCTTGAGACCGGGGACTCTGATGTTCCCTCACCTGGGCATGGGCAGGGACTGGTCGCACAGGGCCAGGCACCCCTGCGTTCCATCATACAGGGTTGATGACGCCTTAATCCCTGTTCGAGTGTCCGTTGGAGGTATGGTGCAGGTGTAGGGTGCACAAGTCGTTGGTTAGGCAGCACATGACCTTGTACCGCAGGGGGAAATAGGGGTAGGCATGGTGCCTCATGCCTTGGAATGCCATCCCTGAGGACGGAGGGCACTGTGGACCTTTTGACAATAAGGGCTAGGGCGTCATGGGCCCCTGGCGGGGAAAAGATCTCCGAGGGCAGGGAAAACGTCACAGATGACGCCTCTCTGGCTCGGACGGGGCGGAAGAGCCTCCGAGGGTTGATGACGTCACAGATGACGTCGCCTTGGCTCGGGCGAGGCAGAGGAGCCCCCGAGGGTTGATGATGTCACGGACGACGCCACCTTGGCTCGGGCGAGGCGGAGGAGCCCCCGAGGGTTGATGACGTCACGGATGATGCCACCTTGGCTCGGGTGAGGCGGGAGAGCCCTCGATGGTTGATTTTGTTTTCGTGGAGTCTAGTAAATTGGGTACCCTATTTCTAGGTATCCGACAATATACCGTGAGGAACTCGGAAACGTAGTATCCACACAGATTGTTGCCTTGTGGCTGCCTTAGAACCCACTGTAAGATATGAAAAGATTACTATCGTCATCATACGCATATGTTAAAACATGATAAGGTAACAGATTATGAGAGCTAGTAGAATCTATAGGTAACATACGTGGACCGTTTAGTGCCTCTTCTAGTTCGAGCAGTGTTTCGGGACAAACCAAGCCCAAACCCTGCTCAATAATTGGATCATTAGTTAATTAACCCTTGCAGTGTACAGTTAAAGAGCAGTAATCTATATTTAAAGATCAAAGTTACCCCTTGATAATGTCTATCATATCTTGGTAATCTCCCACTGGTTTTCTCAATGAGTCTAAGATTATCAATTGACTTATTCTCATATCGAATACTATGAGTATCCAGTGAAAACTGCATTTGTTTATAGAGTCAACATATATATCTTTATGCTGAATTGAGTAATAAGTAAGATAAATTGTGCAAACGATAACAACACTCATCCAAAGTTGTAGGGGAAGAGTATATATTGTCTGGTCTTTTGGTTGACCAAGAACCTCCGAAAATTTCTCTCCGTTTGAGGTATCCATTGATCGTGGGGAGTGTTTGGATCCGAGAATATGATTGATGGATCAATTAAACCAATTTCCGTGTCTCCCTTACGTTTGAGCAATAACATCAAGAATATGCATATATATGTTTGAGGATAGTTAGTTACTATATATATACATATGCTATAGTCCGATTACTAAAAGAAACGATCACTTACAGACAGTAGCAGCTCATCAGAGATTTTTCTAGAGCATCCATGTGGTTTAACCCCGGTTGGTAACACCAACCGGGACTAAAAGTCCCCCCTGACAATGTCTGGCCACCGAGCCGTTGGGAGGGGACTAAAGGTGCCTTTAGCCCCGGGCGTAATTTTCACTGGGGCTAAAGACGATTTTGGAAATCAGCCAAAGATGTGTTCTGCAGTAGTGTGCCCCAAAATTAATAAAGTTATATACTATTATATATGCAATAGCATCATGGAATATATATACTACATAGAAATATAACTATCTACGTACAATACCATCTTTAAAGCATTCAATCAAAATATTGAACAAGATGATGTTGAAAATTTAAATGTGTTCACAGCTTCAAAGAGCCTAAAGTAAAAAGACGCATTCCTTTTGTGAGAGGGAGTACTAACAACCATCTTGTACGTTAGGGAGAGAGCGAGCTGAGCCGAGGGACATATCTGTAAGTCCAATAATCCTATATTTATAGATAATAAAGAATAGTTAGCAAGGCAGGGATGCTTTTGGGATTACTTTAACTAAGATTTTGGGATTACTTTAACTAACTTGAATGATACTTGTAATAGTACGTCACCAAGATTTGTAGAGACGAGATCGACTAATAATAAAGAGAGGCAAAAGACTGGTAGTATTAATTAATTTGAAGCATCTAGCTATCCAGTTGCATCTCGCTATGATTTCATTATGATTAAGTGCGAGAAAGAGATTGATCAAAGTGTACCCAATGTTTCCTTTTTTTATTTGAGCTACTAGGAGTTTATTAGTACTCACTCCATCACAAAATAACTTAACTTTAACTAGCTAAGTTAATTTTATATAAAAATATTAATTTTTATTATATATAATTAAAATCATCGGATAGATGATTGAACTTATTTTTATAATAAATTTATTTAGAGATATAAATATTATATTTATTTTTTATAAATCTACTCAAACTTAAGACACGGAAATAAAAAACGACAACTATCTTGTAACTGAGGGTGTATTTATCTTGCATGCATGTCCGGGGAGGGCATCAGCTCATGAGCACCACTTCTCCTTGTCTCCTGTACTCACGCATATACACACACACTCATTCACACATATACACTCGTATAAATACGTACTGTACGTACTTGTTTATGTGCACATGTTGTATATATTAGCTAGATTGTCTTTGGTACTACTATACAACACAGAGAGGGATGAAAAAGGAGCTCAAATTAAAAGAGAGGTATTTAATCTGTTCTAAATTATAAGACTTTTTGACATTTTTAAAATTACATTGTTTATTATGTATCTATGCATAGCATATATCTAGGTGTATAATAAAACTATAAATCTTGAAAGATCAAAACAGATCGGAAGGAGTATATTACTAGAAAATTGAAAGGTTTTTACTTATAGTCACCTCAAATTACTAGCTAGTATCCCTTTAGAGCAAGAGTATAATGACCGACACTGTAAGAAGACTGAATGCTAAAATGGAGAAAAGATGAAAGGAGAGAAATACAAAGTAAAAGTTACAACCGGCTCAAACATAAAAATAATAAAAAATAATAAGTAAAATATGTATTAATACTAAAGAACTAACTATAAAAAAATAACAAGTAAAGTATGTATTAATACTAAAGAACTAACTACTATACAGAGCTAGGCTGAGATGTACTAGGCTGTAAGTATTTTTTGCCACAAGCAGTATGCTGGTTTGGAGTGGTAGTATTTATTACGGGATGCCTGACAGCTTTAACTTTGGGCACTTTCATGCATGCATGTAGGTGTGCGCTGCAGCGGCATGCTCTGCACTGCAGAGAGATTTAACCCCCACACCAACAGGGTGCTAGCTGATCGATGTGCGTATTAGTACAAGGCAAGGCTAGTAATAGTAGAACAGAACGCTGAAACGCATGCATGCACGCACGATGGACGCACATCATATCGCACGTTATATGGTGAGGTACTGAGGTGACGACGACAGCTATATACTGACACATGGTGATAGTGCTAGTCTGCTGGAGCACCCGTATGTATATATGGAGACGAGCCCGATCGAGCGGGTGCGGAGTATAGCTGTCATCTCAGCCGGAACCGGCTAGCTGCCGGTGTGTGCATGCATGCATGGCCGGGACGGTGGTAGGGTAGCTAGGGAGCGCAGCTAAACATTCGTACTACTGCCCGACGAGACGTAAATACTCCATCACCGTACCGACTGAGCTGAGCGAGCGGAGGTGTGCAGATCATCGGTGGATGTGGATGCCCGCGCGGCCTGCCGTACGTCCGTGCGTTTGGCGTTGACACGCGGCCTCCGTGCGATCGAGCATGGTTAATTAATGATACATATACGTACACATTGTCGGAAATAGTATATAACTGCAATTTATAGTGGTAATAAATAGATTAATTCCGGTACCAAAAAGGTACTCCCTCCGTTCCAAATGGTAAGTCATTCCAAAAAATTTGGAGAGTCAAAACATTTTAAGTTTGACCAAAGATTATAGATAGAAACATAAAGATTTATGACATCAAATAAATATAGTATGAAAATATAACTAATAAAGAATGTAATGATATCAAATATGTTATTATCATATTATATAAATTTGGTTAAAACTTTATAAACTTTGATTCTCCAAGATTCTTAGAATGACTTACAATTTAGGATGGAGGGAATATACCATAGGTGTGCGATTCGACAAAATCAAACCTCAGATACATATACTGTTCTGATGGATCTTAAACCATAGTCTCTAGCACTGTGGTCCGAGGCAAACGTTAACTCAGGCTCGCTAATGCTAGTAATTAATAGAAGAAACGCGAGAACCAATAACAGAGAAGTGGAAACATTTTTACCGTAAGGTTGTCATCAGCACTAAGATAGTGCAGAAGTAGACCAAGAAAACCGTCAATAAAGACCTGCCAACACTACCCTGCTCTGCATGACAGAGGTTTGTGGAATTGTAATTAATTCAGATAGATCGACCAGGTCATCGTATCATCAGGGTACGTCATAACTATGTATGTTTTCTCTGATCCGTCGTTAAATTAAAGGTCATCAATCATCATCAGGATCGCACTGGATCATCAGAGACGACGGGGTTTTGTGTCGTGCCCATCGTCAACAAGCCCAAATGTTGCGCAGCGCAGAAGCTAACCGCGCGCTGCAATGCAGCCACGCGCCATGCATAGTTTTTCCGCACCGGACTGCAGCATGACGCTCCGACCAGACGTTGCCCTTCAATTTTGTTGCGCCTGGGCCGGGAGTACACAATGTTAAAAAGACCCACAAAAATTCACTGGTATGAAACAGAAAAATAATGCATATACATGCTGCAAAAACTATAGCTTAATAAGCCAGGGAGTATTAATTTGGACATAAAAAAGACCCACTAGCTAAGATTCACTTGTATGGATAGAAGAAAATAATAATATTATGCATGCTGCAAAACTACAAGGATTTATTTATGTGCGTAGATCCTAATCCATTATAAAAATTGGTTGCTAATTAACGTTTCCGTTTTGTACCACGCACCGGCACCACCGTACCAATATAATGCAGGTGTTTATTGTGGCCGCCTCGTACTAGCAGGCAGGGTATATATTTACCGAGAAAGTTACTAGGAATATAGGATGGATAATATGTAGAGAGGGGACCAGATTAATATAAACCAATATATGCAGGAGGTGATAGGGAGGGTTGTAGCCCTGCTGCTACTACTGTGTCATCATTTTGTAGCTACAGTGATAGGTATGAATAATAATTGCGGGGCTAACTGACAAATTAAATAAAATACACTCCTTGTCCTAAGATAAATCAATTTCTACAATCATCTTAAGTCAAGCTATCTCAAATTTAGCCAACTTTATAAAAGAAGTATAACAATATTATGACACCGAATAATAACACTACAAAAATATATCCTCATAATTTACCTAGAGATACAAATTTGGTATTTATAAATATTGGTCTTCTTTTCTATATTTTTTGGTTAAAATTAAATTAGTTTGACTTAATTAGGAAAGCTCTAGAAGTTGATTTAATGGTATGGAGAGAGTACATTATTATTGTATATACTACATACTAGATATATATGTATGGACCTGTTTGATCCCATGGACTAACAAATAGTTACTCACTCTGTTCTAAATTATAAGATGCTTTTTTTCTAGATACTTTTATATTCTCTATCCAGAGATAGTGCATATAGCAAAAGTTATGTATCTAGAAATGCTAAAATTTCTTATAATTTGAAACATAGGGAATACAAATTCTGTTAGCTCAGTTCATCCTAACATGAGAGTTAATGGGTGGCTATTTTTTAGCCATGTACAACTAGGTAACAATGGCTAATAGTTCATTGCTTAAGATATATGCGCCTTTTTATACGAGAAACCAAATATGTATTGGCTAATTAATATAGTTAGATGGATATTTTTTAGTGAGTTAACTTTTAGTCTCAATTAATAATTAGACTTAGCTAATCAAATAGGCCATAAACCGTCTATACATAAAATTCTCAACTTCCATAAAATTTTGCAGTTGACAATTGTATTTTCCAAGCATTTCTTAAATTGACTTCAGTGACACAGATGCGTTTTTATCCATTTTTTCTTAACTAGCGGCTTTTCGTAGTTAAAGAAAAAACAAGGTCATATATCATTGCAAAATATGTGTGACGGAACCGCCCAAATTATAAGAGATCAAGTGCTAAAGTAGCTGACTTAGCTACCACTTAAAACACTTGCGCCCATATAATCCCGGTAGTCCGGAAATCTGGAAGGATTTCTTACATCAACTCAGGATCGCGTACATTCAGGGATACACATTCGAACGAGCCACAAATCAACCGAGAATATTTAAAGTACGAAATAAAGTTATTACAACACTTTGTTCAAAATAAAAGTAGTACTTACGCCACAACACTTGCGGCCAAATAAAACATTGTTTGAAACTGAACTTGAAGTTTTAAAAGACAGGGGTGCCCACAACGTCAGGTCCGACAACAGCAAAAGATGAGCTTGTAGAAGACCTTGCCCAAGGCCTACTCCTCTTCTCCGTAGAAAGGATAGAGACAATGCTTACAATAGCCAATGTATATTTGGTCATCTGCAACAAACGGGATAAACCCTGAGTACGGGAATGTACTCAGCTAGACTTACCCGTCTAACTGAAAAAAAGAGACTCCAAAGATATGCATGGCTGTATCTGGGGTTGGGTAAGCTTTACTTTACGGAAATGCTTAAATTAAAGCAGTTACTTTAATGATGCGGTGAGCAGTCATCTTTTATCCTACTAATTATCTCTAGGGTATTGCATCTATACTAGAGCACTCACTTGAACTACTCAAACAGTATAGTAACATATATCCAGTTCCTTCATCAATATTTTAGTAGAACCATAACGATGTCACATGGAGTTGTACCGTGGTGAAGCTCAGCATAATCCCCCATATCCAGTGGGGGACGGCAATTCGAATCGATATACACCAGCTGGTAAGATTACCTTTAACACACGCCCATACTTTCCCCGTCGGGTCAGCATTAGGTTACCGCTCAACAAAGTCCAGGTGGTAATCGACGCGGGCTTTCATTGGTCCACCCAATTGTAGAAAATAGATGGTCACCACGGGGCAGATCATATCTACAGTCTAGAGGGTGCTCACAGCAGAGCGAGCTCCAGCCCGGACAGTGTTTACTCGGCTTCGGGGTCGATACTCACAATGGCCCCTATGTGAAAGGGCGCATTCAAAGATGTAAGAGGGCCACCATCGTGTACAAACCTACACGATCCAACGGACGGACTGCCCCCAAGTCTTGACCACTTGGTGCACTTGCCTTCCAGTTGACCGTATTTCATTACTACCATAGGTTCTTTCCACGATAGCGAATATAGCCAACCGTGATAGTATTACCCACAAGGGATAATACGAAACATAAAGAGAAAGGTAACCATTATTTCTAAGCATGCTAAGCAGTTGCTTTTACTTATTATTAACAGGGTAACAAGGTAGGTAAAACAAAATCAAGGAAGGTAATGCATCAATTTGGGATTCAAACAACTCCTATCACCTAATGCATCACAGTATAAAATACTCAAGTAGATTAAATTGTAAAAACTGGGAGGCTTAAGAATGCTCCGGGGCTTGCCTTGAGAAAAGGTGGAGGGTTGGTGGTCAGGGCACTTAGGAAGGTTAGTGTCGAGCTCTTGGTACTCCTCGTACAGCTCCTGTACCTCCTGGACTGCGGTCTCTGTGGGCTCCTGATGTTCCTCCACGGGTCCTAAATGAGTGCAATGCATAAATAAACAACTGAATGGTGCAGGGATGATGCTTGAACAGGATTTAACACACTAACAGAGATTCTAAGCATACACCCAAAAGAACTATCACAAAGCTACTAAGGCTAGAGCTACTAGCTAGCAGGGTAAAACAGGCTATAACTTATTCTTAACAGAAACTAGCAACAAGACTTTACCAACTCTAGATATAGACAGACAAGCAAGGCATACAACTGAAAACCGAATAGGAAATCATTTCGGAACGGGCTCGAGGCACGCAGAGGCACTCGAGACAACTGACGGGCCTGACCCTCGATTACTCGAGGTCCATCCACCGTCGAGCGGAACAGAGAATTGTGCTGATCGACGTGTTCTTGCCGATGGTGAGGTCTTCGGCGGTGGGGTTGGCGGTGCTAGGCTCGGGATGACTTACGCGCATCCACTAGTGGTGTTGGTCGAACTGACGCGACCGTGAAGAGGGGTCGACGGTGTGCGGTGGTGGTGCAACACGGCGGTGTGACACGGCGAAGTGATTACCGACGATGCGAAGCTCGGCGCTGGGGTGCGTGAGCATCGTGGTGAGGTGGTGAGTGCGGCTCGAGGGCTAGCTGAGCCAGAGAGGCTCTGTGGAAACCTGTCCACGTGCAAGCTCCGCGGCGGCGGCAATGGCGCACGGCCAACGGTGCTATGACGACACGGGTCGAACTGAAGCGAGAGGAAAAGCGTTCTCACCTCGGTTAACTCCGGCGAAGCTTCCACGAAGATGGAGGCGTCGGAGACGAGACGGTGAACGGTGAACGCTGACTGATCGGTGCGGTGGCGACTCGGGGTCGAAGAACGGCGAGAACGTTCCGGCGACTGGAGTCCACGGCTGGTGAAACAAAGGCGAGCAGCGTGGGTGCGGGGCAAAAGCGAAGGCTAGAACGAGAAAGATTGAGCAAAGGAGCTCGGGTGGTGGTGGATTTGAGAAGGGGCGCTTGCGGTGCTTGGAGCTTTCGGCTGGTGATGGCAGAGGACTGCGAGCGATTGCGCAAGTGCGGATGAGTGCAAACGAGTGCGGGAGGTGGAGGAGGTATAGGCGCTCCTCTTGGCTTGGTCATGGCCGACCGGCGCTGCCAGAAGGGACGTGACGCGATGGCGCGGTGGTGGCAGCGGCACTGGCGTGCTTGCGGTGAGCGGAGCAGAGCGGATCAAAACTTGGTCGACGCGCCTTTAGCTCGGATTCGTGCTTGAATGCGAAAGAGACAAGGCGGGGCGCTGATCGGACGCGGCACTGTGGCGGCGTTACTGCGAAACGACGGCGCGGCGCGCGGCTGGGCGGCTGACAGGTCTGCGGCGGCGAAGCAGGACATCAGCGGCGGAAAAGCGGTGCCGACTTGGTCCTAGCGCCGTTAACTCGGATTCGAGTGAGACAGCGCGAGCGGCGACAGCGATGTTGGCGCAGAGCCGAAGCGGCGGCGATGGCGTGTTCCACTTCCGCGGTCAGGCATCGGCGGCCACGCGACGGATGACTCCGACGTACGGCTCAGCCGCGGTCGGGTGAGTGCGGTCGAGCGTGCGCGACACGTGCGTGCGGTCGAGCGTGCGGGAGAGGGTCGATATTGAGGGTAGGGTCGATCGACTGATCGAGCCTCCGACTCAGTCGAGCCTTCCGTGCGGGGTCGTTCGTCCAAGCCTCGGTCCGTAACTTCGAGGGGTCGAAGTCGAGGGGTAGCACTTCGAGGTGGGGCGTCGATCGACTGGCCGGTCGAGCCTCTGGTTCGGTCGAGCCTCTGGCCCGGGGTCGTTCGCTCAGACCCTCAGTCCGTCACTTTTCTATCGAGCGGTGGGGTCGAGGTCGAGGGGTGGTGCTCGGCCTGTCTCGATTCTGATTTCCTTTTCCATTTTCTTTTATTTTATAAAACTAAGCAGGGTAACTAAACATAAACAAACCACACTTTTACTCTAAGCAAAGCAAGGTTTAACTTAACAGGTTAAACACAAGATTAAACACAAAACATCTATTCAATTCTAGTTTCAAAGCATATAAACACACACATGAGATGAAAGCATATGCAAACATGAATGCAATGAAATGATGTGCTTAGTGGCTAATGATGATCCTAATGCAAGCTTGACACAGGGTGTCACAATATGCCCCAAACTAAGCAATATTTCTTGTCGTTTGAACAATTATCAATTTACAAATAACTGTGACTAAATAGCTAGCTGCAAAATACCAAATATTATTGCCTCTTCTTTGAAGAATATAATCTCTAGTGATTGAGTAGGTTCACTTCCTGTACTTTACTATAGATTCAGTGATTCATGATAAAGAATGACTTACTAGTCAATCAGATTAATAATAAAACGTGAGGAATACATGTTATTAATTGAGGAAACAAAGGAAACGACGGCCAATGGAGAATTAGACAAGAAGGATATGACAATATGTTGCCTTGGCCATTCATCACATTGTTGCAGTGTTTGCTAGCTCTCCAGCCTGGGAACGTGATGACAAGAGAGAAAACAACAATGCACAAAGAGGCTGCTGCGCTGCTTTCATTGGAGCCAAACGTCCGATACGATCCAAAGTTCCAAACAGTGCATGGTCAGTGGTTAGTAAGTAACTGGACGTCTAATTACTAACTGCAGCTATATAGCTGCTGGCTTGTCTGAAGACATAAGGACATGTGCATACACCAACGAGAAAGACCCAAGAGTGAGATTTGCATCGTATAATAAGTACTATTCTGCAGTTGGCAATAGAATAATATATTCTATAGCTGCTTTGAGTTTCAATAACTTTTATACTAATAACTTACAAGATTATACTAATTTTTACTATGTAATTTACTATATCGTTACGGTAAATATCTCTATATAATATAGTAACACAACTATCATAAATATATATTTATCGTAAATTATATATATATATATATATATATATATATATATATATATATATAATATCATAAAACTTAAAACATTATAGTAAACCACGTAGTAAGAAGTTATTATAATCTCGTAAATTAGCATAACAAGTATAGTAATTCAAAGTGGTTATAGAATAAGTTATTTACAACCAGTTGCAGAATAGTAGTTCTCTCTCTATATAGAACTACTATCAGTATGAGTTATGATAATAATTACTGTACTAATTTACGAGATTATAATAACTTCTTACTATGTGATTACTATAAAGTTATGGTAAATAACCTCATATGTTATATAACATAATTATTGTAAATGTGTATTTAATTTATCAAAAATTAGTACTCCTATATAAACTTATCATAAACGAAAGTGACTACCTAATAATTTATTGTGTAGTTGGTTACTAAATATTCTCTCCCTATATAAAACTATTATTATGCAGCTGGCTATAGAATAACTTACATAGTATCTTTTAAGTTAAGATAATTACTATACTAATTTATGAGATTATAGTAAGTAGGGTATATAAGACCCAATACGAGAGTGAGATATACTTGCCTCTTAAAAGAATGTAACTATGAAAACCGTACCGCTCATGTTTACTAACTTTATGTTAAATAATATTAATATTTATGTATCTAAATAATTTTATTATAAAAATATATTCTATAACTAATCTAATGATACTAATTTTATATTAGTATTTTTTTATATAAATTTAATTAAAGTTTAAACTATTTGACTTTAAAAATAAGAATTATATATTTTTAGGACGGAGGTAGTACCCGTGTACGGTAGACGACAAGTTTGGAGCATGCATGTTGCTATGGAGAGTTTGCGTGGCGCAGCCTAGCTTGGAGAAATAATTGTCTGCTGTGTGCGCCGCAGGCAAAGAGACAAGAGCTGAGCTGGGTGGAGTGCAAGTGCAGTTGTTGTAAAGGGAAAGTATAAGAGCTTGTTTGGCAGGGCTCTGACTCCTTAAAAAATAGCTCCGGCTCTATCTCCTTTTCTGAAGTGGCTTTTTTGAAGGAGCCGAGGTTGTTTCAAGAAACGTTTGGCAAAACGACTCCTCTCGATTTGTTGAATGGATGAAAGATGACAAATGTCTATAATACCCTCGCTTAGTATTCTACTACGGTGTAGATCTAGTTAATCATAATGTAAAAAATATAGTTTCACTATTGTTTTATACTTCTATGAACTAGTATGGATGAAGTATGAGATGATTTTAATCAGTTTTCAAAACAAGAAAGAAGCTAATAGTCATTTTTTGCATTGAAAACTGCTGGTCTAGTTTGCCACGCGCTCAAACAAAGAGGGCCACTACGTCCTTTCATGTCCTAATGAAGGAGGAGCAGGGAGGAGCTTGCTTTTGGGGCTCCGACCACGCAAGAAAAAGGGCTCCGGCTCCTTTTAGGCTCCGCCGGTGGAGCCATTCACGTTGTTGCCGTTTGGCAGGGCTTCGGCAAGAGCCGGAGCCGGAGCTGCTCGCGGAGCCCTGCCAAACGGGCACTAAATGTTTTCCCCATAAATTTAGAAGTGCGTGAGTATTTTAAGTTTATGTTCATTGGTACTATTTCAACACTATTTGAACTAACATGCTCTGTTCAACTGGTACAAAAACTGACTGTTTTGGGTTGATTAAATAGTATTATGTAGGAGAAAATAAGATGAAATAAGTTCCGAGCGAATGGAGCCTAAATTTCAACGAAACGAATAGAGCCTATGCCTTCTTGCAACTTGTGAGAAATAGAGCCTATGCCTTCTTGCAACTTGCTATTAGGACTCGTTTGAATCCTTGTAATTATATTTATTTTAATAATCATAATTTATAGATATGTTAATTAAGCTAATATAATTGTATATAGATTACTTTGTATATTGACTATAAAAAAATATACTTACGTGTTACATTTTTACCGTTGGGGGAGTAAGTTGAAGAGCGTGTTATAAGCTATAAAGTAAAAACATAGAATAATAATCTAGTTATAGAATTAATTTTTATCTCTCATCATATGAATTTAAGATAATCTTGTATATGAACTTTAAAAAAGGTGAAATGTCAAATTCTAAACTAAATAATAAAATTTATTAAGTAGAGTTTAATTCAGTCAAATAAAAAGATCCAGACGACGACGTCGATCTCTAGAGATCAAGTACACCCGTCTTTAGATATGAGGTCTAAAGTTTAGACTAGACCGAATCACATCAAACGTTTAGATGATAATTAGAAGGACTAAACATAAGCTAATTATAAAACTAATTACACAAAAGTAAAACAATTCGCAAAGCCTAATTAATATATCATTAACAAATGTTTACTGTAGCACTACATTGTCAAATCATGAACTAATTAGACTTAATAGATTTATCTCACAAATTAGCCTCAATCTACATAATGGGTTTTATAATTAGTAAATTAGTGTCTAAATATTTTGATATGACGGGTCTAAACTTTAGACGTCAGGAACCAAATACGACAACTAGGTGCATGTTTAGAGAGCACATGATCTGCCGGAGGGGGGGGGGGGCTTGTTCACCTAATAATATACTTTTCTGCACAGTCCCTTGTTCATGGTTGGGGACCCTGCTTGCCTGCCTGTACCTTCTGATACTCTACATAAATAATGTATATAAGGCCAAGAGAAGTGTCACATCCCGTTCTAAAATGTAAAGTGAGGATGTATATCACTAGTACATAACACGTTTTTAACCCTGATTTATAAGAACCTTTAGCTCCGATTTTTGAACCAGGACTAAAGATTCGGAACTAAATATCCCACCTTTAGTCCCGGTTCAGAGAACCGGGGCTAAAGCCTGACCTTTAGCCCCGGTTGATAAATGGTGCGTCAGGGGGCCACACGGCGAAGCACCCTTTAGTCCCGGTTGGTATTACCTACCGAGGCTAAAGGTCTTTTTTTCTGATTTGGGTTTTGCTTGTTTTGGTTTTACAATTAGATTAGGTATTCAAATGTGTATTCTTCGCTGCTAATACATGTATTCACGCACTTATAAGTTAGTTTCAAGCATTAAACACACAAATAAACTATGAAACTCTATATAAATATATTATGGAGCTATATATATACATAAGTATAATATATATATATATATATGTACATAAAGTTTACATCATTATCCATTGTTACTTGACTTAAGACACAACCGCTCTTGCCACTTAAATTTCATACAGATGTTCGTCTTGATTTGGCTTGAGTGGTTCGGCTGGGTCGTAATAGTACTCGCCTTTAGGGTTGACCACTTTTTCAAGAAGAAATCCAGCAAGTGTCTCTTAAATTTCTCTGAGGCGGACGCTATCCATCACTTGTCGCTTCAACCATTCAATCTTCAATTTGCATTATAAAGAAACAAGTGCTAATATACATAAGATTTAGTTAATAGCAACAAATAAATAAAATGGATGTATTATATATATATATATATCACATACTTTTAGTGTCTGATTAAGAGTTCTTCTTGCATACACCGTGAGGAACTCGCAAACGTAGTATCCACACAGATTGTTGCCTAGTGGCTGCCTTAGAACCCACTGTAAGATATGAAAAGATTACTATCGTCATCATACGCATATGTTAAAGCATGATAAGGTAACAAATTATGAGAGCTAGTAGAACTTACACTTAGCAGATTAGGACCTTTTAGTGGCACTTCCAATTTCAGACGGTGTTTCGGGAAGAACCAAGCTCAAATCCTGCTCAATAATTGAATCATTAGTTAATTAACTCTTGCAGTGTAGTTAAAGAGCATGAATCCATATTTAAATATCAAAGTTACCCCTTGATAGTGTCTATCATATCTTGATAATCTCCTAGTGGTTTTCTCAATGAGTCAAAGATTATCAATTGACTTCTGGTCATATCGAAGACTATCCAGTGAAAACTGCATTTGTTTATAGAGTCAACATATATATCTTTATGTTGAATTGAGTAATAAGTAAGACAAATTGTGCAAACGATAACAACAATCACTCAAAGTTGTAGGGGAAGAGTATATACTCTCTGGTCTTTTGGTTGACCAAGAACCTCCGAAGATTCCTCTTCGTTTGAGGTATCCATTGATCGCGGGAAGTGTTTGGATCCGAGAATATGATTGATGGATCAATGAAACCAATATCCATGTCTCCCGTACGTTTGAGCAATAACATCAAGAATCTGCATATATATGTTTGAGGATAGTTAGTTACTATACATATACATATGCTATAGTCAGATTATTAAAAGAAATGATCACTTACATACAGTAGCAGCTGATGAGAGATTTGTCTAGAGCGTCCATATGGCATAGTTTGTGGAGCTCACTATACAGAACAAATATAAGGTCATTGCCCCGGGTGAAGAATCATGGCCCTATTAGTTTTGGTGATTAACAACAAAGAGAGATTATTATGGCTAACGTGTGTTTTGCAGAGGCTATGCGTAGCTTAGCCATAGTGATCAAATGAGAATTGGCGTCAATGGTTATCACTAAGCCCCCAAGATGGATATCGTTTCATATTTCAAGGAGGCATGATGAAGACCCTAGAATGATAGGCTATGTGCCATAAGGTGATGAAGGGCACTTAGAATAGATAGGGCTTCTATCTGATCTTTGACCATACTATTAAAAGGGGTTGAGACTAGTAGTTTGAGTTAGGAAAGCTTCATGACTTAGGTGTGGTGTACACTTGACTTCCTTATCTCTAAGCAAGCCTATGGTGACCGTAAGATAGCCTATAACGACTTCCATATTCATCGCGACGAAAAACAAAGTTGAGAGGGTTGAGTTCTGGGCGACGAACGCTACTGACAAAGGTGTCGAACGCTGTCCGTCGCCCCAGACAAAGGCGTCGGACGCTGGAGTGTTAACTCCCGAGCGTCCGTCAGCCTACCCGAGAGCCCCAAGTCTGGCTAAGAAGTTTGAGGTCCGATGGACGCTGTCCGTCGGCCAGGCGTCGGACGCAGGAAGAGCGTTTGTCGCGCTACCAGTGCGGCTATTTTCAGCCCAGCTACAGCCAGAGCGTCGGACGCTGGCGAAGAGCGTCCGTCGACCCTGCGATGGAGCGTCTGTCGCTGGGAAACTGTGAACAGAAACTAGCCGTTGGGGCTAGCGACGGAGCGTCTGTTGCCTAGCGACGGAGCATCCATCGCCAACTTAAAACGAACAGTTTTTCCAGCCCGAGGCTGTTTTGTGTGGAGGCTATAAATAGCTCCACCCCTTCTCTCCTACCTTACCTTTGCTCATTTCAGTTGCTGAAGTTCTTGAGAAGGTTGGGAAGAGAGCAAGAGCCCTAGAGAGAGAGAGAGAGAGAGTGATTCGCGAATCCATCCATCCTCTTCTCTAGTTCATCCAAGAGACCAAGTGTGCATCCACTCTAGTTGTGAAGCTTGTGTGAGTCAAGTGAAGATCAAAGCTTGTTACTCTTGGTGATCGACATCACCTAGATGGTCCGGTGGTGCTTGGGAGGAAGGTGATCACTCGAAGATTGTTGGTGGCCCTTCTCCATCGACTTGTGATCAGTTGTGGGCAGTTCACCGAGCCGGAGTGGCGAAGAACCAGCCTGTAGAGATCACTCTACCCTTGCGCGGGTAGAGGGGGAGCAATACCCTTGCACGGGTGCTCCAACGAGGACTAGGGGGGAGTGTCGACTCCTCGATACCTCGGCAAAATGTCGTCGTGTCACTTTCTATCCCTAGCTCTTTCATACTGCATTACTTACCGCATCGTCCTTACTTTCATTGAATTGCTACTGCTTTCTAGTTAGGACACACTACCAGTAGGCACTAGGGGGTGATTGGCATTGCTAGGATTTCATATTACTTTAGACATTTGAAATGAGCCCAATTCACCCCCCTTCTTGGGCATCTTGATCCTTTCAATTGGTATCAAAACAAGGTTTGCTCTAAATTAGGCTTTACCGCCTAGAGCAAGATGTCCCATGGGGATGGACCACCTCCCATGTTCGATGGAGACGACTTTCCTTATTGGAAAGTTTGTATGGAGGCCTATCTAGAGGCCGTGGACGTTGGCGTGCTCAAGGCCACCACAAAGGGGGGTTCCTACTTTGCGGAGGACCCATACTTTGAGAATCACAATGCCATGGAGAAGAAGATTCTTTTTCGTGGCATTTGCAAGGATGTCTTCAACCGAGTGCGTAATGCCAAAGACTCATTTGAGTTGTGGACCACTATTTGTGCTCTTCACGAAGGCACAAAGGGTGAGCGTGAGGAACGCTATCACTTGGTCATGGCAAAGCTCAATTCCTTTACTATGCTTGCTAATGAAAATGCAAATGAGATGTATTCACGTCTTAACGTTCTTGTAGAGGATTTTAATGGACTTTGGCTCAACCAAATGGCGCCAACCGATGTGGTGCGCAAGATACTTTGTGTATTGCCAATTGACAAGTATACCCACATCGTCATGGTTCTTCACCAAGGGGATCTCTCCGCTGCTACACCAACACAAGTATTGAGCAAGATAAATGCTCATGAGATGTACATGAAGATTGGTGATGGCGGCTCTTCATCCTCCTCCAAGAAGAAAGAAAAAGAGAAGGAGGAGAAGAAGGACTTGGCTCTCAAGGCATCCTCTTCGAAGAAGTGCAAGATGCAGTTGGTGTATGAGAGCGCAAGCGATGTGAAGATGATGACAACATCTCCCTCATGGTGAAGAAGACCACCAAGATGTTGAAGAGGCTAAACAATAATGGAGTCAAGTTTGACTCAAAGAAGAAGAAATTCTTCACAAGCTCTTCAAGGAAGCCCATCTCCCAAATGAAGTGCTATAATTGTGGCATTCTGGGTCATCTAGCTCATGCTTACACCGAAGAGAAGAAAGACAAGTTCAAGAACAAGAAGTTCAAGAACTACAAGAAGAATGGTGCACAAGATGATTCTAGTGATGATGACAAGAAGCAAGACAAGCCTTACAAGAAGAAGAAGAACTTCGACTTCCACAAGAAGAAGAAGGATGGCAAGGCTTACATTGTTGGAGATTGGCTCGCCGACATTGAAGATTCAAGTGAGTCCTCCGATAGTGATAGTGAAGATGAGAAGGTGGCCGCATTGGTGATTGATTCTTCTACTCCACCACCACCTCCTCCTTCATCACCGGGCTTATCCTCTACACACCTATGCCTCATGGCTAAAGGTGACAGGAAGGTACAAAAAGAGGATGATGATGATAGTAGTGACTCTAGTGGTAGTGATAGTAATGATGATGACACACCATCCTATGATGAGCTAATTAAAATTTGCAACAAGTACTCTAGCATCATAAGGAGATATAAAGGTAAAAATGACAAACTCCAGGAAATCAAAGATAACTTGCATGCTAAGCTTGATGCCTTGTCTAGTGCTAATGATGATTTGAAGCTTGAGAACCTTTCTCTCACATCTAGCACTAGGGAGCTCAAAGCCTCACTCAAGAAAGCTAATGAGAAACATTATAAGCTTGAAAGGTCAACACAAGAGCTCCACACAAGGTACAACTTGCTAAAAGATGACTACAACCAAGTTAGAAGTGAATATGACACACTTGTGGTAGCTAATGAATTGCTTACAAATGATCTTGCTACACATGTTGCTATTAACCCGGTTGTTAAGTGTGATATAGCTACTTCTTGTGAGGACTTTCTTGATGAAGTTGCCAGTGAGCAAAATGCTAAGTGCAAGGGCAAAAAGGTAGTTGAGGCCAAAAAATATGATGACTATGTGAAGATGAGGCAAGAAAACTCAAAGCTCAAGGAAGAGCTAATCAACCTCAAGGCAAACGAGCCATTCACCATCAAATCGGCCAAGCAAGATGACAAGGATGCAATCACCTTGATCAACTCTCTCAAAGAAGAAAATGCAAAGCTCAAGGTTGAGAATATAAAGCTTGCAAGTGGAATGGAGAAGTTCACTAAGGGCCACAACCTCCAAAGTGAGCTCTTGATGAACACTACCATGAAGACTGACAAGACCGGTTATTGGGTTCAAGGAGAACCAACTCATGAAGGCCAAGGTCAAGATTGAAGCAAAGAATTACTACAAGAACAAGGCCACAAGCAACAACTATGAGCAAGCAAAGCCAAAGCCTAGAAGATGCTTTGAGTGTGGACAAGTTGGTCATTATGCTTATGATTGCAAGACTCCACCTCCCAAGACCTTGCCCAAGCACACAAGCCCATATGCTCATGATGCACACTTCATCATCAATAAGGACTCCAAGGGTAGACCCCTAGTTGTGTTTCTTGGTCCTAAGATGAAGAACAAGCCCAAAGTGCTATGGGTTGCTAAGGAGATGGTTGACAAGGCTATGGGACCTCGCCAAGTGTGGGTTCCCAAACAACAAGCTTAACTCCAAGTTGCTTGTGTGTAGGTGAACTACAAGACCGGTGGAAGTCATTGGGTGATTGATAGTGGTTGCACTCAACATATGACCGGTGTCTCTCGGATGTTCACCACACTTGAGAAAGATTGCGAAGAACAAGACAAGATTACATTTGGGGACAATTCAAAAGGCAAAGTGTAAGGCCTAGGCAAAGTGGCAATCTCCAATGATCAATCAATATCAAATGTCTTGCTAGTGCAATCTCTAAGCTTCAACTTGCTTTCGGTTGGTCAACTTTATGACCTTGGTTTCCAATGTCTCTTCACACCAAAGGAGGTAGTTGTGACCAAGATTGAAGATTCTTCATTGATATTCAAAGGGTTTCGGCACAACAACCTCTACTTAGTGGATTTCACCTCAAATGAAGCTAGTTTGCAAACATGTCTATTCTCCAAGAGCTCTTTGGGTTGGCTATGGCATAGAAGATTAGCACATGTGGGAATGTCAACCTTGAAGAAACTTGTCAAGAAGGAGATGGTTAGAGGTGTGAAGGATGTGGTGTTTGAAAAGGACAAACTATGTAGTGCATGTCAAGCCGACAAGCAAGTGGCCAACACCCATCCCACCAAAGCATTCATGTCAACCTCAAGAGTCCTAGAGCTACTCCACATGGATTTATTTGGACCTACCACCTATGCTAGCCTTGGAGGCAATATCTTTTGCTTGGTGGTAGTTGATGACTACTCTAGGTACACTTGGGTATTCTTTCTTAAGGACAAGAGAGAGACACAAGAGATATTCAAGAAGTTTGCAACTAGAGCCCAAAATGAGTTTGATGTGAAGATCAAGAAGATTAGAAGTGACAATGAGACCGAGTTTGTGAACACCAAGATTGAAGACTATTATGATGAAGTTGGCATCAAGCATGAAGTGTCCGCCATATACTCCACAACAAAATGGTGTAGTTGAGAGGAAGAACTGGACTATAATCACACTTGCTAGATCCATGCTTGATGAGTACAACACCCCCGAGAAGTTTTGGGCCGAAGCAATCAACACCGCATGCTATGCGGCCAACCGGCTATTTGTCCAAAGGCTTCTCAAGTAGACCCCCTATGAGCTTGTGAATGGGAAGAAACCGGATATATCCTTTTTTCCGAGTGTTTGGATGCAAAGTGTACATCTACAAGAAGCATCAACACTTGGGTGATGAACCCTTGAGGGAGGCTATGAAGAATATGCCCGTTAGTGCCATCAACCCTCTAGAGGTGGAAGATGGTGAAGATGATGCAAATCAAGAACCTTTTCCACCCCACAAGCCTCAAGTTGATGAAGAACAAGTGAGGGAAGCACAAGAAGATACCTTCATCCCTCAAGATCAAGCCGATGCTCAAGCTAGTGATGTTGATGCACCACAACCTCCTCCCCAAGTGATTGATAGAAGATCTACACCTATGCTTCAAGCTCATCCACAAGACCTCATCATAGGGAGTCCATCAAGGGGGTAACAACTCGATCTAGACTTGCTTCTTATGCTGAGCATCACTCCTTTGTTTCCTTTGTTGAGCCTTCTAGTGTGGAGGATGCACTTGCAGATCCGGATTGGGTGAACGCCATGCATGAAGAGTTGAACAACTTCACCCGGAACAAAGTGTGGACACTAGTAGAAAAGTCTAAAGGAGCAAGAATCATTGCCACCAAGTAGGTGTTTAGGAACAAGCAAGATGATCAAGGCGTGGTTGTGAGGAACAAGGCAAGATTGGTGGCAAAGGGGTTCTCCCAAGTTGGAGGCCTGGATTTTGGGGAGACCTTTGCACCGATTTCAAGACTAGAAGCCATTCATATCCTTTTGGCATATGCTTCACATCACAAAATGAAACTATTTCAAATGGATGTGAAGAGTGCCTTCTTAAATGGTTTCATTAATGAACTTGTATTTGTCTCACAACCTCTCGGGTTTGAAGACCCAAATTGTCCTAATCATGTGTATAAGGTGTCCAAGGCACTCTATAGATTGAAGCAAGCTCCAAGAGCGTGGTATGAGAGGCTAAGGGATTTCCTACTCAAGAAGGGCTTCAAGATTAGGAAATTTGATACCACACTCTTCACCACGGTGCTAGATGGAGAGATCTTTGTTTGCCAAGTATATGCCAATGACATTATATTTGGGTCAACAAACCAAGATCATTCGAAGGAATTTGGTGCATTGATGTCCAAGGAGTTCGAGATGTCTATGATTGGCGAGCTTACCTTCTCCCTTGGCTTCCAAGTGAAGCAATTGAGGGAGGGCACCTTCATATCACTAGAGAAGTACACTCATGATGTGCTCAAGAAATTCAAGATGGAGGATTGCAAGCCAATCAAGACCCCAATGCCTACTAATGTGCATCTCGACCTTGATGAGGGAGGTAACCCAATTGACCAAACTCTTTATCGCTCGATGATCGGTAGTCTACTTTACCTCACCGCTTCTAGGCCAGATATCATGTTTAGTGTGTGTATGTGTGCAAGGTTCCAAGCTAATCCTAAGGAGTCACACTTAAGTGCAGTAAAAAGAATCCTAAGGTACATAAGGCACACCCCTAGCATTGGCCTTTGGTATCCCAAAGGAGCTCCCTTCCAATTTGTTGGCTATTCCGATTCGGATTATGCCGGGTGTAAGGTTGATTGGAAGAGTACCTCCGGCGGTTGCCATTTGCTAGGAAGATCACTTATTTCTTGGTCCTCTAAGAAGCAAAATAGTGTGGCATTGTCTACCGCCGAGGCGGAATACATAGCCATGGGAGGAAGTTGTGCACAAATCATATGACCCAAACACTTATTGATTATAGCGTGTTTTTAAAAGATGTTCCACTCTTGTGTGATAATGAAAGCGCCGTAAAGCTTGCTAATAACCCGGTTCAACACTCTCGCACCAAGCACATAGATATTCACCATCACTTTCTTAGAGATCATGTGGCTAGGAAAGACATATCACTAGTGGGAGTTTCTAGCGAAAATCAATTGGCGGATATCTTCACTAAACCACTCGATGAAGCAACCTTTTGTCGGTTGAGAAGCAAGTTGAATGTGCTTGATCACTCAAACTTCACTAAAAATGATCTTGTGTGAACCAACCTTGCATCATGTGTAATATAATCTTGTTAATTAGTAATGCACCTAGGCTTGGCTAACATGGTTGGAATAACCGTTCTTGCAATGTGTGAAGAAGTCCAATCATGGTTTAAACTTGCAAGCAACCTAGATTCAAATTCTTGTAATGCATAGTCTGTGCATATGTTGCTTGTCGTTTTCTTTAATTTTCGGTTAAGTTTGAGCATCTGCTGGTTTCATCCACTTAGGGGAGCATTCCAAGCTCAAGACACTTCTATACCCCTCTTGTGGCTCTATGATGTCTCCTTGGTGCTTCCATTCGAATATTTTGGGCTAAAACTAAGTTAAAACCTATGGCAAACTATTTGAAAAGGAGAGTTTGAGAGATGGTTCTCATATCAAGTCCAATCAGGTGTTATCTGGATCTAAATTGGATTGGAACTTGGTTGGGAGAAAGACGCAAAAATCTGATTTGAAAAACTCCATTTTTAAAGGTGTCAGATGCTGCCGACGGACGCTCGGCGACAAATGCCTCAGCGTCCGTCACGACCATCCGTTGATTAATCATTGCTTGTCTGCGGGGCGACGGACGCTCCCCAGCGTCTGTCGCGGAGCGTCCAATGCGGTCAATGCGCCGAGGTGTTTCACACCTGTTCTGTAAGCCCGACGGACGATGCCGTCGGACGCTGTCCAGCGTCGGTCGCAGCCCGACGGAGCGTCCGTCGCTCAGATCCGGAGCGTCCGTCGTGGACTTAACAGGCGTGTACAGTTTTGAAAACCCCTTTCTTCTTCTCGGTCTCAGTCAATCCGTATGTCGTTCCTCCCGTGCCCTAACCGTCGCAGCATCGCCTCTCGCAAATCACATGGATCCGCCGACATAGAGCCCACGCTAGTGCCGCCGCTCTGTGCTAGCTTCTTTGCTCTCCTGTGCCCTAGCGCCCGTGCCAGCAATCCCCTACTGCACTCCTCCTTAGCGAGCACGTTTGAAGCTACGTAGAGGGACTCCTTTGCTGCCATGGGTGCCGCCCTATTCTGCTCCAGGGATTTCATTGCCCCTCAGGATCAGTAGTGGATCTTCTCCCTCTCGTCCTCACTCTGCTGAGGTGATTTCCCCCTTCTCTTGTTTGATCTTTGTTTGCATTAAGAGTTGATCCAAAATCCAGCAGTGCTTCCCCTCAAATCCTTTTTGTTCACCAAATTCCACTAATTCCTTGTTAGGTTGCGGAATGTGATGTGTATTGACCGAGGCTCTTACCTTTTCACTTCTTGCTTAGTCAGTTTGGTCAGAGGTATGCATGGACAGCTACGATCCATTCTCTTATCCTATTTCATGCTTCCATAGACCTTCTCACCCTTAGTTATATGCTTATTGTTATATAATTCCTCTATCTATCGAGCAGGGTCAGTGGCAGTGTGACAGATTCAGTGATAGTGAACTCGGGGCAAAGCCCGCGAGTACAGAACGAGGCAAAGCCTCGAGAGTGTTAGTACAGGGCTTTTAGAGCCACTCTTGCTTGTGGTTGGGAATTGTCAGAGGTTGATTTGCATTTGAGCAATGGCAGTGGCTAGTCAGTTGAGGATTGGTTGCCAGTGACAGTCAGTTCTTACAGTTGTTCTTCCAGTGGCCGACAATGCCCCGGACAAAGAATGCTGGTCCTGTCCCCGATAGTGGTGGTGACCCTCCACCTCCACCACGTCCTCCCATGGACCGTGGAAAGGGCAAGGACAAGCTAGTGTCGAAGAAGCAAAAGAGGTCGCTCATGGATCAAGATTCAGTGGCAAAGGCAGCAGAGCTAGCAGAGCAGAGTGGACGTCTCGCCGGCTTGAGGATCACCCCTCGCCATGGAGCGCGTCGTGAGTCCCCCTCGCATCCAGAGACAGAGCCCGCAGAGATTATAGAGTTAGAGGAGGAAGAGCAGGCTACAGAGACTGAGCAGCCAGAGCCCGCAGACCACTCTTCGATTGGTGAGCTGATGACCAGACGAGTTACTCGCTCACGTGGGTCCGGAGCTCCCGACAGTCCACCAAGACCACGTCTACCAGACCCTGTGAGATAGCAGGTTTGAGTGCTCACAACAAATCAAGTTCCGCTTCTACGGTTTGTTGACTTTCAGACCTGGTTCCCTCCTCAGAGAGACCCTCATGCCAGTCCTCCTTTCTACCGAGGCTACGTCTAGATAGACGCACCCCTTCGTGCACACCGTGGGTGCCCACTTCGGCGCATTGAGAGTGTCGGTGGTCTAGATATAGTGCATTATCTCCAGTTCCTTCAGGGTTTGACTAAGTTGATGGGACAAGCCGACACATACTAGGAGGACTGGGTTCGACAGTTCTACGCATCCCTGTGGATCTCACCTGACCACACGTTCTTTCACTACGGCTTCAGAGGTCGAGACTACAAAGTCACAGCTCAGAGGTTCCCGGAGATATTTCACTTGGAGGCTTCAGAGACGAGGATCCACAGTTTGTGCTACGGCGACTAGGAGGCACCTCGTCGACCTCACGACGGGATAATGCCATCGACAGACTACGTAAGGCCTTGCTTCCAGCAGCCCTTCGGAGAGGGTTCGAGCCGTATTCCACGAGACCTCACACCTCTTACTCGGATTCTCCACGAGGCACTCAGGCGTACCGTCCTTCCTAGGATTGGATCTTGTGACACTCTTAGACACTTACAGCTGTGGCTTCTAGCTCACGTGATGAGGATGGAGAAATTTGATTTGTGGGATCTGATAGTCAGCAAGATGGAGGACATCATAGCTGCAGGATTCCGTGGGCACAGGAAGTTGCAGTACGCCCACTGGATCTCCTTCCTGATGGTTCCTCGGGCCGGGTCACCCTCGATGATCACTACTCTTACCCAGTCTGCTACAGTGTTCCCTGAGTACTAGATGAGTCATGCTGGTTATTCACGGAACCTCCTCGTCCCAATTGAGCTTACCATCCAGACACCAAGCAAATAGGAGTGCCACCACAATCAGAGGAGCAGACAGATGCTACCGTTGAGTAGATAGGACAGGAAGAGCTAGCAGATCTTGATGCACAGATTAATGCAGCTGCCGAGGCCACCCACAGAGAGGACATAGCCTCAGATAGTTCTAATGAGGACTACATGCCAGTTCCCGAGTACGCACCCCGGTCTCACGACCATGAGGCCGATGGGTTAGCTCCAGCTCCAGCCTCAGGTGCTTCAGAGGGCACTATCCTCACCATCCTTACGAGGATGCAGGAGGAGTAGTCACGACAGGTAGAGGAGCAGAGGAGATAGGCCGAGGAGGTTCGTAGATTCACTGCTCAGCAGTTAGCTGCTCAGGCTCAGGCTCAGTCCTGTCAGGATGAGTTTCAGATGCAGTTTCTGCTCTTCCATAGGCAGCAGGCAGAGTCACAGAGACATTTGACAGAGCTTCTCAGTAGGCTTCTTGGGTCGAGCTCCGGACCATCGCTCACACCTCAGCTAGCTCCACCTGAGACCTCACAGAAGCAGTACACGTCTCAGGCTCAGGTCCCTCCAGTGGTACGCCTATGGTGACCGTAAGATAGCCTAGAACAACTTCCATATTCATCGCGACGAAAAACAAAGTTGAGAGGGCTGAGTTGTGGGCGACAGACGCTCCTGATAAAGGCGTCGGACGCTGTTTGTCGCTCCAGACAAAGGCGTCGGACACTGGAGTGTTGTTGACACAAAAAGCGTCGGATCTGCGAACACCTCGGGCTTATACCCAAATTTGATATCCATGGTGTGCCAGTCGATTTGACCAATTAATCGACAAGGAAGATAACTAGACCAAAATTGAACAAGACGACGACGATGCGCCCGGACATCAAAGCTCAGATTTTGGTCTAGTTATCTTCCTTGTCGATTAATTGGTCAAATCGACTTGCACACCTTGGATATCGAATTTGGGTATAAGCCCGAGGTGTTCGCAGATCCGACGCTTTTTGTGTCAACACCTCTTTTGGCACACTCGGTGGGACCAATAACACATGTTTTTGCCATGGTTTTATCCATTATAAGCTTATTATGGGTAATACTACTGAGGTTGATCAGAGCAATGTCATTGAAGTCTCTGAAGCAGATTTGAAAGATGATCAGAAGCAGGCTATGGAGCAGGCTATGGAGGAGTACAAGCAATTGTATCTGAAGTCCTTCAGCCTAAGCAGGAGCGGCGATGCTATCTAGAAGCAAGATCCGTCGTTGCCATGGCAGGTCACTTTCAACGCCAATCCTGGTAAATTACAAGATATGGTTAATTCTGCATTAAATCATGCGTTAATTAGCCACTCCAATGTGCTATTCAATACTGTGTACAATGCTGTTATGCAATCTTTCAAAGAGGGATGGACACCCCAGTATGTTGGTCCAGCATATCATCAACTTGGATCAGCATCTGCCATAACTTCATCGGCGGCTCCAATGGCATCTTCCCAACATATGAATCCATCTACCGATGAAGCTACACCACCGAGATCGAGCCCAGAAAGCGTCACTCGATTGAACACAGATCCGGTGGCATCGGCAATGTCAGGACCTATCATGAAGAATCAAATGACTCACGCTAGCTGGTGGGGATACGGTATGCCTCCAAGTCCGTCTGCTGATTCTAGATCAATTCAAGATAGCAATGCAGTATGGAAGGCTCCTATGGCATCGACAATATCTGCAAAACCGATGATCCCGAACTATGCTACATCCTCTCCAACTGTGTAGCTGCCATCAGAGAATCTTCAGATAGCGGTACCCAAGATGCCTTATGAGCAACCATCGGCAAGTTCTTTGCCGATTTAACAAGATACGACAACTATAAGTCAGCCCATGGTATTGGCAAATCCTCAGACTGGAGTACTAGCACACCAGGGTGGCCAGTTGGTTGACTTTAGAGTACATGAGTGACAGGCGCCGATTAGCTATCAGCCATCGGCGAATTACATGCCAATGACTCGTAATCATGGATGGACTAGTCAGGCACCGATTCAGCAACAGACGGTACAACCTGGGTGTCAGATCATAGGGTTTCAACAAGGCTACTTACCATCGGGTCTCTATAATGATGCATCGACATGCCAGCCGGTGAATCTTACATTGCCACAGTACCTGGCGAACATTCAGAATGAAGCATCGGCATATCAACCGATGAATATAATGCCATAGTATATCTCAGGGGGCAGTCATGGTTGTCTATCGGCAAATCAGCCGATGCATAATATTCAGCGAGCAGGTGTTGTGCCTACGCCGATAGCTCCGGCTTATATGTTGCAAAGATATGGGGAGGCGTATCAACCAGCTCAGCTAATTAACATCCAGCCAGTGCACCGGCAAGATCAAGATGCATACTGGGCCGATAAGATCACCGAAGTGATGAAATAACAATTCGGTATCAAGCCTAAGGTTAATACATATTCTTATCGGATGCCATACCCTCAGGCGTATGATTTGATTCCTCTCCTGAATCGGTATAAAGTGCCGGATTTCACAAAGTTTTCTGGCCAAGATGACACATCAACGATGGAGCATATCAACCGCTTCATTATCCAATGTGGAGAAGCGGCCAGCAGAGATGAACTGAGGGTGAGATTGTTCTCATCATCATTATATGGATCGACGTTTACATAGTTCATTTCACTGCCTCCAAATTCTGTGATAACTTGGGCCGATCTAGAGCAGTTTCACAAATACTTCTTCGCTGGTACTCATGAGAAGAAGATTACTGATTTAGTCAGATTGAGAGAGAGTAATGATGAATCGGTAGAAAGCTTCGTCCAAAGGCTACGAGACATAAAGAATAAGTGTTATAGTTTGGTGCTTGATGATCGGCAGTTGGCGGATTTGGCTTTCCAGGGATTACTGCCACATATCAAAGACAAATATGCATCCCAAGAATTTGAAAGTCTAAGCCATCTCGTGCAAAGAATTGTCGATCAAGATGTTAAAGCCTTCAAACCTAGGAAAACTTGGAATAAAAAGGTGTCCTTCGTTGAGCAAGAAGAAGGTTCCGAGTCGGATGAGGAGCCAAGTATCGGCGTTGCTGAGTGGGTAAAAGATAAGAAGACGACATCCTGTCCGTTTGGCCAGAAATAAGATGAAAGATTCACCTTTGATATTACCAAGGCCGATAGGATATTTGACTTATTACTTCAAGAAGGACGGATTAAACTATCGCCTAATCAGGTAATTCCATTGGCAGAAGAGCTTAGAAGGATCAGGTACTGCAAGTGGCATGCTGCAACCTCACATAATACCAATGATTGCAAAGTCTTTAGGCAATAGTTGCAGTCAGAAATTGAATCTAGGCGAATCAAATTTGAAAATTCTAAAGCTCAGAAGCCAATGAAGATCGACCAACACCCGTTTCCAAATAATATGGTGGAAACTAATGGGAAGACTAAGGTGTTAACGTCGGAAGCTGCTAAGAAAAGTGCATCGGTAGATCCTGAACATCAAATAAGTATGCAGGATGTGAAAGGGAAAAAGCTTGCCGATGACAAGAAGGGCAAGAGAATTACCAGTGAGAGTAGCAGCGCCAGGAAACCCCATGGACGTGCCCCATATGGCGTTGTAATCACGCATAGGCAACCACGGCAAGAATATGGCCGCTTGCAAGAGGAACGATATCGGCAACAACAGGAAGAGAGACGCCAAGACTGGCATCGGCATAAAGATCATTGGAAGTGTCCTTTCTTCGTTCATTGTTGGGAGGAGAGTATTAAGCTACCCACTGCCGATAACTGCCCTGAATGCAATGGGTATTATCCTGCCGATCGAGCAGAAAAGAAACCCTGTTTGGACGATCGGGCATCAAGCCATGACAGGCCGATCAGAGAAAAGGGATCAGTGCATGATCGGCTGGGGGGAAAGCTCAGTGTGCATGACAGGCTTGGCAAGCGTGTCCGTCAAGAAGAGCTTGAAGAGAAGGCTAATGCAAGAGTGCCTGATGAAGAAATATTCTCTAGGGATCCAAACCTGAGGAGTGGCGCAGATACGAGCGGTGAAAAACATTACCAGCCTGTTTGGAAAAGTAAGCTTCCTAAATGGTGTCCCAAAGGTTTGACGAAAACTCAGAAAAGGAGGATTCGGCGTGAACGCCAGAGCGATCTGTGTTACAGTGAAAATCCTTCAAGAGAAGAATCTCCAGTTTGGCAGTGGAGGCCGAAACGCAAGGATAGGAATCCATCGGCAGAAGTCAATATGGTTGTTATGTTACTGATGGAATTTATGGCACCTGCCGATGCTGAGGAAGAAGCTACTGATATGGCCCAGTTAGTGCTAGATCTGATGGCGGCTATTTTTGAAAAGTCTGCCGATGATGAAAGGCAGCACTTAAGAGCCTTGTTTGCGAAAGGCAAAGTTGATGGGCAGCCGGTATCGAAGATGCTAGTAGATGGTGGGGTGTCAATCAATATAATGACATACGTCATGTTCAGGAAGCTTGGGAAAGGTGACCAAGATTTAGTCAAGACAGACATGAAGCTAAAAGATTTTGAGGGTAATGTGTCGCCAGCTATGGGAGCAGTATACGTCGAGTTTACCATCGGTAGGAAAACCTTGCCAACAACGTTTTTCGTGATCAGTGGCAAAGGTACCTACAACTTACTCCTGGGAAGGGATTAGATCCATGCTAATTGTTGCATTCCTTCCACAATGCACCAAAGCCTCGTGCAATGGGTTGAGGACAAAATTGAAGTCGTCTGAAGTGAAGTTCCGTCAATTCATCGGCAGAATCGGACACTTATGAGCAGACCAAGTGCATATCAGGTGAAGCTTGGGATATAGAATTTCTCAAAGTGGCCGATTACCGAATCATACCGATCCAAGCAGTCGGTTCTAAAAAAGAGTTTTAATGGATCAGTTTGCCGATGACAGAAAACTGGGGCAGGGGTTCACATGAGCCGATAATTTAATAGAAATAGATATCGGCGATGGTAACAAGCCCAGGCCGACTTTTATTAGTGCTAAGTTAGATTCCCAATGTAAACAACAGTTGAATGATTTATTAAAGGAATATAAAGATTGTTTTGCTTGGGACTATACAGAGATGTCTGGTTTAGACCGATCAATAGTTGAACATCGGTTTCCTGTTAAGTCAGGTTTCTAACCACATCGGCAGCCAGCACGCCGATGCAATCCTATTGTGTTACCTGACATTAAAGCCAAAATTACAAAATTAATTGAAGTTGGATTTATTCGGCAATGTCGATATGCCGAATGGATTTCCAACGTAGTTCCTGTGTATAAGAAAAATGGGAGACTTCATGTTTGTATTGATTTCAGGAATCTCAATAAGGCTACGCCGATGGATGGATATCCGATGCCCGTTGCACATCTGCTGATTGATGCTGCTGCTAGACAACAAATCATTAGTTTCATGGATGGTAATGCTGGATATAATCAAATATTCATGGCTGAGGAAGATATATCCAAGACTGCTTTCATATGTCCAGGTCATGTCGGCTTATTTGAGTGGGTTGTGATGACTTTTGGTTTGAAAAACGCCGGTGCTACTTACCAGAGGGCGATGAATTTCATTTTCCATAAATACATCAGCACGTTGGTTGAAATCTATATTGATGACGTGGTGGTTAAATCCAGAGACTTTGTGAAGCATCTTGCCGATTTACGGAAAATTCTAGAGTGTACAAGGGAACATGGGTTAAAGAGGAATCCTAATAAGTGTGCATTTGGTGTATCGGCAGGCCAGTTTCTAGGTTTTATGGTGCATCAAAGAGGTATCGAGATCGGCAGAAAATCCATTGATGCAATTAATAAAGTGGTTGCTCCTACGAAAAGACTGAGTTGCAATCCTTGATCGGCAAGATTAATTTTATTAGAAGATTTATATCTAACTTGTCTGGGAAGATTAAGTCTTTTAGCCCGTTGCTAAAGCTGAAAGCCGGTCAAGAATTTATGTGGAAGGAGGAACAACAATCAGCATTAGAAGAAATTAAGAAATATTTGGTGAATCCTCCAGTCTTGGTTCCACCTCAACACGGGAAACCTTTGAGGTTGTATTTGTCTTCCGATGATAGAGTTATCGGATCAGCCTTAATTCAAGAAGTTTGTGACAGAACCTTTTAAGAAAGGGTCCACTTACCAGGATTAATAGTTCATCCGACTTAATCCCAACAAATGATCCAATCCTTAATTAGTCCGTCAGGTGTCACCACTTTACAGCGGGCCATTCACCTCTTTCCGAACAGGATCTCCTCATTACAAACATTGCAGAAGTAATAAGAGAAATTTATATTACATCAAAGTAGCGGAAATTTAGAGTCATATTACAAACCATAAGTTTTGAAACATAACTTAAGTGTCATACGATAACATAGTATCAAGCTGCTGATAGAGTATAAACAAACAACCGAGGTACTCTTGCCCAAGAGTCAAGCAAAGACAACTACTCTTCTTCATCCTCAACTGAAACAACGGTCATGCAGCATGAAGCCACACAGACCGGATTGGGACCCTCATCTGCAACAGGGGTTAACAAACCCTGAGTACGGGGTACTCAACAAGACTTATCCGACAAAAGAAAAATATTTGGTGGACAGGAGATATGCATGTCATAGGATTCAAGGTATGGTTTGCAAGAATCAAGTATTTTGCATAAATAAGCATTTATAAAAAGAATTGAAATTCATTTTATTCATTTAAAAGATTACTCATGTACCAATCTAAATTTATGATTGATGACAAGGTAATAACCATCCATGAAAGGAATCAACAAGTATCCAATTTAAGTTTCATTAACTACGATGAAGAAGACAGGGTTCTGTTTCCATATCCGAGGAACACGATGATTCAAACCGGTTTATCCCAGCTGGGGCTTCCCCATCACATGCATATGCAGCACTAAAGCACGCATATGACTACCTTTCCCTGGATCCTCTATCCGAGAACGGGGTTCCGCTACCCGAGAGCACATTACACCTCCATCCAGTTCCTCGAACTTGGAGTGTACACACTACTCTCGCAATCTCTCCACTCCCAGTGCGGTTTGACCGTCCTTTAGACTAGATTAACCAGAGTCCGGCTTCCAAAAGTATGTGATAAGTACTCCAAAGTCACAACCCTAGTCATGCATCAACGGACGGTTCCTAATGACACAGGCGGAGAGAACCCGCTCACCAGACACCGCTGATGGCTCTTCAACACCGTGTCCGCCCGGTCACGAATTATTACTTCCAACAACACACCTTTCTCAAAGGATCATCACCATTTGCCGAAGCAATACGCTATGTGTAAGTGACAGGAAATCACCTACTAGAAAACTCTAAGCATACTAAGCATTTTTAGCCATAAGTTTTCATCTTTTTTTTAAAAAAATGTCAAGGTAGAAGGTACAAGTAACCAAGGATAAGGTTATGCATCAAGTGGGAATTCAATAAAGTAAGAACAATGCAATAATAACCATAAATGTATTTAAATAAAATATTTTAAATACAAGGTAGGGTTTGAATGCACCGGGGCTTGCCTTGGTTGGAGGGATAAACAAACTCGGGCTCAGATTCAACAAGAGAGAAATCCCCTTCAAGAGAGGGATTATCCAACCCATCCAACGAACAATCTACACGATATAATGACATGCTTAGATGATGCTTGAAATAATAGACATGATGCTTTACAACACACACAACACTTAAAGGTTGATTAAAACAGATTACAAACTTGAGTATAACTTTCCTTCATGAAGGAAAAATTAAACTAAAGCATAAAGCAATTTACTTATAACATGATTAAACTAATTACTAAGTTTAATAATTATGTCCAAAAGCACTGAGCAAACAACATATGAAAAATACATATCCAAACTGTGGTTGTCACTGGACAAATGACCATTTGCATCAATCAATACAAAATCACCTAAAACCTAAAGTCATTAGGGTTTCTAATCATTTTATAATTAATTATACAAGTAGCCATGTTCAACAGTTCATCCAAAATTTCCTAAACTTTTTATACAGCAAGATACAAGTATATAAAGGTTACACAAAAATTCCCAGAATTTTTGGAGCATTGCCTAGAGCATGAAAAATTATGGAAAAGCTATTTTTCAATTACTTTGAGCATTTTTAAAGGATTAAAAATGTACTGAACATGGACATGTTATATTTTTATTAAATACTACACATCACATAGAGCATACACAAATTTTTACAGAATTTAATTATGCACATAAATAAACATATGAAAATAACAAAACACAGAACTGTTCAAAACAGGAAAATAAGAAAACTCTTTAGCACCAGCCGCTGACAACTGGGTCCCGCCTGTCAGTGACTCCAGAATAGAGCAGCGACGCCGGTGACCACAAAACAT
Organism: Microstegium vimineum; assembly: GCA_022036555.1. NCBI lineage: Eukaryota > Viridiplantae > Streptophyta > Magnoliopsida > Poales > Poaceae > Microstegium > Microstegium vimineum. Next base: position 23,819,997 of record CM039138.1, on the reverse strand, counting down.
GGCGGCGCGTCACCGGCGGTGAACCAAACGGCGAACCGACTCTTGCGCTGGACTCAACACTTCACCCCGAACCCAACAAGGTACGATACGTCCACTTCCATCCCTCGGAAAACCCTCGCCGACGGCAATGGCGGCAACTCGCGCTCGGTCGCGCATGCGCCGGCGAGTAGAGACATGCGCCAGAGAAACCAAGCGCACCAACGGACTTAGCGGCCCCCAAACAACACGAAGCGCACGCAAAACAAGCGAAAAACTCAACGCAACGCCCTTACCGACGACCATGGTGGCACCCCGCACGCACCGCACATGTGCCGGCGAACCCAAGCCATAATCGGCTCAACCAACTACCCCATCATGATTAGCGGCCCCCATACAACGCGGACCGCAACAAGAAAGAAGCAAAAGCTCAACAGAACGACCTCGCCGACGGTCATGGCGGACGGCGGAGATCTGCGCGTCACACGCCGGCGAACACACGCACGCGCTCGAACAACCAACAGCGCGAACAGACTCAGGACGGCTAGGCGAAGCTAGCGCAGAACTCGGACTCGAAAAATATAGACTAACACGTCCCGACGACGAGCGCACCGCCGCGACAGCCATAAACTGCGGCGGAGCTCGCGGATAGAGCACGACGGCTCGATTCAAGAAAAACCAACCGTGCGGATAGCTCGAGGTGCTTACCCCGGTTGCGGAACGCTTGCTAGCGCGGCCGGAGATGAAGCAGAACGACCGGTCGATGAAGACCGTGCCGGCGGAAATGGCGAACAGAACGACAACGAAGGCGTTCCCGGAGCTGTAGGCCAGCAAAGAAGAAAAGGAGAAGCCGACAAGGATCAGTGATGAACGGAGAAGATGAAATGAGAGAGAAAGAAACAATGTGGCTCCTGGTTAGCCCGGACGACGGCAGACCAGACAGGCGGCGCTTTTGCCGGAGCCGAGGAAGATGAAGTTGCGCCGGTGAAACCAGTGCTCGGCTGCTTCCACCAAGCGACCCAGAAGATGCGCGAGATCAAGGCGAAGACTTAGGCAGTGGATTGGAAGGTTGGCAGTGGCTGGAATGCTCGCGCGAGCTCGGTGACGCGAAGTGCACTTGCGGCAGCATGAACTGAGCAGAGCTGAGCGGTGACACGGCGTGGAAAGGGTCAAGGGGTGGATGGCGTCCCGTTTTGAAGATGGCAACGGGGTCGTGGCGTTGCCACGCACCTGGTGCAACGCCCGTTGAGGCCAGGAGGCTCGCGGTGGCGTCGACAGGTGGTCAGACAGATGCGAACACATGGTGGATAAGTACCCATGTGTGTTCAGCTTTATAATGATTGATCATCCAACATGTGAGTGTTTCAGTTTGAGTGGCTTACCCTAACCCCTTGCGAAAGCAAGTCTGTGCATGTCTATCAGCTTGTGGTGTACAGGTGCTATGCCTAGTGATAGTGGTCAATGGCATGGAGAAGGTCGAGTAGAGGCTTGCCGTGCCGATGGACTGAGAGCGGTGAAGGGCAGAAGCGGGGCTCGGACCGAGGGACCATGGGCGCCGACGGACTAGCTGTGGTGGCTAGTGCTTGGCACCGGCGAGTGCGAGAAGACATGGAGGTAGACTGAGTTGACCGAGTCAAGACGGTGGACGCACGAGTCGAGTGGAGGCTCAGGGGACTCGGAGTCCGACCGGGCGAGGACAAGGTGGCTCGAGTCGAGCGGTTTGGTGGTTTGGGCCTCAAAACCATCCGAGGACGGTTTCCGAGTTTGGGCCTCAAAACCATCCGAGGACGGTTTCCGAGTTTGGGCCTCAAAACTCGGGGTTCGGTAGTTGAGCCCAAAGCTATCGATGGCGGGTTTCCTGGGTTTGGGCCTCAAAACCTAGGTGGAGCTTCCAAGGAAGCGGGGATGGCACGTGGCGGAATCCTGGAGGTTGCGTTGAGGCAACGACAACTCCCGACAGGAAGTGGGGCCGTCCATTCAAATTAGTGGCTGAGAGTTATCGACTTGGATTACAATGTCTTAGGGCTAGGTAATTCGGTATTGTATCTAGGGGGGTCTTTGGGAAATAGCCAAAGCTTCGATAAATAGAGGATGATGGGGTATCCTCATCCTATCTCTTGAACCCTAATCATTTGCCCCAACTCTCTCTCTCTACCCTCTCTCTTGTTCATGAGATCCCTAGGTTGATTTCACCAACCTCTGTAAGAACTCAAATCTTTTGGTGGGAATCGGAGGCCCGACTCTCGGAGTGCCATTGCATGGTTAGTTTCTTGATCGAATCTCCCCGATTGCTTGTGTTCTTCGCGTTTTTCTTTTGCTCTCTCTTTTTCCCGAGTTGATTTCTCTTTGTTGAGAGGAGCTTTGCAAAATCCACTTGAACCAAGTTGTTCATATTCGTGAGGAGCATCTTTGCACCGAAGGAATTCACCTCAAACCTTATGAGTGCGTAGATCGGGCGATTTCTTTGCGGCGTTCTTCATTTTGCCTTTTCTCCCCCAAATCTGAGTGTTCCCATTTATCCTCTCCAAATTGAGTGATGATTTCTTTGTGATAGCTCCCCAACTGCACAAGGATCATGCCTACAAAGTTTGGTTGCAGTTGGAGTTCATTTGGTTGAGCTTTGGGAAGATTTGGCAGAGAGAAATTGATTTTCGCGGGTTTTCTATGCGTTGTTCGTGAGCTCCTTACCACCCTCCGAACCACTTTGGACAAGGCTCCGGACCATAGGCGAGTGGTCCTGTGGTCTAGCTGAAAGCCTGCGGAGCAGCCCCTAGCTCCGGACCAAGCTCATACAAATGATCAAACACAACCAAATAAACTTATTTTAGTTCAATGCATAACAAGGTTCTCAATCAAATGAATGATTCTTAATGCATATGATGACATGATCAAGTTTTAATTAAGTGCTTAAACACCAGGGGTGTTACAAAGTTGAAGGAAAGGAACGTGTAATTTATTATTTGAGTAGAAGGTTGTGGATGCTGAAACCAGATATTCGGCCGTTGAAAAGTTATGCTTGTGTCTGTACTTCTCTTGCATTAAATGAGGCATTATTTATTATCGGTCGAGTGTACTGTCATATGCAAAGATGATGTGGTTAAGTACATGCTGTCGATGTCGATATTAAGTGGAAGAATCGGCAAATGGATTGTAGCACTGTCAGAGTTTGATTTAAGGTATGAATCGGTTAAGGCGGTTAAAGGTCAGGTGATGGCCGATTTTGTTACTCAACATTGTGGTATAGTGGGTTCTGTGGAGATTGCTCCTTGGACTTTGTTCTTTGATGGATCCACGTGTAGAGAAGGGGCAGGTATCGGTGTTGTCTTGATTTCACCCCGAGGACAGAAGTATGAAGTCTCATTGCCGATTGTTGCTACTTCGACAAACAATGAGGCTGAATATCAGGCTTTACTAAAGGGATTGGAATTACTCAGGGAAGTGCATGCCGATGCCGTTGAGATCTTTGGCGATTCTATGCTAGTGATCAATCAACTGATTGGGACGTATGAATGCCAAAGTGAGATTTTAATCACGCACTATGAAAAATGTTTGCGATTATTGAAAGAGTTTAAAGAATACTGCCTCGAACATGTTCCCAGGTTACATAATGAAGAGGCCAATCGGTTAGCATAGTACGCTTCGGGGTATCAGCCGATTCAAGAAGTGACGGTATCGGTAATAGCTGTCGATGATTGGAGAAAAGAAATTGCTGATTACTTGAAGGATCCATCTAAAAAGGTCGCAAGACGTCTGAGGTTTCAGGCTACCAAGTACGTGCTCCTTGATGATGAATTGAATTATCGGACGATTGATGGAGTTTTGCTCAAAAGCCTTAGTAAAGAAGAATCGAAAAGGTTAATGGGTGAAATTCATGGAGTATGTGGAGCGCATCAATCGGCATTCAAAATGAAGTGGATGATTAGGCGGAACGGTTATTATTGGCCAACAATTCTTGAGGATTGTTTTAAATACTTCAAAGGATGTCAAGATTGTCAGAAGTTTGGTAATGTTTAGAGGGCGCCCGCATCGGCAATGAATCCCATAATCAAGCATTGACCGTTTAGAGGATGGGTTATCGATCTTATCGGCAAATCTACCCACCATCGAGTAAAGGGCATAAGTTTATACTTGTTTCCACCGATTATTTCACGAAGTGGGTTGAGGCTATTCCTTTGAAGAAGGTGACATTGGCAAACATGATAGACTTTGTGAAGGAACATATTGTTTACCGATTTGGTATTCCTCAGACTATCACGACTGATCAAGGGACTATGTTCACCTCGGGAGAGTTTGATGAGTTTGCTATCGGTATGGGGTTTAAGGTTTTAAACTCTTCTCCTTATTATGCTCAAGCTAATGGTTAGGCTGAAGCAACTAATAAAGGGGTTATCAAGCTTATCAAGCGCAAGATTGATGAAAAGCCCTAGAAGGTGGCATACAGTGTTGAAGGAAGCTTTGTGGTCGTATCGGATGGCATGTCATGGTGCAACTAAGGTTTTGCCGTACCAGTTGGTCTATGGACATGATGTTGTCCTACCTTGGGAAGTTAAAGATGGTTCTAGATGGTTGTCCTCCTAGGACCAGTTAGCAGCCGATGAATATGATATCCTTATGAAGGATGAATTGGAGGATCTAGCGAGTCATCGGCTGAGAGCTTTAATCAGCATAGAAGAAAACAAGAAAAGGGTTGCTAGGTGGTATGACAAGAAAGTAAAAGTAAAAGAGTTTGTCGATGGAGATCTAGTGTGGAAACTGATTTTACCGATTGGAACTAAGAGTTCAAAGTTTGGAAAATGGTCTCCTAATTGGGAGGGTCATTTTCGGATAAATTGGTATGTTCTTGGCAACGCGTATATTTTGGAAACCCTCGAAGGGGTTGTCTTTTCCAGAGCACTTAATGGTAAATATTTAAAGAAATATTATCCTAGTATCTGGGTGGATGCATGAAGTAATACAAGTATATACGCCGATGATAAAGTTATTATACGAAGTATCGACAGAGAAAGCGTTCACATTATGATACAAAATGAGTCGGACATCGAGTTTAAAGTCATCGGTACAACAAATTACAGCAAGGATCGAATGGATGAAATCGCACGAAGGCGAATTTGGTCTGCTTCCTCTATCTCCCTAGCATCGTCATCGGCAACACCCTCGATGGGCTTAATCTTCTTCCTCAACAAAAGGGCATGGCGAGCATCAGCATCCCTTTTTTGTCGTAGAGCTTTAGCGGCATCAGGAAGTTGGGCCTTCTTTTGGTTGACCGCGTCTAGAGCTTCATCGACTTTCTGTAGCTTCGCTAGCAGTTCTTCTTTCGTGCCGATAGACCGATGATTTCCTGTTCAAACTCAATGCTAGAGGCTTCCAAGCGACCGATGCCCTTGTGTTTTTCATCGGCAGATTGCTTGAATTTGAACATTTCTTCTTCAACCTGTGCTTGGGCAGCTCTATCGGCGATACGGCGTGAAGCCTTTTGATATTGTAGTTGCCGACTCTCGAGGAATGCCGCTTGAAAGAGTGTTTCTTCAACATCGGCAGGCAGATGACCTTGAATTGCCTTGAAAGCCACCCTTACTGCACTAGAATCTTGGACTAGTTGGGGTGTATTTTGTTGCAGTAGAAGTAGCAGTGCTTCAAGTTTGGATTTTACTTCTGCCGATATGACATTTGAGGCTTGGACAGAGCTTTCTTCTTCTTCATCATCATCTGGTATGTTGATAGCAAAGGAGAATAAGTTGTTGGGAGAATCTTGGGTCTGAAAGGAAAAGAATTAGAGTTTGTCAATTGAAAGCTTGTGTCTTGCGAGTTTATGACACATAGTTGATTTACCTACTTTAGAGCAATTTCTCTCCTTGGACTTGGTAGGGTGGCTGGCGTAGCTGTGTCTTGAGGATCGGCAATAGTTGCCGATGAACTTGCCTCTGTGCAAGGAGCAGTTGGTGTTGGTGCTGATGTCGATGCCGATGTCGTTTATGTTGTTGTGGCCAACTCCTGCGGCACCGGTACTGTCCCTTGGGTGGAGATTTCAATCGGTGATTGATCAGGGATGGATGTCGATGCTAGCTCTGGTGTTGACGTATCGGTAGGAGATTGAGGAGACGCTGCCGGTGACGTGACTAAAGCTGATGGCCTTGGACGTTTTGGTCGGGGAGCGGCACTTGATGAGCCTTGGCGTTTCGACTGTTGCACTTGGGGGCATCGGCAGGCCGAGTTGGAGAAGTTTGTACACTTGGAACGGCAGCCGATGAGCTTGTCTGCTACAAGAGAAAGATGTATATTTGGTGCAGGTCAACATTAGGTAAGAGTTGCTGATGAAAATTTAGTGGTCAGCATGGATAAGTAGAGATTTGTTACTGTAAAAGCTTGCGCTAGGACGGCGGCAGTGGTAGCAGCAGCCCCAGCTAGTGTTGATATAGATTTGATGGTGACCTTCGGGACTGCCCTTCGATACATGAGGGAAGCCAACGAAGGGGCCCTGCTGCCGATTACCGATGTAGGGTTAATCGGTCGCAGGTTGAAGGATTTGCCGCTTCTGCTATTTTTGGGGATCAAGTCGTTAACTTGTTGGCAGAAAACCTGTTACCGATGCATTAAAAAGAAGATAACAGAAAATTAATGTCGGAAATAAACTCACCGCGTCATCAGGAACAATGTGGTCAGCATCAATCAAGTGCCGGTAATAGTGTGACGATGCAGCGAACAATTGATCTTTCCACTCTTGCCACCAGGATTTGTATGATTCAGTGATGAAGGATATTGGCGCCCAAATGGATAAGTCAATTTTGGTTGTATTAATATGGGGAGAGAGATTGACAATCTTGTCCCAGTCCATGACGCTAGTGATGACTTCCCTTGGTTTTATCACATCGGCATAGCTAAGACAGATCGGCAGTTGACCAAATGCTAGCTGTCTTGCTGCTGCCGATGGATAATATAATTCATAAGTTGCATAAGTGTTCTCGTATTGACACAAAAAACGTCGGATCTGCGAACACCTCGGGCTTATACCCAAATTCAATATCCAAGGTGTGCCAGTCGATTTGACCAATTAATCGACAAGAAAGATAACTAGACCAAAATTGAACGAGACGACGGCGATGCCCCCGGACGTCAAAGCTCGGATTGATCAAAACGCAGAACTGACAAAGCTGACGGAGATCTTGTAGATGCAGCCCGTCAAAACCTCGCAAGAACTCGTGGATATACTAGAACTAATGCAGTAAAAGTAGATTTGCTGGAAAAGTAGACGAAAATAATATATTTCTTTGATTGATTGTGAATATCTTTTTACACCACCCCTCGATACATATTTATACCCCAACAGGAGTAGTTGTACACAAACACAACTCATACCTAAACAAAACTCCTATTTTTAAGGAAATAAACGACTCGTGCAAGAGTCGAACTCAAACTATAATAATACTGGCATCAAAATCACCAGTTTCCTTATCTGTCCTTCTTACGATGAAACCTTCCATCGGCAGATTCCTTCAATCTACAACCTTCCTCTATTACCATCGGCAGCTTTCTTCTGACATCATCTACGTCATCCTGTATCCATCGGCATACCTTCCTATCAGCAACACCTTTTGCCTTAATCAACAACACTCTCCTATCGGCAAGTAGCTTTCCTTTTTCCCCGATGCTCCTTTAATCAAATTCATCATCGGCAGCTTCTTTCATCCCCATCGGTAATCCATCTAGTAGAGTCTTGATGCCGATAGGGAACAACGATCACCTCCTTGCCGATCAGCGCACTTAGTTCACATTGACACATACAAAAAATGGTGTCAACAAGTGTTAACTCCCGAGCGTCCGTCAGCCTACCCGAGAGCCCCAAGTCTGGCTAAGAAGTTTGAGGTTCGACGGACGCTGTCCGTCGGCCAGGCATCAGACGCAGGAAGAGCGTCCGTCGCGCTACCATTGCGGCTGTTTTCAGCCCAGCTACGCTAGAGCGTCGGACGCTGGCGAAGAGTGTCCGTCGCCCTTGCGACGGAGCGTCCGTCGCTGGGAAACTGTGAACAGAAACTAACCGTTGGGGTTAGCGACGGAGCGTCCGTCGCCTAGCGACGAAGCGTCCGTCGCCAACTTAAAATGAACAGTTTTTCCAGCCCGAGGTATTTTTGTGTGGAGGCTATAAATAGCTCCACCCCTTCTCTCCCACCTTGCCTTTGCTCATTTCAGTTGCTAAAGTTCTTGAGAAGGTTGGGAAGAGAGCAAGAGCCCTAGAGAGAGAGAGAGTGATTCGTGAATCCATCCATCCTCTTCTCTAGTTCATCCAAAGGCCAAGTGTGCATCCACTCTAGTTGTGAAGCTTGTGTGAGTCAAGTGAAGATCAAAGCTTGTTAGTCTTGGTGATCAACATCACCTAGACGGTCTGGTGGTGCTTGGGAGGAAGGTGATCGCCGGAAGATTGTCGGCGGCCCTTCTCCATCGACAGGTGATCGGTTGTGGGCGGTTCACCAATTCGGAGTGGCAAAGAACCCGCTCGTAGAGAGCACTCTACCCTTGCGCGGGTAGAGGGGGAGCAATACCCTTGCGCGGGTGCTCCAACGAGGACTAGGGGGGAGTGTTGACTCCTCGATACCCCGGCAAAATGTCGTTGTGTCACTTTCTATCCCTAGCTCTTTCATACCGCATTACTTACCGCATCGTCCTTACTTTCATTGAATTGCTACTGCTTTCTAGTTAGGACACACTACCGGTAGGCACTAGGGGGTGATTGGCATTGCTAGGATTTCATATTGCTTTAGAAATTTGAAATAAGCCCAATTCACCCCCCTCTTGGGCATCTTGATCCTTTCACCTGGAAGTAATGTTCATCTCTAATTCTGACGCAAATGCAGTCATCTGAGTTTTTGGTACATGCCTCCATGTACCACGAGTTTAACGAGCGCATTTGCGTACCAAGTTCCCTGAGGGCCGATGGGTTGTACATACTTCTGCACGTACAAAAGTTCTCTTCCACTCATCGACTACAGTGGCATTTGGTTGAGTGCATTTTCTAGAAATTTATCTGCGGTTATACCAGCTCCTAACAAGAACTCTTCCATACCATCATAATTGACCCTGCCAACATTGTCTTCCAGCATGCTCATGTTTGAACCATATTGATTCCCAACAACTAGCGGGGGTAATGATTGCTTCGATTGTTCCCCGAGTTGTGGGACACCCTTCTGTGCTCTTCTCTCTTTATTCTTCTCCTCATTAATTTCCTTTTGTAGAGTGTGGTCATAGTCCGATAGTGGAGAACTCTTCTGAGCATCACGTAGCTGTCTCTTATTTGCTTCCACCGCTTGGCTTAGAGCTGATTGATGCAAGAAGAACAGATGTTTAGATTTTTTTTCTTTGTTTCACGGTCATCTTTCATTTTCTTGAATTGTGCTTCCACATCGGCCTTTATTGAAGCGTCTAGTTCTTCGTAAGTCTTTCATTTTCTGAGGAATCTTTACTTTCCTTGTAGTTTGCATCTTTGCTTGCGGTGGAGCGGCCGACACCTCTGCTTTTGTGGTGGGCCTCTTCTTTGGCGATGGGGCGGCTGTTGTTGGCGTTGGAGACTGTCGTGGAGGCGATGGGGCCGGTGTCGTCATTGGAGAACGTCATGGAGGCGATGGGGCCGGTTTCGACATTGGAGAACATCGTGGAGGCGATGGGTTCGGTTTTGGAGATGGAGACCACCTTGGAGGTTCTGGGGAGGAAGTCGTGTCATGCATTCCACCATCATCATCCCTCGCAACACTATGACCACCAGGTGATGAATGGTGACTTAGGTCTCTGGGTGAGGTCCTACAGTGAAAATACCGAGTGTGAATAAAGTATCACTATTTAATCCAATACAAAGTTAGTGAAAAAGAGCTAGGTATGATTCACTTTCATTCTCACCTAGGAGGAGGAGGAGGAGGAGGCGACAGTGGTACAATAGGAGGTGATGCCCCAGGAATAATGATATAGCGCTTGCGCCAACAAATAAATGTCTTCTCCGCTTGTCCTAAAGTCGTCTCCCCATCACCTCCTTCAATGTCAAGTTGAACATCGCTATGACATTTTTGAACTCTATCCACCGAGACGCGAGCATATCCAGGTGGTATTATTGCCCCATGGCATATTGCTGTCTTCGTAGGGTTGATAGGAGATACAACACCGGTAGCCAACATGATTGTGGTAGCCCCCTCTGGAATGTGTAGCTCACATGGTGTTTTCGGTTCTGTGATGTCATCCACGAGGAAGCGTAGCTTTGCGTCATCACCAGATCGAGGAACTTCTGTGGAAGCACAACTGCTTTTCAACTAAGCTGATGGGTTGATGTTGACTTCCGGTACTGATGCAGTACTTCGCATTCGGCTCATTGCTAACTCCACTTGCCTTTTGATTTCCTCGCTCATTGAGGGAAGGCATGCTTCCATGGCACCGCGCCATGACCTCTCGTTCGCCCACCGTGTTCGGCAGTCCCCAGGGCATATGTTAGCTCATCCCTATCTCTATCTGGTCACCATACTCCTTCTTCCCTCAAAGATTGAGCGTAAACCAGTTTCTGTGCTGCTTCTGTGAGTCCTTCGGTATATGTTAATCTCCCGGCCTGAGGGTCAAGGCCTCCCCCATGACCAAAAAACCACCACTTACCGCGTTCAGACCAGTTACCTGATTCTGGTTGGATTCCCCTAGCTTCAAGGTCCTCTTCTGTTTTCCCACTTAGGAATGGCAGTAATGTAGCCGCCTGATCCCAAGTGATGGTGGTATTGCTTTTCTCGGGCATTCTGTTGATTCTGTATCGCCCTCTTCGGATGTCTTGAAAGCTACAAAGTCATCCCAAAACGGTCTCAACTTGACGTAGGCCTTATTGTTGAAATCTGGAGTAAGGTTTTTCTTGATAAATTCGGTGTACAATTTCTTCTTCCAGGCCTGGAATTGTGTTGCCATCTTCTTCATAGACCAATCCCTAACTCTCCCCTTCAAAGCTTCATCTTCTTTATCGAGCGAGAAATGTTGAAGGACATCTTGCCAAATTAGTGCCTTGTCACGATCAGAGACAAAACTAACTTCATGATGTCCTTTCCTTTGCCGCCATTCACAATCACTGATCGGAAGCCTATCCCTTACAAGGTAACCATAGTGGTTGGAAAATTTATGTGCATGTGGTCCAAGTACTTTCCCTGTTTCCTCATCGAATTGGGAGATAATGTACCGACCCTCCAATGGCTTCTTCGGGCCTCGTACATTTTTACTCTTCCCCGTAGTTGTCATTGATGCAGACGACTATGTATGTAGACACACAAAACTTATTAATATAATTATACAAATGTAATTATTTTGATTTTCATGTATACACAAGAGATTGTAGACATATATATACCTCGTCAACATTGTCTTGCACGATATTTTCTTGCTCAACATCTTCTGCAAAGTACTGACTTCCGTCATCTACTTGATTGGTGCCGTCATCTACTTGATCAGTGCCATCGTTGATCATTGAAAACAAGAAATCCTCCATGTTGTCATTCAGGTTGTTCATTTCTGCAACTATATATAGTAAAAGGGTTTAGACGCTTAGTGTGTGTGTGTAAACCGTAAACAAGCTAAGTGTGTAACACTTAGAGTAACCAAAAGGGTAGACACTTAGTGTGAGTGTAATAAAAGGGTTTAGGGTAGACACTTATTAGGATGTATATCTATAGGGTTTAGACACTTAGGGGTTTAGGGTAGACACTTAGGATGTATATCTATATGGTTTAGACACTTAGGGGTTTAGGGTAGACACTTAGTGTAGGCACTAGGGGTAGACACTTACGGTTTAGGGTTTAGGCACTTAGAGTCAGGCACTTAGGGTATATATTTCTCTAACAAATGAAAGATGTATACATTTAACTACAAATAATGAAAGGTATATATTTCTCTAACAAATGAAAGATATATACATTTAACTACAAATAATGAAAGGTATATATTTCTCTAACAAATGAAAGCTTAGGGGTTTAGGGTAGACACTCAGCGTGTGTAAACCCTAAGCAAGTGTGTAAACCCTAAGTTATATTTTACTAGTAATATAATGAAAGGTATCTATTTCTATAACAAATGAAAGCTTTATACATATTTTACTAGCAATATAATGAAGATACATATATATATATATATCAAATCATATATAGCAATAATGGAAGGTCTATATTTCTCTAAGTGCTAAAATCTATTTCTAAAACTAAAATCTATTTCTATTTTTTTACACACAAAATATATAACTAAAACTAAATCAATTTGCTAAGACTAAAATATATAACTAAAACATACATCAATTTCGTAAAACTAACAAATCCATATCTAAATTCACCTTTTCCTCTTCTTCTTTCTTGTTCTCTTTCTAATTTCTTTCTTTCTTCTTCTTCTTTCTTTCTTCCTATCTTCTTCTCCTTCTTTCTTCCTCTCCTTCTTTCCTATTCTTCCTTCTTCCTTATTTCTTTTCTTTTTCTCTTTTTCTCTTTCTTTCTTTCTTTCTTCTTTTTCTCTTCATTGGCGCGCGTGCACGACGGACTCCGACAGCGGGCTCGGGCGCGGCGGTGTGTGGCGGCGCCCGGAATTGCGCGCGAGACAGTGGCCGGCAGGCGGCGCGAGCCGAGGCGCACTACTACAAAAATGATTTTGCACAGCGTCACCAAAATGGTCTCCGCGGCGGGCACATATTTTGCCCATCACGGTTAATGCTCACGATTTACCGATGCGAAATTTATTTATTTACCGAAGCGGACGTATGTGCCCGCTGCGATAAATCGATTTACCGCAGCGGGCATCTTAAGACGTCCGTCACGGAAAATGCCCTATTTTCCGTGGCGGACGACCTAAGAAGCCCGCTGCGGTAAATCGATTTACCGCATCGGGCGTGCTAAAAGGCATGTCATGGTTAAAGGCGAGGCCCAACAGCCCAGGCTAAGCCCAATACGACGGTCACCTATACATTAGGAAGTTAGGGTTTCGGGGCTCTATCCCATTCCCTCTCCTCTCCTCCTTTCGGTTTCAAGAGCAGAGCCCCCGGCGGCACGGCCCCCTCCTCTCCCACAGCGGTGCGGCCCTCCCCTCCACGGCGCGCGGCCCGACCCCTCCCATGGCGGCGCGCGGCGCGTGGCGGCCCCCTCCCTCCCCCGGTGCGATGACCCTTCCCTCCCATGGCGCGGCGCGGCACGCGGCGGGGCCCCTCCCTACCCTGGCGCGACCCTCCCCTCCCATGGCGCGGCACAGCGCGTGGCAAGGACCTCAGGGTCATGGCCACGGCGGCGGCCACATCGCGGGGCACGCAGATGCGTGGCCGCGGCGGCGGGGCTGCGCTAGGCCACAACCGTGGTGGCGGCGGACGCGGACGCGGGGCGCGGCAGCGGACACGGATGCGGGGCCGCGCGAGGCCACAGCCGGGGCGGCGGCGGACGCGGACGCGGGGCCGCGGCGGCGGACGCGCCGGCCGCGTGAGGGCACAGCCGTGGTGGTGGCGGACATGGTGACGCACTAGGCGGCGGCGGCGATGGGGCAGCAGCGGGTGCACGGGGTCACGCGGCGGCACGGGGCCACGCGTGGTCGCGGCTGCAGCAACCGGATCCGGCGACTGCGCTGGGCCAGTGGGCCTGTCGATGGGCTTCTAGAGTTTATCCTTTTTTATTTTTTTGGAAGGATTAACTGCAGCGGGCTTCTTATGTTGCCCGCTGCGGTTAATCGTTTTTTTCGCAGCGGGCACTAGCTTCCGCCACGGTAAATGTCAGGCCTTGTCATCGTAGCGGACGACATTGCCCACTGCGAAAAATGGATTTTGACCGTCACGCAAAATCTGTTTTGACGTAGTGGCGTCGCGAGGCGGCGAGGTGCCGCGGCGGTGCGGTGCCGGTGCGGGGCGCCGGCGGTGGCGCAGAGGTGGCGCAGATCGAGGTGGCGGCGGCGATGGAGCTCTGTCGATCGACGACGTCTCGGGTGCGCGCGGGCTGAAGGAAGTTAGAGGGAGGAAGAGGGAGCCGAGGCCTTATATAGGAAGACAGTTTTAACCCTATTGGGAATACCAACCGCGGCTAAAGGTCCACCAACCGGGGCTAAAGGCCTGTTTAGGCGCCAAACAAAATTTTTAGTGGGCTCTTTTATATGTTTTGGTATTATATATAGTTTAATATATGTATAAATTGTTCTAGTTCTTGTTAATTGTATAATAAATTAAATACATGCCACAATTTTTTTTAAAATAACCATTAAATTTCCTTTTGCTTTATTATACACTAGAAAAATATATAACATAAAATCTTTTACCTTTTTTATAATATCAAATATAAATGTAACTAACCATTAGAATTTGGTTAATGCAAAAGTATATTGTTCAAATAAAAAAAATGCTTGGTTACCAACAGGAAATTAGTTTATGCATTATTTAAATTTAATCTTTTTGTGTTTCACCATTCATTGTCGAATTATGTGACAAATAAGTTTGCCCTTAAATAGAAAATTGTTAATGAGACACTAAATGACCCTATATGAAAAACTTTTTAATACAAAGGTTTTATAACTCATCAAGATTTATCTTTTTTATGTACTTCAAATTTCTATTTGAGAAAGTGTTAGTAGACATTAGTCACAAAATCATGAATCTCGCATAGTGTTTATTATTCTTTATGAGAGACTTGTCATTTTAGAACTAAACTTTTTCACTGACAAATGTAGATCTTCATTAGTCACTAAATGACTACAAAAGAAGTATTAGTAAACATTAATTAGTCACTAAATGCAAAATTGACCAAATACAAATGTAGATCTTCATTTATTTGACAAAACTTAGCAAAAATGACCAATACACATGTCACTTGATCGACATCACTGCTAAGCTAGCTACATCAAGCGAGCACAGTAGTGATCTTCTTCTTGACATATGTCCCTTGGTCCTGATCATGTCGTAACCATGGAGTGTCCTCGGCATTTAGAATTATGCTTGGGTCTTTGGTCACACTGAATGGCGCAATTTGGTCATCCCTTTCGTAAAGTTCTGACATGTCTGAGTTGTCCTCAATTCCCAAAATATTTCTTTTCCCTGAAAGAACTATGTGACGCTTGGGTTCATTGATGATTGATTTGTCATCGTTTTTTCCTTTCTTTGGTTTTGTAGACATGTCTTATACATAGAACACCTAATTCACATTAGCAGCAAGGACGAATGGTTCGTCTTTGTACCCAATAGTGTCGAGGTCCACTGTTGTCATACCATAATCCTTGTCAATTGTTACCCCACCTCCAGTCATCTTCACCCATTGGCACTTAAACAAAGGGACTTTAAAAGTAGATGTATAATATAGTTCCCAAATCTCAACTATGCGACCATAATATGTTTGCCTATTTCCATTTGGGTCTGTGGCATATATGTGGACACCACTGTTTTGGTTGGTGCTCCTTTTATCTTGGTCCACCGTGTAAAATGTATTTCCATTTATCTCGTAGGCTTTGTACATGAGGATGTGTCATGATGGTTGTCTAGCCAACAAATACAATTGATCATCAATACTCTCATCACCAAGACATTTTTTCACAACCAATCGCCGAAAGTTTTCATGTGTTCACGCATAATCCAAGCTTCATTCTTCCCTAAAAACTGGGATCGTAGGAACTTCTTGTGTACCTCGACATACGGCTCCACCACGGAGGAGTTTTGAAGAACTGTGTAGTGTGCTTTGTTGAAATAATCATCCCCTGTACTGATATATGTTTTCTTCCCTAGTGTTCCTTTCCCACTAAGTCTCCCCTCGTGTCTCGATTCAGGAACACCAATCGGGTCAAGGTCGGGAATATAGTCAACACAGAACTCAATGACCTCCTCTGTCCCGTAGCCCTTGGTGATTGTCGGTGTCTAAAATGGCGGGGTCTAGACGGCCAACGAGTAAATTTCTAAGCTTGTCGGAGATCGGATGGTTACGCCCGGAGAACACATGGTTTATACTGGTTCGGGCACGAACGCCCTACGTCCAGTTTGCTGCTGAGTCGTGTTACCGAGCGCGGAGAGCTCGTAGAGGGGAGCTACAAGCTTTGGTGAGAGAGGGAAGAGGATTCCCAGGTCTCGTGCGTATGAGGTTCGAGGTTCATTGTGAGAGTTCGCGTGGATGCGAGTATGAGTGTGTGTGAATGAGTTCAGAGAGTCGAGAGAGAGATTTGGAGATCCATTCTCCCCCTTTATACATAGGAAGAGATGGAGGGGTACAGTAGAGAGAGGGAGAGTGAATGTGATCCCGGTATAGGCTGTTGACTTAGGGGACGCTCCTGGCTTTTATTCCCCTTCCTTCCCGGGGAAGGCTTCACCTGTTGGCACGTCATGGGTCATGTTCATCCTTGATGCAACTGTAGCCACGTGCTTCGTACTTGGTGGCGCTCCTGTTGCCATATTTGGGCATGGGCAAAGGTTGGCAGAACAGGGCGCAGTACCCCTACGTTTCGTCATACAGGGACGAATACGCCTTAATCCCTATTCAACTGTCCGTCGAAGGGATGGTGGACGTCAATCGGTAGTACTAGAGCTTGTACCGCAAGGATTCTACATGGGTGGGCATGGCGTTCCATTCCTGTAACCCCCATCCCCAAGGACGAGTCTGTACTGTGGACCTTTTGACTACGGGCTAAAGTGCACCATGGATCGGGGAAGCCTTCGAGGGCAGGTGATGTCACGAATGACGTTACCCCGGCTCGGACGAGACGGAAGAGCCCCCGAGGGTGGACGGTGTCACAGATCAGTAGAGAGAGGGAGAGTGAACGTGGGCCCGGTATAGGCTGTTGACTTAGGGGACGCTCCTGGCTTCTGTTCCCCTTCCTTGTCGGGGAAGGCTTCGCCTGTTGGCACGCCGTGGGTCCTGTTCGTTCTTGATGCAACTGTAGCCACGTGCTTCGTACTTGGTGGCTCTCCTGTTGCCATATTTGGGCATGGGCAAAGGTTGGCAGAACAGGGCGCAGTACCCCTACGTTCCGTCATACAGGGACGAATACTCCTTAATCCCTATTCAACTGTCCGTCGAAGGGATTGTGGACGTCAATTGGTAGTACTAGAGCTTGTACCGCAAGGATTCTACAGGGGTGGGAATGGCGTTCCATTCCTGTAACCCCCATCCCCAAGGACGAGTATGTACTGTGGACCTTTTGACTACGGGCTAAAGTACAGCATGGATCGGGGAAGCCTCCGAGGGCAGGTGACGTCACGAATGACGTTACCCTGGCTCGGAGAGGCAGAAGAGCTCCCGAGGGTGGACGGCGTCACAGATGACGTCATCCAGGCTCGGACGGGGCGGAAGATCCTCCTGCTGACACAAAAAGTGTCAGATCTGCGAACACCTCGGGCTTATACCCGAATTCGATATCCAAGGTGTGCCAGTCGATTTGACCAGTTAATCGACAAGGACGATAACTAGAACAAAATTGAACGAGACGACAACGATACGCCTGGACGTCAAAGCTTAATTTGATCAAAACGCGGAACTAACAAAGCTGACGGAGGTCTTGTAGATGCAGCCCGTCGAAACCTCGCAAAACTCGTAGATAAACTAGAACTAATGCGATAAAAGTAGATTTGCTGGAAAAGTAGACGAAAATAATAGTTGTATTTGATTGATTGTATATATATATTTCATACCAACCCTAGGTACATATTTATACTCCAGTAGGAGTTGGAAACAGACACGTCTCATACCTAAACAAGACTCCTATTTGAAAGGAGATAAACGACTCGTGCAAGAGTCGGACTCCAACTATAATAATAATATTGGAATAAAACTACTAATTTCCTTATCTGTCTTCCTTACGATGAAACTTTCCATCGGCAGATTCCCTCAATCTGCAACCTTCTTCTATTACTATCGGCAACCTTCTGCTGACGTCAGCCACACCATCCCGTATCCATCGGCAATATTTCTGATCGGCAATATTCTCTTATTTCCATCGGCAACACCTTCCCATCGGCAAAATACCTTCTTTTATATTGACATACCGACAATCTAATTGGAAGTATCTTGATGCCGATAAGAAAAAACAACCATCCCTTTACCGATCAGCACACCTGGTTCACTTTGACACGTACCAAAAAAACGGTGTGAACACATGCCCCCCAATTTCGGAGTATGAAATATATCATGCGTCGGAATTTTCTCTACCGTAATCTTTCCCTCCAAAATGCTTGTGCCATCATTTCGATTACCGCACGCCATCACTGTAAATTACCAACAACTCCCACAACTTTAGCACCTACAGTTATATTTCCTCGATCACCGCGCAAATTCACCACGATACCCTTCCATATCTCTGCTCAATCAAAAAGGAAAACTCGAGAACGCCCTTTGACCTAAGCCTATAAAGACCACTGTCCGTTCTTTTTTTCACCCCGAGTTCATATCACCCCTTTTCTTACTGACGCTCTCAATACTCTGGCAATCTTCACTTGGTGGTTCCCTCTTTCATCAGAAGGCCCAAATCTTGCAAGAACTCCTTCATCCTAATGGCAATCAGCTTCAACGTTTCTGCGGTAAACTTCTTCCCCTCTTGCTCTACAGTTTATGGTTTTTCTCCTCCGCACCGTTTCGTGATCCTTTTTCCCTTTTCTTCTTTATTTTCTGAATCTAGGAAATGCGCAACAAAGTAATCATTCCCACCGATCAGCCACATCTTTGCTGTTTAGGGCCGATGGGGAATACCGATCCAATCGATCTCATCAACGCAGAAACCAACCATATCCCCTTTAGATCTGAACATTTCAATCTAGGGTTATGGACAGATACCTTCCGCTCGTGGCCGAAACCCACCAAAGGGTGAAAAAAACTGGTACCATCAGGATGGCTAGGTCACAACAGGTCTATTGGTCAGAACGCAATATAGATATGAACGTGTTTCTATTCAGACATGGACCAGCCACTCCCACCCTTGCCGATGTGCACATGCTTACCAGCCTCAATGTCTCTTCTGCCGATCCTACCACCCTTTTCTGTAGGAAGTCTGAACGTCGGGTGAGCACACATAATATCGGCGGTTGGACCGGATACATCCAAGAATATCAGAAGACCGGATCGGTAGGACAGAGGGAGCATGCCACTTTCCTAAACATGTGGTTGGAGAAGTTCATTTTCTGTGGCAAGACAGTTGGACCCACCAACATGTATCTTCCGACAGCAGAACAATTGGCCGACGGAGGATTTCCCCTTGGCCGATACCTCCTTAGTTCAGTTTATCATCTCCTGCACCAGGTATCGGAAAAATTGCTACTAGGTGAGCCCATCTGCAACCTCGGAGGTCCTTGTGGTCAATCAACTTATGGCTAAATGCCCATATGCACAAATGTCTTCATTTTGACTTATTTAGCCAGCAATTTCCAAGGGATTTGTCTGAGGATTTTGCACTTGCCGAAGATGAATCGGCAACCCGTTCTCCACTAAATTTTGGGGAAGCTATAATAGTGCTACCAGGAACTGATGCTATTGGAGATCAATTCGGCATGTTCTTCCAGAGACTCTACTGTGGAATCCCTGCTGCGGAACGGGTTTGGTGGCCCTATATTGATGACGATAACCGATTCCCACTCTCCTTCAATCTTACTGACGGGAATATACCACATAATGAAGCAATTATGAAGGCCACCCTAACTCCCCAGGCCATTCCAGTCAATATCTTCGGAACCGGGAAGAACACTCACCCGTCAGGAGTTATCTCCAGTGCTATAGACTAGAATAAGATCGTCACTCTGACCCTCGGGCCGATGTAACCAACATTGATTTATCCTCTTGGGCGCCAACGTCCTTCATTACTGAGTCATACAAATTCTGGTGGCAAGAGTGGAAAGATCAACTATTTGCTGCATCATCACACTACTATCGGCACTTGATTGACGCCGATTACATTGTTCCTGATGACGCAGTGAGTTCATTTCCGATACTATTTTTTCCTTTATTTCCTTTCAAATGCATCGGTAATTAATTTTCTGCCAACAGGTTAACGATTTGATCCCCAAAAAGAGTAGGAGCGGCAAACATTTCAACTTGCGACCGATGAACCCTACATAGGTAATTGGCAGCAAGGCTCCTTCATTGGCTACGCTTATGCATCAAAAAGCAGATCCTAAGATTACCATCAGGTCCAAACCACTGCCAGCTGATGATGCTGCTACCGCTGCTACTGTCTTGGCGCAAGATTTTACGGTAACTCATCCGTGCCGATCATAACATTTTCAATCGGCAATTTTCATTTAACTCTCAATCTGCACTAAATTCTTTTCTCTATAGCAGACAAGTTCATCCGCGACCGTCCCCAACGCACAAACTTCTTCAGCTCTGTTGACACCGTTTTTCAGCACGTGTCGAATGAGCTAAGGCTTAACTGGTCAGTGGTCGTTCTCCATCGACATCGGGAAATCGTGAGCCAATATTGCCGATGGGAATTTGTTGTGGGAAGACTAAGTGTGTTGCCGATGGAGGCTGGATGGTCCTTGTCGATAAGGTTAATTGGTCGCCTGGGCTGTAAAGTTGCTGTTGCCGATTGCCGATTGCCGATGAAGAGACATTGCCGATTGTCGATGAAGAGATATTGCCGATGCCGATTGCTGATAGATTGAAGACAAGTCATCAGTGCAAGATTGCCGATGAAGAGGTGTACCGGTTGCCGATGAGGGGATGTTGCCAATTGCCGATCGGGAAAGTATTGCCGATGCCGATGGGCATGACTTAGCACTTGGTGTCAGCAGAAGACTACAGATGGCCGAAGAAGGAAGTCGTGGATTGAAGGGGTCTGCCGCTGGAAAGTTTCCATCGAAGGAAAGGCATAAGGAAACTGGTGATTTTGTACCAGTATTATTATAGTAGTTTGAGTCCGACTCTTGTATGGGTCGTTTATTTTCCTTTAAAATAGGCGTGTTTGTTTAGGAAAACAATATTATTGTTTTAGATCCGACTCATGCGTGAGTCAGTTTCCTTAAAATTAGGAGTTTGTTTTAGGAAAGATACGAGTCGTGTCTTTGTACAACTCTCCATGCGGGAGTATAAATATGTGTCTGAGGGCTACGTGTATGACAATAAATCCAATATCAAACAAACCAATTTTATTCTTATTCTACTTTTTATCGCAATTTATCTTTTACTGCATTAGCTGTAGCTTATCAACGAGTTCTTCAAGCTTCGACGGGCTGCATCAGCTTGATCTCCGTCAAATCCTTGCAAGTTCCGCGTGGGAGTACCTCTGAGCTTTGGCATCCGGGCGCATCGCTGTTGCCTCGTTCACCTCTGCTCTAGTTATCCTGATCAAGCCCCAACCCCAGCATCCAGGCGCATCGTCGTTGTCTGGATTGGATCTTGTTCTAGTTATCGTCCTTGTCGATTAACTGGTCAAATCGACTGGCACGCCTCTGGATATCGAATTTCGGGTATAAGCCCGAGGTGTTCGCAGATCCTGACACTTTTTATGTCAACACCTCTTTTGGCACGCCCAGTGGGACCCAATTTTATAAATTATATATCTATCATGACTAATCCAAGGAGTGCTATTGAAGTCTCCAAAGCAGATCTGACGGATCGTCAGAGGCAGGCTATGGAGCAGGCAATGGAGGAATACAAGCGGTTGTATCTCAAATCCTTCAGCTTAAATAGAATCGGCGAAGCAGTCCAGAAGCAAGATCCGCCATCACCACGGCAGGTCACTTTCGACGCCGATCCTGGTAAAATACAAGAGATGGTTAATTCCGCATTAATTAGCCAATCCAATGTGTTGTCCGATACGGTGTACAATGCTGTTAAGCAAGCTTGCAAGGGAGGACAGGCACCATATTATGTTGGTCCAGAGTATCGTCAACTCGGATCGACATCTGTTACGACTCCATCGGCGGTTCCAAGGGTGTCTACGCCAATTATGAGCCGATCTGCCGATGAGATCGCGCCACCAAGATCGAGCCCAGCAAGTATTACTCAGGTAAATACAAATCTGGTGGCCTCAACAATGTTTGGACCTGCAACTCAAAATCAGCCAACTCCTGCCAACCTGTGGGGATACGGTATGTTTCCAAGTCCATCTGTTGATTCCAGATTGGTCCAAGATAACCATGCAGGGTGGAAGATTCCTGTGGCATCGGCAACACCTGTGCAGCCGATGGTCCCGGCGATACATTATGCTACATCTTCTCCGACCGTACAGGTGCCAGCAGGGGGTCTTCAAATGGCAATACCCAGAGTGCCTTATGCCCAACCATCGGCAAATCACTTGCCGATACAGCAAAGCCCAGCAGCTGCAAGTCAACCTATGGCGGCCATGGTTCCTCAAACTGGAGTACCTACTAACCAAGGTGGTTATCGTGTCAACTACCCGGCGCCACAAGAACGGCAGGCATCAGCTGGTTATCAGTCATCGGCAAATGCTTGGTCGATGCAACAAGGTATGCCGATTGACAATCAGTCTGTATCGGCAATGACTGCTCAAGTTGCGGTACCCGCGAGTCAAGGCGATCAGCCAAGAGTACAAGAACGACAGGTGTCAGCTGGCTATCAACCGATGGCAAATTCTTGGCCGATGCAACAAGGCATGTTGGGTGTCAATCAGCCTACATCGGCCATGGCTGCTCAGCCTGTGGTACCTGCAAATCAAAGCTATCATCCGAAGGTACAAGGGTTGCAAGAGTCAGCTGGTTATCAGCAATCGGTAAGTCGTGTGCCGATGACATCTAATGTAGGTTGGATCGGGCATTTACCGATTCAGCAGCAATATGTGCAGCCTGAGCACCAAGTGGCAAGAGCTCCGCAGTGTCATCCGGCGAGTCTTCAGAATGGAACATCGGTATATCAGCCGATAAATACTATACTGCAATGCTCACAAGTAAATGCATACAATGAGACATCGGTACAGCAACCGATGAGTATAATGCCACAACACAGGCCAGTAACCGTGCAAAAGTGCCCATCGGCAACACAGCCGATGCATTGTGTTCAGATCACTAGTACTGTACACTCACCGGTTATTTCAAGTACTTTGGCGTCAAGACCTGAAGAAGTACATCAACCTACTCAACCAGTAGGCGTTCAGAGTTACCCATCGATTAATCAGCCAATGCATAATATTCAGCGGATTGGTGCTGCTGATGTGTCAATTGTTCCGGCCTGTTCACCACAAAAATATGAAAAGGTGCATCAACTTGCTCAATCGGTTGACGATTCTGTGCATCGGCAACATCAAGACACAAAGGTGTTTTTGACCAAGAAGATGGAGAATTTAGATTCAGACGACGGGCCAAGTATCAGCGTTGCTGAATTGGAAAGATTCACCTTTGATATCACAGAAGCCGATCAGGATGCCAAATCGCTCGAGCTCGAGGAGACTTGGAGTGCAAAAGTACTCTTCGTTGGACAAGGAGGTTCTGAGTCCGATGAGGAGGTGAACATCGGCACTGTTGAGTGGGTAAAAGATGAGGAGCCGGTGCCTTGTCCACTCGGCCAGAAAAAGACTGGAAAGTTCGCTTTCGGTGTCACTAAGGCCGATGGGATTTTTGACCTATTGCTTCGGGAAGGGCGAATTAAACTAGCCCCTAATCAGGCAATTCCATCGGCCGAAGAACTCAAGAAGATCAGGTACTGCAAGTGATACAATGCAACTTCTCATAGTACCAATGACTGCAAAATGTTCAGGCAGCAATTGCAGTTAGAGATTGACTCTAGACGAATCAAATTTGGAAATTCTAAAGTTCAGAGACCAATGGAGATTGATCAGCACCCATTTCCGAATAATATGGTAGAAACCAGTGGAAAGACTAAGGTGCTGACATTGGAAACTGCCAGAAAAAGCGCATCGGCAGATCCTGATCATCAAGTGGCTGAACGTGATGAAGAAAATTTTGCCAATGACAGGAAAGGTAAGAGGATTGCCGATGAAGGTAACAGTGCTAATAGAGCTCCTGGTGTTATAGTCACGCATGAGCAGCCAAGGCAAAGTTATCGGCAATCACGAGATGAGCGATATCGACAAGAAGAAGAGGAGCATCGGGAATGGCTCCGACATAAGGACCATTGGAAGTGTCCCTTCTTCGTTCACTGTTGGGAAGAAGGCATTAAGCTGCCTACTGCCGATAACTTTCCCGAATGTAACGGGTACTACACTGCCGATCGGTCAGGTAAGAAACCTTGTTTCGACGATCGGATGTCTAGGTATGCTGGGCCACTCAGAAAGAAGTCAACGCACGACTGGCTGGGGGGCAAGCTCAGTGCGCATCACAGGCTTGGCAAACGCGTTGACCAAGAGGAGCTTGAAGAGATGGCCAATACAAGAGTGCCCAATGGGGGAGTGCTCTCCAGAGATTCAAACATCGGAAGAAGTGCCGATGTGAGTAATGAAAGGCAGCATCAGCCTGTCTGGAAAACCAAACTCCCTTAGTGGTGCCCCAAGGGTCTAACAAAGACTCAGAAGCGAAGAATTCAGCGCGAGCGCCGAAATAACTTATATGACACTGAAATTCCTTCAAGCGAAAGGCAGTGGAGGCCGAAGTGCAAAGATGGAGGTCCATCGGCAGATGTCAATATATTGCCGATGGTGTGACCAGAGTAGATGATCTTGGATGTTTTGGCTCGAGAGTAGCATTCGGCAAACTCTGGCGATTCCAATTATTACACTTGGGGACACCGGTCGTTTGAGCGAACAGTTTGTGTACTAAGAGCCGTACTGCCGGTGAATTTGTTAACTGCCAGAGGAAAATGATTGTAAGAATGATTCTACCATGCTTGCGTGCGATGATTAAGTATGTGGTGCAAGTATTTTTGGGGTTGTTGTTCTTTGTACTTTATTTGGTGGGTCTATCGGTATTATCTTAATTCTGTTCCGATGGAAGTATGAAACCTCATTGCCGGTTATTGCTACCTCAACAAACAGTCAGGCTGAATACCAGGTTCTGTTCACTCAGGGAGGACATCAGCTGATTCGATGAGGCATTGTCGACAACTAGGTGAGGAAGTTTGCCGATGGTACTCTGGCATGGAAGTTGGTGTTACCGATTGGGACTAAGTTCTAGGCTTGGAAGATGGTTTCCTAATTGGGAAGGTCCTTATCGGATAAAGCAGTCTACTCCTGGTAATGCTTATATTCTAAAAACTCTCGAAGGAGTTGCATTCTCTAGAGCGATTAACGGCAAATACTTAAAGAGGTATTATCCTAGCATATGGGTAGACGCATAGTGCTCAATCGAATGTCGATGAAAGAAAAGTTATATAAACATCGGTAGAAATGTACTGACATTATAAGGGCCAAAATCAAGCATCAGAATCACATTTGCCGATACAACAAATGGATTACAACAAGGAGTGGATGGCTGATATCGCACGCATGCGAATTTGTTCTATCTCATCCATTTCCCTAGCATCGACATCGGCAGAGCCCTCGACTGGTTTGATCTTCTTTTTCAGTAGGATAGCTTGTCGGGCATTCTGGTCTCTCTCTTGCCGCAGGACCCTAATGGTATCGGACAGTTGGGCTTTCTGATGGTTGGCTGCAGTCAAAGCCTCCTCGACCCTTTGTAGCTCAGCCACTAGCAACTCCTTCTTCGCCGATAGCTGGATGATTTCTTGATTGAGGCTGGAGCTGGAGACTTCTGCCTGGCCGATGCTCTTGTGCTTTTCATCGGCAATATTTTTAAACTTGAGCTTCTCTTCCTCGGTTTGAGATTGGGCAGCCCTATCGGCAATGCGACGGGAGAGCCTCTGGTATTGGATTTGCTTGCTGTCAAGGAAAGTGGCCTGGAAAAGAGTTTCCTCCATATCGGCAGGGAGGTGGCCTTGAATATCTTTGAAAGCTATCCTTGTTGCGGTTGAGTCTTGGATGAGCTGGGACGTGTCTTGTAGCAACAAAGAGAGCAATGCTTCAAGCTTGGTATTAATCTCTGCCGATAGAGATGGGATAGAGCTTTCTTCCTCCTCATCGTCATCGGGGATGTCGATTGCGAAAGAGAACAGGCTGTCTGCTTGGACGGGGCCTTGGTGTTCGTCTTCATCCTGGGGGTTGAGGCCGAAGGAGAAGAGACTGTCTAGAGAGTCTTGGGCCTGAAAACGAAGAAGTTAAAATATGCCGATTGTAAGATTATACTATGAACTTTTAGGTAACTGATTTACCATCTTGAAGCGAATTTTTTGTCAGGGACTTGGCATACTGGATGGTCCAGCCTCATCTTGGAAATCGGCAGCAGTTGCCGACGATTGAGCCTCTGCTTGGGAAGCACTTGGCGCTGTTGGTACCGGTGGCGTTGTTGCTGGCGTCGCTTCCGATGTAGTGCCTGGTTCTTGTGGTGGCGACGCCGCTCTCTCATCGGGAACTTCGGCCGACGGTGCCGATGCCGATGTTGCCTCCGCTGCTACGGTGGGTGGAGTTGTCTCCTCATCGGGAACTTCGAATGGTGGTGCCGATGGCGATGCTGCCTCCGTTGCTGCGGCAGGCGAAGTTGTCTCCTGATCGGGGATGTCATCTAGTGGATGATCAGGAGTTGGAGCCGGTGATGGTCCTGCTAGTGGCGCATCAGTAGTTAGTGGTGCAGTTGGAGCCGATGGCGAAGATGGGCTAGCCAACCTCAGACGTCTTTTCTTCCTTGGCGCGGCGGCAGGAGATCCAGCCCGTTTCGACAAAGACTGGGGGGCATCGGCAGCCGAACTTGGAGGTGCTTGTCTGCTAGAAGCAGCTGCCGATGACCTCATTGCCTAAAAATACAGTGCAAGTTATACAAAATAAAATATTGCCGATAAACAGTATGTAATTGGTATGGGTGAAGATGAGTTTACTGCAAAAACCCGCGTCAGGGCAGCAGCAGCGGCCGATGTAGCCTTGGTTTTTGCTGGTGTCGGTGTAGGTACCTGCTGAGGAGTGAAGGCAGCTAACGTGGGGGCCTTATTGCCGATGAGTGAGACGGGGCTCCTCATATGAAGGTTGAAGGGCTTGCCACTCCTGCTCATCGAGGGAATTGGATCGTCAACCTGTTAAGTATGAAGGGGGTCAGATACCGATGATGGAGGCAAAGTAATAAGGAATGCATCGGGATAAAAAACTTACTACGTCATCGGGGATGATGTGGTTGGCGTCAATCATATGCCGATAGTGGTGCGATGACTTAGCAAATAATTGACGTCTCCATTCTCGTCATTCATGATGAAAGATGTTGGCGACCAGGAGGACAAGTCAATATCTGATATGTCGGCATTGGGAGGAAGATTGACGACTTTGTTCCAGTCTAGAGCGCTAGAGATAGTCTGCCTGGGCTTTACTACCTTGGAATAGCAGAGCTTAATCGGCAGTTGGCCAAATGTCAGTTGTCTCGCAGCTGCCGATGGGTAGTAGAATTCAAACGATGGAGGGGTATTCTTCCCGGGTCCGAAGATGTTCACTGGGATAGCACGGGGAACAATACTGGCCTTCATGATTGTTTGGTTCTGAGGTACATTCCCATTGGTAAGGTTGAATAGCAGCGGGAATTGATTGTTTTCATCGACATATGGCCACCAAAGCCGCTCTGAAGTTGGAATTCCATTGTAGAATTTCTGAAAGAATAGGCCGAGTTGCTCTGCATCGGCATCGGTCCCTGGCAGTACTATGATGGCCTCTCCGAAGTTGAGTGGAGGGCGAGTTGCCGATTCATCATCCCTGCATTGGTGATCTTCCGATATGTCTCTCGGGAATTGCTAAGAGAACAAGTCAAACTCAAGGGCCTTGTGCATGTGTGCGTTCAGCCACATGTTGATAAACCACCAGGGACCCCCGAGGTTGCCGATGGGCTCGCCTAACAGTAGCTTCTTGGACACTTGATGTAGAAGACGGTATACCGATCCAAGAAGATATCTGCCTAGGGGAAGTCTTGTCCCATCGGCAAGGAGCTCAGCTGCTGGAAGGTGCATGGTAGTGGGTCCGACCGCTCTGCCGCAGAAGATGAACTTTTCCAGCCACATATTCAGGAAGGTGGCGTGCTCCCGCTGGTTTACCGATCCTGTCTTCTGGTATTCATGGATGTAGCGTGTCTAGCCGCCGATGTTCTGGGTGTTCACCTTGTACTCAGCCTTTCTGTTGAACAGAGTAAAGGTATCGGCAGAGGAGACGTCCAAGCCTGTCAAGATATGGACATCGGCAAGGGTAGGGGTGGCTGGTCCGTGTCGGAAGAGGAAGGCATTCATGGTGTCCGACCAGAAGTAGGAAGCAGCCATTAGCATGTTCTCATTCTTCTCCATATCGGCAATGGAGAGCCTGATGCATTGGTCCAAGTTGCGCTCTTGCCAGTAGACTTGTTGTGCCCTAGCTACTCTGAGGTACCAGTTCTTCCATCCCTTGGTAGGCTTGGGCCATGACCGAAAAGCATCCTTCCACAGTCCTAGACCGAAACACTCAGATCTGAAGGGTACCCGGTTGGTTTCTACATTGATTATGAAGGTGGGATCCGGATTACCCATGGGGCCTAGGCAGCTGAAGTTGAATTGGGCGAGGGGGATCACTACCTTGTTATACAGTTCCTAGGGTTCGAAGAAAAGAAAAGAGAGGATCAGAAAGGGAACGGGAAAAATTCTAGATTCGTGCGGAGAAGAACTGGCAGGAGGTTGGATTTGGAGAAGAAGAAGACTTTGCCTTGGGGATGTCGACTTGGATCGCCATTGGAGCTGAAGGAGTGCTTGTGGTTCATCCTTGGATTGCGGAGATGACTGTTGCTCTGACTTGAACAGGCGCTCTTCGGAGGTGCGGCTGGAGGTTGAAGATGAAAGCAGAGGAGGTGAAAGTGAAAATGTACTTGGGGTAAAAAGTAGTGTGGATCCCGGTAACTTTTATAAGCTTACTCAGGGGCATTTTGGGGTTTCGGTTCACACTGTGCAGGAATGTGGAGAGGTCCGTGGTAGATACGCGCGATGATCAAGGGAATTTGCAACTGTTTATGCTGCAATCGAGGGATTTTATTATTAGATTGCGGTTCCGCGCGTGGGGATCGAGGAAACTGTGCATTTATCTCGAAGGTAACGGCTACAGCAACAGCTACAGTATAGACAATTTCGGCACGTAAAGTATTATACGCTCCGAAACTGGGGGCATGTGTTGACACCGTTTTTCAGCACATGTCGAATGAGCTAAGGCTTAACTGGTCAGTGGTCGTTCTCCATCGGCATCGGGAAATCGTGAGCCAATATTGCCGGTGGGAATTTGTTGTGGGAAGACTAAGTGTGTTGCGGATGAAGGCTAGATGGTCCTTGTCGATAAGGTTAATTGGTCGCCTGGGCTGTAAAGTTGCTGTTGCCGATTGCCGATGAAGAGACATTGCCGATTGCCGATGAAGAGATATTGCCGATGCCGATTGCTGATAGATTGAAGACAAGTCATCAGTGCAAGATTGCCGATGAAGAGGTGTACCGGTTGCCGATGAGGGGATGTTGCCGATTGCCGATCGGGAAAGTATTGCCGATGCCGATGGGCATGACTTAGCACTTGGTGTCAGCAGAAGACTACAGGTGGCCGAAGAAGGAAGTCGCGGATTGAAGGGGTCTGCCGATGGAAAGTTTCCATCGAAGGAAAGGCATAAGAAAACTGGTGATTTTGTACCAGTATTATTATAGTAGTTTGAGTCCGACTCTTGCATGAGTCATTTATTTTCCTTTAAAATAGGCGTGTTTGTTTAGGAAAACAATATTATTGTTTTAGATCCGACTCCCGCGCAAGTCAGTTTCCTTAAAATTAGGAGTTTGTTTTAGGAAAGATATGAGTCGTGTCTTTGTACAACTCTCCATGCAGGAGTATAAATATGTGCCCGAGGGCTACGTGTATGACAATCAATCCAATATCAAACAAACCAATTTTATTCTTATTCTACTTTTTATCGCAATTTATCTTTTACTGCATTAGCTGTAGCTTATCAACGAGTTCTTCAAGCTTCGACGGGCTGCATCATCTTGATCTCCGTCAAATCCTTGCAAGTTCCACGTGGGAGTACCTCTGAGCTTTGGCATCCGGGCGCATCGTTGTTGCCTCGTTCAGCTCTGCTCTAGTTATCCTGATCAAGCCCTAACCCCAGCATCCGGGCGCATCGCCGTTGTCTGGATTGGATCTTATTCTAGTTATCGTCCTTGTCGATTAACTGGTCAAATCGACTGGCACGCCTCCGGATATCGAATTTCGGGTATAAGCCCGAGGTATTCGCAGATCCTGACGCTTTTTGTGTCAACAAGCTCAGCATGTCGATGCCCCCCAAGTGCAACAGTCAAAACGCCAAGGCTCGTCAAGTACCACTCCCAGACCGAAACGCCCAAAGCCATCAGCTCCAGCCACATCATCGGCCACTTCTCCTCAAGCTCCTACCGATACACTAACACCAGAGCCAGCATCGGCATCTATTCCCAATCAATCACCGATCGAGACTCCAATCCAAGGGACAATACCGTCGCTGTAGAGGTTAGTTACACCAACATCAGCATCAGCACCAGCATCAACTGTTCTTCCTACAGAGGCAAGTTCATCGGCAACTATTGTCGACCCTCAAGACACGGCTACACCAGCCATCCTGCCAAGTCCAAGGCGAGAAATCGCTCTAAAGCAGGTAAACCAACTATCTGTCATAAACTTGCAAGATATAAGCTCAACTGACAAACTTTAATTCCTTTTATTTTCAGGCCCAAGATTCTCCCAACAGCTTATTCTCCTTTGCTATCAACGTTCCAGATGATGATGAAAAAGAAGAAAGCTCTGCCAAAGATCCAACTGGCATATTGGCGGAAATAAGATCCAAACTTGAAGCATTTCTACTCCTACTACAACGAAACACATCCCAACTAGTCCAAGACTCTAGTGCAGTAAGGGTAGCTTTCAGGGAAATTCAAGATCAACTGTCTGCCGATATTGAAGAACCACTCTTCCACGTGGCATTCCTCGAGAACCGGCAGCTACAGTACAAAAAGGCCCCACGTCACATCGCCGATAGAGCCGCTCAAGCAAAACTTGAAGAGGAAATACTCAAGTTCAAGAAAACCACTGATGAAAAGCATAAAGACATCGCCCATCTGGAAGCTTCCAGCATCGAGCTTGAACAAGAGATCGCCCGTCTATCGACACAAAAAGAAGAATTACTAGCTGAATTGAAGAAAGTAGATGAAGCTTTAAACTCAGCCAACCAGAAGAAGATTCAACTCCCCGACGCCACAAAAGCCCTGCAACAAGAGAGGGATGCCGACGCTCGCC
Organism: Microstegium vimineum; assembly: GCA_022036555.1. Lineage (NCBI taxonomy): Eukaryota > Viridiplantae > Streptophyta > Magnoliopsida > Poales > Poaceae > Microstegium > Microstegium vimineum. The sequence goes on along the minus strand of CM039138.1, from coordinate 23,788,857 downwards.
ACGCCCTTCTGCTGAAGAAGAAAATTAAGCCGATCGAGGGTGCTGCCAATGACGATGCCAAGGAGATAGAAGAAGCGGACCAAATTCGCCTTCGCACGATTTCATCTATTCAATCTTTATTGTAATAGGCAATCGTGAACTTGATGACCAATCCTCCTGTAATATAACTTTAATGCTTTTTCTACTGATGTTCTTGTACGATAACTTTGTCATCGGTATACATGTATCGCTTTATGCATCCATCCAGATACTAGGATAATATTTCTTCAAATATTTATCATTGATTGCTCTGGAAAACGCAACCCCTTCGAGGGTCTCCAAAATATACGCGTTACCAGGAACAGACTGATTTATCCAAAAAGGACCCTCCCAATTATGAGACCATTTTCCTAATTTTGAACTCTTAGTTCTAATCAGTAAAATTAGTTTCCACACTAGATCACCATCGGTAAACTCTTTTATTTTCACTTTCTTGTTATACCACCTAGCAACCCTCTTCTTATTCTCTTCGATACTGATTAGAGCCCTTAACCGATGACCTGCTAGATCTTCTAACTCATCCTTCATAAGGATGTCATACTCATCGGCTGTTAATTGATCCTGGGAAAACAATCGCTTGGAACCAGTTTTAATTTCCCAAGGTAGGATAGTATCATGCCCATAGACTAACTGATATGGCGAAACTTTGGTTGCACCATGACAAGTCATCCGATACGACCACAAAGCTTCGTTGAACACTATATGCCATCTCCTAGGGTTTTCTTCAATCTTACACTTGATAAGCTTGATTACACCCTTATTAGTTGCTTCGGCTTGGCCATTAGCTTGAGCATAATAAGGAGAAGAGTTTAATACCTTAAACCCCATACCGGCAGCAAATTCATCAAATTCCCCTGATGTGAACATGGTTCCTTGATCAGTCGTAATAGTTTGAGGAATACCAAACCGGTAAACAATATGCTCTTTAACAAAATCTATCATGTTTGCCGATGTCACGTTCTTCAGAGGAATAGCCTCAACCCACTTCGTGAAATAATCGGTGGCAACAAGTATAAATTTGTGTCCTTTACTCGATGGTGGATAAATCTGGCCAATGAGATCGATAGCCCACCCTCTAAACGGTCAAGTCTTGATTATAGGATTCATTGCCGATGCAAGTGCTCTCTGAACATTACCGAACCTCTGACAATCTTGACAACCTTTCAAGTATTTAAAACAATCCTCAAGAATTATCGGCCAATAATATCCATTCCGCCTAATCATCCATTTCATCTTGAATGCCGATTGATGTGCTCCACATACTCCCTCATGAATTTCACCCATCAATATCTTTGATTCTCCTTCACCAAGACATCTGAGCAAAACTCCATCAATCGTCCGATAATACAATTCATCATCAAGGAGCATGTACTTGGTAGCCTGAAACCTCAAACGTCTCTCGACCTTTTTGGATGGCTCCTTCAAGTAATCGGTAGCCATCACTGATACCGTCACTTCTTGAATCGGCTGATACCCCGAAGCGTACTGTGCTAACCGATTGGCCTCTTCATTATGTAACCTGGGAATATGCTCGAGGCGGTATTCTTTAAAATCTTTCAATAATTGCAAACATTTCTCATAGTACACGATTAAAATTTCACTTCGGTATTCATATGCTCCAACCAGCTGATTGATCACCAGCATAGAATTGCCAAAGACTTCAACGGCATCGGCACGTACTTCCCTGAGCAATTCCAATCCCTTTAGCAAAGTCTGATATTCAGCTTGATTGTTTGTTGAAGTAGCTACCATCGGCAATGAGATTTCATACTTCTGCCCTAAGGGAGAAATCAAGACAACACCGATACCTACCCCCTCTCTACATGTGGATCCATCAAAGAACAAAGTCCAAGGAGCAATCTCCACAGAATTCATTGTACCACAATGTTGAGTAACAAAATCGGCCATTACCTGACCTTTAACCGCCTTAACTGATTCATACCTTAAATCAAACTCTGACAGCGCTAGAATCCACTTGCCGATTCTTCCACTCAATATCGGCATCGATAGCATGTACTTAACCACATCATCTTTGAATATGATACTACACTCGGCCGATAACAAATAATGCCTTAGTTTAGTGCGGGAGAAGTACAGACACAAGCAAAAAATTTCAACGGCCAAATACTTGGTTTCAGCATCTACTAGCCTTCTGCTCAAATAATAAATTACACGTTCCCTTCCTTCAACTTCTTGGATTAAGGCTGATCCGATAACACTATCATCGGCAGATAAACACAACTTGAAAGGCTTCCCGTGTTGAGGTGGAACCAAGACTGGAGGATTCACCATATATGTCTTAATTTCTTCTAAGGCTGATTGTTTGTTCCTCCTTCCATACAAATTCTTGACCGGCTTTCAGTTTTAGCAAAGGGCTAAAAGACTTAATCTTCCCAGACAAGCTAGATATAAATCTTCTAATAAAATTAATCTTGCCGATCAAGGATTGCAACTCGGTCTTGTTCGTAGGAGCAATTACTTTATTAATCGCATCAATGGACTTTCTACCAATCTCGATACCTCTTTGATGCACCATAAAACCTATAAACTGACCTGCTGATACACCAAACGCACACTTATTAGAATTCATCTTTAGCCCATGTTCCCTCGTGCACTCTAGAATTTTCCGTAAATCAGCAAGATGCTTCTCAAAATTTCTGGATTTAACCACCACGTCGTCACTATAGATTTCAACCAATGTGCCGATGTACTTATGGAAAATGAAATTCATCGCCCTTTGGTAAGTAGCACCGGCATTTTTCAAACCAAAAGTCATCACGACCCACTCAAATAAGTCAACATGACCTGGACATCTGAAAGCAGTCTTGGATATATCTTCCTCAGCCATGAATATTTGATTATATCTAGCATTACCATCCATGAAACTAATGATTTGATGTCCAGCAGCAGCATCAATCAACAGATCGGCCACGAGCATCGGATATCCATCCATCTGTGTAACCTTATTGAGATTCCTGAAATCAATACAAACACGAAGTTTCCCATTTTTCTTATACACAGGAACTACGTTAGAAATCCATTCAGCATATCGACATTGCCGAATAAATCCAGCTTCAATTAATTTTGTAATCTCAGCTTTAATGTCAGGCGACACAATAGGATTGCATCGGCGTGCTTGTTGCCGATGTGGTTGGACACCTATATTAACAGGCAACCGATGTTCAACTATTGATCGGTCTAAACCAGACATTTCTGTATAGTCCCAAGCAAAACAATCTTTATATTCCTTCAACAAATTGCTCAACTGTTGTTTACATTGGGAATCTAACTTAGCATTAATAAAAGTCGTCCTGGGTTTACTACCATCGCCGATATCTATTTCTACTAAATCATCGGCCGATGTGAATCCTTGCCCAAGTTTTCCATCATCGGCGAATTGATCCATTAAAACTCTTCTTCAGAACTGACTGCTTGGATCGGTATAATTCAGTAATCGGCAACCTTAAGGAACTCCGTGTCCCAAGCTTCACCCGATATGCACTTGGTCTACTCATAGGTTTCCGATTCTGCCGATGCAACAATTGATGGGGCTTCACTTCGGACAACTTCAATCTTGTCCCCAACCCATTGCATGAGGCTTTGATGCATCGTGGAAGGAATACAGCAATTAGCATGGATCCAATCCCTTCCCAGGAGCAAGTTGTAGGTACCTTTGCCGCTGATCACAAAAAACGCTGTCGGCAAAGTTTTGCTGCCGATAGTTACCTCTACGCACATTGCTCCCATAGCTAGTGACACATTGCCTTCAAAATCCTTAAGCTTCATGTCTGTCTTGACTAAATCTTGGTCACCTTTTCCAAGCTTCCTAAACATGACATACGACATTATATTAATCGACGCCCCACCATCTACTAGCATCTTTGATACCGGCTGCCCATCAAATTTGCCTTTGACAAACAAAGCTCTTAAGTGTTACCTTTCATCCTCAGCAGACTTTTCAAAAATAGCCACCATTGGATCTAGCACTAGCTGAGCCATACTAGCAGCTTCTTCCTCAGCATCGATAGGCGCCATAAATTCCATCGGCAACATCACAACCATATTGACTTCTGCCGATGGACTCTTCTCCTGACGTTTTGGCCTCCACTCCCAAACTGGAGATTCTTCCCTTGAAGGATTTTCTCTATAACACAGATCACTCTGGCGTTCACGCTGGATTCTCCTTCTCTGAGTTTTCGACAAACCTTTGGGACACCATTGAGGGAGATTAGTTTTTCAAACAGGCTGGTACCGTTTTTCAATGTTTGTACTTGCACCACTCCTTACGTTTGGATCCCTAGAGAACATTTCTTCATCAGGCACTCTTGCATTATCCTTCTCTTCAAGCTCCTCTTAACGGACACGCTTGCCAAGCCTATCATGTACACTGAGCTTGACCCCTAGACGATCATGTGTCGATCCTTTTCCTCTGATCGGACTAGCATAGCTTGATTCTAGATCTTCAAAACGAGATTTCTTTTCTAACCGATCGGCAGGATAGTACCCATTGCATTCAGGACAATTATCGGCAGTGGGCAGCTTGATGCCTTCTTCCCAACAATGGACGAAGAAGGGGCACTTCCAATGGTCTTTATGCCGATACCACTCTTGGCGTTTTTCCTCCTCCTGCTGCCAATGTTGTTCCTCTTGTGAGTGCCCATATTCTTGTCGTGGTCTCCTATGCGTGATCACAACACCATATGATGCATGTCTCTGAGGCCTCCTGGCGCTACTGCCTTCATCGGCAGTTCTTTTACCTTTTCTTCCACCGGCAAGCTTCTTTCCTTTCACATCATGCACAGCTATTTGATGCTCGAGATCTACTGATGCATTTTTCTTGGCAACTTCCGACGTCAGTACTTTAATATTCCTACTAGTTTCCACCATATTATTTTGAAACGGATGCTGGTCGATCTTCATCGGCTTCTGGGCTTTAGAATTTTCAAATTTGATCCGCCTAGATTCAATTTCTGACTGCAACTGTTGCCTAAAGACTTTGCAATCATTGGTATTATGTGAAGTTGTAGCATGCCACTTGCAATACCTAATCCTTCTGAGCTCTTCTGCCGATGGAATTACCTGATTAGGCGACAGCTTAATCCGCCCTTCTTGAAGTAACAGTTCAAATATCCTATCGGCCTTGGTAATATAAAAGGTGAATCTTTCGGCTTCTTTCTGGCCAAACGGACAGGATATCGTCTTCTTGTCTTTCACCCATTCAGCTACACCGATGCTTGGTTCCTCATCCGATTCAGAACTTTCCTCCTGTTCAACAAAATATACCTTCTTATTCCATGTTTTTCTGGGCTCGAAAACTTTAATTTCCTGATCGGCAACCCTTTGCACGAGATGGCTCAAACTCTCAAACTCTTGGGATGCATATTTGTCTCTGATGTGTGGTAGCAACCCCTAGAAAGCCAAATCCGCCAATTGCTGATCATCAAGCACCAAACTGTAGCACTTGTTCTTTACGTATCGCAGTCTTTGCATCAAGCTCTCCACCAATTCGTCATTACGCTGCTTTAGTTTGACCAAATCAGTAATCCTCTTCTCATGAACACCAGAGAAGAAATATTTTTGAAACTGCTTCTCCAGATCGGCCCAAGTGATCACAGAATTTGGAGGAAGCGAAATGAACCAGGTAAACGCTAAACCAGATAAAGACGATGAGAACAATCTTACCCTCAGCTCATCTCTGCTAGCCGCCTCTCCACATTGAATAATGAAGCGGTTGATGTGCTCCATCGTTGACGTGTCATCTTGGCTAGAAAACTTTGTGAAATCCGGCACCTTGTACCGATTTGGGAGAGAAATCAAGTCATATGCCTGAGGGTACGGCGTCCGATAAGAGTATGTATTGACCTTAGGCTTGATGTCGAATTGTTCTCTCATCACTTTGGCAATTTTATCGGCCCAGTATGTATCCTGATCCTGCCGATGTATCGGTTGGACATTAACTGGCTGGACCGGTTGATACACCGCTTTTTGCCTTTGTGGAAAATAAGCTGATCCGACTAGCACATGTGCAGCACCACCTTGCTGAACGCTATGCATCGGTTGATTCGCCGATGTATAACCTTGGACACCCACTGGGGTATACTGCGGCATTATATTCATCGGTCGGTACACCGATGTTTCATTCTGAGTATTCGTCGGGTAATGGTATTGTTGCACTCCTGCTACTTGATGTCCAGATTGCACCACCTGTTGTTGAATCTGACTAGTCCATCCAGGATTATAAGTCATCGGCATGTGATTTGCCGATAATTGATAACTACCTGGCGCCCGTTGTTTCCGCACCTTGGAGTAATCAACAAATTGGCTTCCTTGGTGCACTGACATTCCAGCCTGAGGATTCACCATCATCATGGGATGGTTCACAACTACCATGTCTTGTTGCATTGGCAAAGAACTCGCCGATGGTTGCCCGTAAGGCACTTTGGGTATCACCATCTGAAGACTTCCTGGCGGCAACTGCACGTTTGGAGAAGACGTAGCATAATGTACTATCAAGCTCATCGGTTGTGCCGATATTGCCGATTCCATAGGGGCCTTCCCCGCTGCATTATTACCTTGGATTAACTTAGCATCAGCAGATGAATCTGGAGGTATACCGTATCCCCACCAGCTGGCGGGAGTTGGTTAATTATTGACCACATGTCCTGACATTGCCGATGCCACCGGATCGGTATTCAATCGAACGACGCTTACAGGGCTCGATCTTGGTGGTGTTTCATCGGTGGATCGATTCACAGGTTGGAGAGATATCACTGGAACGGCCGATGAAGTTGTAGCAGATACCGATCCGGTTGATGATACGCTGACCAACATACTTGGGTGCCTGTCCTTCTTTGAAAGATTGCATAACAGCATTGTACATAGTATTGGACAGCACGTTGGAGTGGCTAATCAACGCCTGATTTAACGCAGAATTAACCATATCTTGTAATTTACCAGGATTGGCGTCGAAAGTGACCTGCCGCGGCAACGGCGGATCTTGCTTCTGGACAACATCACCGCTCCTCTTTAGGCTGAAGGATTTCAGATATAACTGCATGTACTCCTCCATAGCCTGCTTCTGATCATCTTTTAGATCTGCCTCGGAGACTTCGATGACGTTCTTTGGATTGGCATCAGTAGAATCACCCATGATCATGATCAAAAGATGTATCTATGGTCCCACCGGGTGTGCCAAAAGAGGTGTTGACACAAAAAGAGTCAGATCTGCAAACACCTCGGGCTTATACCCGAATTTGATATCCAAGGTGTGCAAGTCGATTTGACCAGTTAATCGACAAGGACGATAACTAGAACAAAATTGAACGAGACGACAGCGATACGCCCGGACGTCAAAGCTCAACTTGATCAAAACGCGGAACTAACAAAGCTGATGGAGGTCTTGTAGATGCAACCTGTCGAAACCTCGCAAGAACTCGTAGATAAACTAGAACTAATGCGATAAAAGTAGATTTGCTGGAAAAGTAGACGAAAATAATAGATGTATTTGATTGATTGTATATATATATATATATATTTCACACCACCCCTAGGTACATATTTATACTCCAGCAGGAGGAGTTGGAAACAGACATGACTCATACCTAAATAAGACTCCTATTTTAAAGGAAATAAACGACTCGTGCAAGAGTCGAACTCTAACTATAATAATAATATTGGAATAAAACTACCAATTTCCTTATTTGTCTTCCTTACGATGAAACTTTCCATCGGCAGATTCCCTCAATCCGCAACCTTCTTCTATTACTATCGGCAGCCTTCTACTGACGTCAGCCACACCATCCCGTATCCATCAGAAATATTTCCGATCGGCAATATTCTCTTATTTCCATCGGCAACACCTTCCCATCGGCAAAATACCCTTCTTTTATCTTGACGTTTTCTTCAATCTTCTGCTTCTACCGGCAATCTGATTGGCAGTATCTTGATGCCAATAAGAAAAAACAACCATCCCTTTACCAATCAGCACACCTGGTTCACTTTGACACGTACCGAAAAAACGGTGTCAACACCTCCGAGGGAGTGTTATTACCTTAGTCGGTTCGAGCGAGGAAGCCCCCGAGGGCGGATGACATTACTGATGATACCACCCCCGCTCGGACGAGGCGAAGGAGCCCCCGATGAAGTGTCATTGCCTTAGTCCTTTTGGGCGAGAAGCCCCTGAGGGTAGATGTCATCACGGATGACGTCAACCTTGCTCGGACGAGGCGGAAGACCCGCCGAGGGAGTACTGCCCTTTTGGTTTGGTTAAGGCGGCAAGTCCCCAGGAATGATGACGCCACCCTCGCTTAGGCGAGGCGGAGGAGCTCCTAGGGATGATTTTGTTTTTGCGAAGTGCGAAGTTTGGGTACCCTATTATCAAGTATCCGACAGTAGCCCCCGAGCATTCGATGTAGTGAAGGACTACACCGGAGGCTTCCGAGAGAGCTTATGTGGTTTGGTTAGATTTTGGATTCGGTGGGTGCGCGCGAGCGCACCCGCCGGGTGTAGCCCCCGAGGCCTTAGGAGAAAGATTTTTTCTCCTAAGAGCTTATTCGGTAGACGTATACAGTGTTTGGCCCTTCGCCCCTTTCGAGAGGTGAGGATCAGAAGAGGACTGCCCCGCCCGTACGGGATCGGAGCTTCGCTTGCACGCCAGCCCTGCTAGGGGTGTACTGTTGTACTTGGGCTGACGCAATCTGAAGTGATGAATCGGGACTGCGCAGAGTTGTCTTTCGGTTTGAGCGTCTGTCTGATCGGTCAATGTCGGGCCTATATCAGCCTGGTCAGACAACGCCTCTCTCGACCCAAAAGTAGGTGCTCCGCATTCTCCCGTTTGAGGGTGTTGTGGATGCAGCGCCCCCGTGTGGTCAAATTTTTGAGTGGCTCACCCTGCACCTACTGTTTGCCTGACCATTTATGGCTCTGCGGCACCCTTACTGAAACGGACACTGTTACACAGTGCAGTTTTAACTATGTAAGGCGGAGCGCTGTGGCTTCACGGGTTGGCTATTGCATGAGTGCCTGGCGGGCTATAAATAGGGGCTGCCAGCCGCGGGATAAGTATACAATCCCCCGGCATGGTTTTCCCTTCCTTCTTCCTCCGAGGTCTCGTCGGAGATTCCCTTGAGCCGCCTTGGCGAGTGGCCCTTTGAGAGTACACCGAACTCAGGGGAAGTTCTGCGTTGGGGGTGCAGGCATCCCGCTTCGCCCAGTGGCAGAACCCAATGGAAGCTCTGCGAGGTGCGCATAGCTCCACTGATTCTGGCCACCGGTTGGGCGAAGGGTTGTCACCACCCCCTGCACGAATCGCTCTTTGAGGTGGAAGGTGTGGAGTCCATCCTTTCGTCGGATAGACCCTGTACCCTGCCTTCAAGCAGCGATGGCGTGCTATCCCTTCTTGGAGGGCAGTCAAGGATGGGATGTGTCCACTGGGAAAGCCATAGCGGTTCGCCCACATGACCCCAAGAGTTGGCTCGTCCTTGGCTATTGGTTGATGGTGACGTCGTCGTCGGCAAGATGTGCGGGCTCGGAGCTGCCAATCGTATGGCGGGCTCGGAGCTGCTATACCCGGCGGCGGCGTTGATCACGGAGCAGCTGGGGCGACTTAGCTGTAAAGTGCCCAACCAACTCCGCGGGAGGGATGAACACCGCCACGGCCCGGGGTTTCCTAAAGATGAGGCAGCCGTTGTTCTCCCACAGCTGCGGCGGCGGCGTCCTCCGTCGCGATCTTGAATACTAGGCAGGTGTTTCCCAGGCCTTACTGCTGGGTTGCCTGACCTGGATATTCGGCGTGTCGGGCGGCGCTGTCCTCGGTGTGGGTGCCGGTGCTGTGACTCCGGTTTTTGATCCTTCCATCTTGGGAGCTCCCTTCAATCCACCTTGTAATTGTTTCCTATGTCTGGGAGTAGCCCCCGTGCTTCCTTTGAAGATGTGTAACTCCTGCGAGGATTAGTGCATATGTATAGTCTTCATATGAAACGGAATGTATTTGTTTTCGCATTCACCTGGTCGGACCTCTTACGCGTGAGGCTTGCCCCGTGGTGCGGCGCCAGCCCCCGAGTCTTTACCTGTTGTAAAGAAAATCGTCTCGGGTCTGTGTCGTCTTTTGGTTCGTTCCCCGTGCATCTTTCCGCGAGAAGGGGGAATATGAGTCGGACCATGCTATCCTCGAGGCGGACGAACCATGGCTACTCGTTGAGTTACTAGCGAGCAAATCTGAGTGGGGTGATCGGTTCCCGTTCGCTAGGGTTCCGGCTCGTGGCCCATGTCGTGGCTCACCCCAAATCGGTTTCATGTAGTAGCCGGGTCCGTTTGATAGGTCCCGGGGGCCTGCTGCCTTCCTTCGATAGGAATACCATGAACCAATCTTCCGTAATGACGAACTCAAATACGAAATCTGAGAATGACCTTAGCATTCGATTGCCAGGCTAATGACCGCTAGCGTGTCCATTCCCTATTCGCCCCTCGCTCTATCGTCCTGAGACGGCTGTTTCGACCCCTGCTGGGGTGGCCTTCGTATCTCTAGACCGTAATGGGCTGTCGAGGGCGTCTATAGCCCCGATCCCTTTTTGTCTTACCTGGGCTGATGGGCCGTTGTCGCTGGTCGCTCTGCGTGTGCGTCCCTCCGACCCTTGCGCGTGTTGGCCAAGCTCGGACGGGTCAGGGGTTTCGTTGAGGTGTGCTGGGGACGCATACGGAAAAGATCTTGCGTGCACGGTGTAGTGGGCCCGGGGTGGATCCTGTAATGATGATAGATACAGGATGTGGGATTCGGAGCACGAGAAAAGTTGGGCGGTGTCACTTACCTGCCGTCGTGCGCAGCTCCCGGTATTGCAGCGTTCAGTTGAGCGGACGTAACCGAGCGGCCGCATTCAATACGACTCGAGTCGTGGTGTCGTGCGCGTGGGGAGCCGTGGAGGCGTCGCTCCGCCTTCCGGCCTCTTATAAATACTTGTGCGCCGCGTCATCCCCTGTGAGCCTGTACTATTCGCCCCTTTTGCCGCTTTGTCTTGCTCGCGTCGAAACCTTCGAAGCTAGGGTTTGCGCCATCGTGAATCCGCCTTAGCCACGCCCGCTGCCGCGCTGCGCACCGTCCCTCAGAAGCGTTCCCCAAGGTCGGAGAACATCCGGAGAGGAGCTGGCCTCGATGTGAGGACGAATACGATAGGGCGCTCGAGCTGGTGGACGCGGGGCTGCTGCGCCCCAAGCTCTCCGCCAAAAACGACGTGGAGTGGATCATCCCCACCGGCGCCGACAGGCCAGACCCGCCGGAGGGGTACGTGGTCTCCTTCCTTCCGTTCCACGAGCGTGCGTTCGGAATGTCGTCGTCGCGCTTCTTCCGCGGCATCCTCCACCATTACGGGATTGAGCTCCACAATCTCAATCCCAACTCTGTTCTCCACCTTGCGGCCATTGCGGCCATGTCGGAGGGGATGCTAGCGACGGAGCCGGACTTCATCCTTTGGAGGTTCTTCTTCAAGGTGACGGTGTTCCTTCTTTACTCGGGAGGGGCGATAAAGGTGGTGCCGAGCGGAGGGTGCGCCATCAGTCTCCGTTCCTCCAACTCGCACCTCTACATGCCGGCACGGACAAGCTCGTCCAACCAGGGGTGGCACTCGCAGTGGTCCTACATCTGGAACCACCCCGAGGCGCCGCTCCCAGACTACACGGGTCAGCGCTTTGCCGAAGAGCTCCCCAGCTAGAACGAGAACCTCACTCAGAAGGAGCTTACGGGGATAGAGCCTTATCTCCGAAGCTTGGGACGGCTCCGTGACCAGGAGCTGAATCCCAGAGGCTGCTTGGAGATGCCTTGACCGAAGATGGCGTCTACCGATCTCCGTCGATGCGTCCTGACCTCAACTTTGTCGAGTTGGTAAGTCGAGACCGCGTTGTACTGTCTTTTCTCCGCGCTTTCTTTATTTGGTGGTACCAATTCGCACACTGCCCATCCTGGGCCCCATTCGAGCGCTCGCCATGTGGTTGCGCCTCTTCCCGCTCCGGGGCAAGGTGCGGCGAACGTGGGCTGGGTCCCGCCACAACCGGAGGACGTGGACTGGGCGGACGTCGAGGAGGACGACGATGATGATGACGAAGAGGACATGCGTCCTCTGTCCGAGGTGGTCACCACGCTTCGAACGGCGGGGCCACTGCGTCGGCCGGCCGGGACTGCGCCACCTGCGGTGGTAGCGGTGAGGATGCTCAGCGCACACCTGGCTCCTGGTGGCTCCGGGGGCGGTGTTGCCGATGGTTCCGTGGCCACTCCTCTTCCGGCCCCGCCTGGGGAGAGCGGGGATGGTGACTGGAGCGGTGGTTCCGCGACCGTGGGCCACGACACGGTCGGGTCGACACGGAAGCGCAACCGTCTCTTCTCGCCATGGTAAGCCTGCCTTGCATGGTGTCTCCTTCCGTTTTACCGGCGAAGTGCGATTGCTTGTGGCGTGAACGCGTGATGGTTGTCGCAGGATCTCTGGAAACTCCGCTCAAGCGGGATGGAAGAAACTGCGCTAGGGGGCGTCGTCCGCCGGCGTGGAACAAAGCGGCGCCGCCCCGGTCCCTGATTCGTCGAGCGCCGGTGAGACCGGGAGCAATCCGGCTCTGAGCGACGCCGATGTCGTTGGCATGGCGCCGCTCAACCCCGCAAGTGCCGGCTCCGCGGAGGTGGTAGTCGTTGACGACTCCGGGGAGGAGGACGACTTGGGTGACGTCGTGGACGTGGACGTTGAGGGAGCTCAGCTGGTCGCGGTGTCGAAGGGCGCCGTGGTGGTGACCACGGCACACGAGGCTCGTGACGGTGGCGCTGACCATGCGGACAGGATAGCGGACGCCGTGCCGGTACCGTTAGAGGCCAGGGTGGCAGTGGCGGATGTGAGTAAGGAGGGGACCCTGGGCAGTCCCCTTCCCGCAACATGCCGCCCCGGGACTCGGTGGCTCCCCGATGCTTCACCGAGGAGGAGGTGGCGGCCGCCCGCGCGTCCAAGGTTTACCTTTCCTGGTCCGGCGCAGACTCGCCGGGCGAGGCGGCAGGTACTGGGGGGAGCGTGGCCCCTAGGGCACTGCGTCGGCTGGGCCCCAACCGTCGTGCCTTCGGGGACAGCGACCCGATCGCTTGGGTCAACCGGGAGAATCAAGAGGAGGCGATGTTCGTGCTGGATAACCAGCGCGAGCTCCGACATTCGAAGCGTATGGCCGCCTCTCGTCAGGACCATGATCACCTTGTAGCGCGAGCGGTGGAGTTGTTCCAGCGGGTGGTCGCGATGTTCCGCGAGGACTTCACCCATCATGGCAATGTGAGTGGCTGCCCGACCATAAGTGTCACTTGTGATTTCTTGTTGAATACCTAACATCCCCATCCGTGCAAGTCCTAATGGCGACGAACGCCGGGAAGTCCGAGTTTCTCCGTCGCGAACTCGGGCGGTGGGATCCCGGCTCCTGGTTGTTCGCCGGGGAGGCTGATGTCGCCGAAGAGCTTGTGGCGACTCGCTGCCGCATGGCGGAACTACAGGAGCAGCTAGCCACCTTAGAGACGAGGGAGGCGGATGTGCAGGCATTGGTGCGCCAGAGCACGGCCGACGTCGAATGGGTTGAGCGAGAGCGGGATGTGGCTCGTACCGGTGCTGAGGATATCCATAAGATGCTGGAGGACGAGCGTGCGGCACGTCAGGCTAACATTGAACGCCTGTCGATCGAGCGCAACGCCGGGCCATCGTGGCGTTGGACTCCATGGAGGAGGAGCGTAACACCGTGCGGCGTCAGCGTGACACCAACCGTCGGGAGTGTGATGACACCGTGGCCCGCTTCGAGGACCTATCCTACAGGGCGCGCGAGCGCAGTGTTGATGCCGACCGAAGGATCCTAGAGTTCTCCACCCGAGTCGGCGAGTTGACAACAGCCACCTCGCAACTCCGTGCGGCAGCGAACGGCCTGGAGCGCGAGAACAAGGGTATGCTGTCTTTTCTTTTCCCAGTTGTTCTGGAGCTTCTTTGCTTTTTAATTCGGAGGTGATGACCCCCTTTTCTGTTGCCCCAGAGCTACGTGTTGGTGCGTAGGAGTCACAGGTGTTGCGTGAGGCCGTGCATGGCGCGTGCGACCTCTTCGGAGTGCCAGCCATCGAGGGTGGTTCGAAGGCGGCCAGGACCCATGTCGGCCTGCTCTGGGAGCGGGGCCAAGCGCGGATCCGGGAGGCGTTGCGCATCGGGGTCCACCGCACGATGGCTATCACCGCCTGCCTCTACGACGTAGTGACTCCCACGCTCGTCAGCGAGGGTTATCCCATGGATGCCCTAGAAGCATTATTGGACCAGATTGAAGCTGCCACGGAACAGCCCGCGACGTCCCTAGCCGCCAGGCTTGAAGAAGAAGTGCTCCCGCCGCCGCCGGAAGAGTGACCCTATGTGGTCAGTGATCAGGGTCGAGTGCCCTTGTAACAAACAATCTAAGTTATCCTTTTGCATGATGCGCCCTGGGGGCGTTGGACAAGATTTTATTGCTCCTTAGAGAGCTTGCTTTTAGTTTGCTTGTTTTTTAGTTTCCGCATCTTTTCCGTTTTGTCCTACCCTCTTTGCCTTACCTGATAAGAGATTTCATCTGCTCGCATGGGCAGTCGGGTGGAATTACTTGACTCCAGGGAGTCGGGGTTCTTCATGGCCCGTTGTCGCGGTCCGGTGAGACTTTCTCCCTTGGTCGGGGGAAGATGAAGCTTTTATTCGGCGGGAAGAAGTGCGGATGTTTTGCGTGCAAAAGTTTTTGGAGAGAATAAGCAGGGTTCCCCCCTTCCCAGCCCCCGAGCGAGGTGTGCTCTGGCGCACGCCGAGAGTGCACCTTGCTAAACGACTGGTCCAAGAGTTCCCCGGTTTTTATTCCTCGAACTATTTGCTTATAGAAGGTTACATGCGTACGTACAATGTGCTAGAGTACTTAGTAAAAATTAGATAAATGACATAGTTGTTGGTGTTGTGGGCGTCCGAGCTCTTCGCGCTCTAGGGGTCGACGTCCATCTTGTCAACGGCCTCGATCGCCGCCACCAGCTCCTCGTTGCGCACTTCGGCCATGGCGTTCTCGTAGCAGTGCGCCTCGCACTGGTATGCTACCTTGACGTCAGAGGTGATTGTGATGATGCCGCACGACCCCAACATCTTGAGCTTAAGGTAGGTGTAGTTGGGGACGGCCATGAACTTCATGTAGCACGGCCTCCCCAACACCGCGTGGTAAGTCCCTCGGTAAGCCACGACCTCGACGGTGAGATACTCGCTCCAGAAGTTGTCCGGCTCCCCGAACGTGACGGGCAGGACGACCTGCCCCAGGGGTACCATTTGTCTTCCGGGGACGATTCCCTGAAACGGAGCCCCCGAGGATCGAAGCTTTTCCCTACGTAGGTCGAGCGCCTCGAAGGCGTTATAGTAGATGATGTTGAGGTTGCTGCCTCCGTCCATCAGCACCTTGGTGAAGCGCACTTTCCCTATGACCGGGTCCACGACGAGTGGATAACGACCCAGATGGGGAACGTGGCTCGGGTGATCATCTCGATCGAAGGTGACGTCGGGCTCCGACCAGTGGAGGAAAGCCAGAGTCGTTGGGGCGACCGCGAAGATCTCGCGTCGCTCCTTCTTCTGCCGGCGTTTGCGGCCGTAGGCCTCCGAGCCCCCGAAGATCATGAGGCACTTGCTTACATGGGTGTAGGAGTCATCTCGATCCCCGTCCCCATCTTGGCCTTCCGACTGCTTAACCTCGTCCTTGTCAGGGATGGCCTTGAAGTACCTGGCCATCATGTCACACTACTGGAGTGTGTGCTTGACCGGACCATTGTGGTACGGGCAAGGCTTGGTGAGCATGTCGTCGAACTTTCCCACTTCTTCCCGCCCTTGGGGCGGGGGGGGCTTGCAGTCTGCTGCCGCGACGACGTTGTCGCCACCGCCACGTTGCGGCTTGCCCCTCTTCTTGCTCCTGTTCTGGGTGCGGTTCGAGCCGCCTTCGCTGGCGATCTCTACTTCCTTGCCCTTACCCTTGTCAGGGTGGAAGATTGCACCGACCGCCTCTTCGCCCGAAGCGTAGCTCGTGGCGATGTCGAGGAGTCTCTCGGTGGTGCGAGGGTTGCTGCGGCCCAGCTTGTGGACTAGCTTTTTGCAGGTAGTGCCTGCGAGAAAAGCCCTGACTACATCTGCGTCGGCCACGGTCGGGAGCTTGGTACATTGCTGGGAGAAGCGACGAATGTAATCCCGGAGGGACTCGTCGACCTTCTGCCTACAGCTGCGGAGGTCCCAACGGTTTCCTGAGCGCATGTAGGTGCCTTGGAAATTCCCGACAAAGGCTTGTCGTAGGGAATCCCAATCGTCGATGGAGTTAGGAGGCAGATGCTCGAGCCACGTGCAGGTCGAGTCCGAGAGGTGGAGACGTAAGTTGCGGATGATGAACTCGTCATCATCTGCGCCACCAGCCTGACAGGCGAGGCGGTAGTCATCGAGCCAGAGCCCCGGGTTCGTTTCCCCAGAGTACCGGACGATGTTGGTTGGTTGTCGAAACGGTTGTGGGAAAGGTGCGCGCCGGATGCGGCGAATGAACGGCAAGGGGCCCGGCGGCTCTGGCGTGGGAGGTCGGTCCTCATCGCTATCGTATCGGCCACCACGACGGACGTGGTAGCCTCGGCTCGTGCCGTGCTGCTTGGCGTGCTTGCATGCGTTAAGCGTGTCGCGCACGTCGCGCTTTTTGCCCACGCGAGCATGCACCGTCGGGCGTCGACGCTCGGCCGGCGCCGGGTCCTAATGGACCGATCCCTTGCGATCGTCATGCGTCGTTCCAGCTAGATGGTCGGTGCTGAGCCCGCGCCTCCGCGACGCGGAACTCTCGGCCTGTTGGGCCACGGCCCGCTCCAGAAGGGTTTTTAGCTCGTCGGGAGCGTCTGGGACCGGAAGGTTGCGGAGCAGCATCCTTGCTGCCGCGATATTCTGGCTGGCCCACGTAAACTACAGCGTGTCGTGTTCATCGTTGATGATGTGCTGGTATACCGCTCAGGCCTCACTGCGAGCATGGGGCTCTGCGGGATCCCTGGCGGCTTCGGGCTCGAGCTTTTCGCGCTCGAATGTCACTTTTCGTTGGCACTCCGCGAGCTGCTATTCCATGTTGCGGAGGTCGCGAAGCTGCTACTGCCAGGCCTCCGAAGCCTACAGATCGGGCCAAGGTGGAGGTACCAGAACGCCCGTCTGGTGCACGGGCGTGCGGTTGCCCTCGCCGCGGTCGTCCCCCTCGTCGATGAGGGTGGGGTCGACAGCGGCTCCGGGTGGCGGCGCATCACACATGAAGCACTCGCGGTCGTAGCCCTCGCTGCGATCGCTCGAGCTGGAGTCGAGCAGGTAATCTCTAACGCGAAGGAAACCGTAGAAGGCCTCCTTATCCCCCAGACCGTCGAAGTCCAGGGGATCCCAGGGATCAACGCTCCCACGGCTGGAGTCGGCGTAAGAGGTGGCCTCAGAGCTTGTGAGGAAACTGGAGGCGGACCGGGGGTGGTGGGACGCAAACCCGATGTGTGTCCCTTCCGCGGGGCCACCATGGAACCCATGCGGCCACCATCTCCGAATAAGACGCGGCGGAATTCCTCATGGCAAATGGTAGTGCCTCCGGGACGGGCGCTTCGATGTGCCCAGGAGAGAGCGACTGCCCTCCCGCGAGCTACGCCGTCACGTTAGCGAATGCGAAGTAGAGGTTGTAGGGACTCCCGAGTCAGCTGGGGTCCCATCAACGTGTCGAGCTGGCGCTCGAACTGAGGATAGTCGGCCCGCTGGACGGCTGTCCCACGAGCGACTTGTTCCCCGGGGGGAGATAGGTTGAGTGGGCCATGGACGCAGAGATGGCGTCCACGGCTACCTCGGAGGATGTTGTAGGGCGGCGGAAATCCAGGCTACCAAAACGAACAATGGAGCCCGGGGCGAAATCAGCGTGGCGGTTAGCCATCCGAAACTCGATAATACGGGTGACACGCAAAGTCCCCTACCTGGCGCACCAACTGTCGGTGTCTAAAATGGCGGGGTCTAGACGGTCAACGAGTAAATTTCTAAGCATGTCGGAGATCGGATGGTTACGCCCAGAGCACAAGGTTTATACTGGTTCGGGCACGAACGCCCTGCGTCCAGTTTGCTGCTGAGTCGTGTTACCGAGCGCGGAGAGTTCATAGAGGGGAGCTACAAGCTTTGGTGAGAGAGGGAAGCGGATTCCTAGGTCTCGTGCGTATGAGGTTCGAGGTTCGTTGTGAGAGTTCGCGTGGCTGCAAGTATGAGTGTGTGTGAATGAGTTCAGAGAGTCGAGAGAGAGATTTGGAGATCCATTCTCCCCCTTTATACGTAGGGAGAGATGGAGGGGTACAGTAGAGAGAGGGAGAGTGAACGTGGGCCCGGTATAGGCTGTTGACTTGGGGGACGCTCCTGGCTTCTCTTCCCCTTCCTTCCCGGGGAAGGCTTCGCCTGTTGGCACGCCGTGGGTCCTATTCGTCCTTGATGCAACTGTAGCCACGTGCTTTGTACTTGGTGGCGCTCTTGTTGCCATATTTGGGCATGGGCAAAGGTTGGCAGAACAGGGCGCGATACCCCTATGTTCCGTCATACAGGGACGAATACGCCTTAATCCCTGTTCAACTATCTGTCGGAGGGATGGTGGACGTCAATCGGTAGTACTAGAGCTTGTACCGCAAGGATTCTACAGGGGTGGGCATGGTGTTCCATGCCTGTAACCCCCATCCCCAAGGACGAGTTTGTACTGTGGACCTTTTGACTACAGGCTAAAGTGCACCATGGATCGGGGAAGCCTCCGAGGGCAGGTGATGTCACGGATGACATTACCCCGGCTCGGACGAGGCGGAAGAGCCCCCGAGGGTGGATGGCGTCACGGATGACGTCATCCAGGCTCGAATGGGGCAGAAGATCCTCCGAGGGAGTGTTATTGCCTTAGCCGGTTCAAGCGAGGAAGCCCCCGAGGGTGGATGACATTACGGATGATGTCACCCCCGCTCGGACGAGGCGGAGGAGCCCCGATGAAGTGTCGTTGTCTTAGTCCTTTCGGGCGAGAAGCCCCGAGGGTAGATGTCTTCACGGATGACGTCAACCCTGCTCGGACGAGGCGGAAGACCCTCCGAGGGAGTACTGCCCTTTTGGTTTGGTTAAGGCGGCAAGTCTCCGAGAGTGATGACGTCACCCTCGCTCGGGCGAGGTGGAGGAGCTCCCGGGGATGATTTTTTTTTGCGAAGCGCGAAGTTTGGGTACCCTATTATCAGGTATCCGATAGTGATGCTTCCTTCTGGGCAAGCACGTTGGTGAACATATTTTTTCAGGACTCCCATGAACCTTTCCAAGGGGAACATGTTGTGTAGGAACACAGGACCGAGAATACTAATCTCCTTGACTAGGTGAACTAGGAGGTGTTCCATGATATTAAAGAAGGATGGAGGGAAAACCAACTCAAAGCTGATAAGGCACTGAACCAAATCATTCTGTAGAGTAGCTAGTTCCATTGGATCGATTGCCTTCTGAGAAATTGCATTGAGGAATGCACATAGATTCATAGTGGCTAGACGTAAATGTGGAGGTAGAATTCCTCTTAACGCAACCAGAAGCAATTGTGTCATAAGCATGTGGTAGTTATGAGACTTTAAGTTTAGGAATTTCTTCTCTAACACATTTATTATATTCTTTATATTGGAGGAAAATCCAGATGGGACCTTGATGCTGCTTAGACATTCAAACATGCTTTCCTTCTCTTCTTTGCTAAGAGTGTAGCTAGCAGGCTTTAAATAATGGCGTCCATCTTCTGTCTTCTCTGGATGCAGGTTGTCTCGTTCTTTCATGTCTTGCAAGTCCTGTCGTGCTTCAAGTGTATCTTTGGCTTTTCCATACACACCCATGAATCCTAGTAGGTTCACACAAAGATTCTTTGTCAAGTGCATCACGTCGATCGTGTGGCGGACCTCTAGGACATGCCAATAGGGTAGCTCCCAAAATATGGACTTCATCTTCCACATGGGTGCACGTCCATCAGCATCTTTTGGAACTAGTAGGGCCCCTTGTCCCTTTCCAAAGACTACTTGCACCTCCTTGACCATATCAAGTACATCCTCTCCAGTTCGGTTACGAGGCTTGGTTCGTTTCACTTCTTCGTTACAATGCTTGCCTTTCTTTCTGGCTTGGTGATTCTTAGCACGAAAACGACGATGGCCAAGGTACACAACCTTTCAACATTTTTTTAGATATACACAGTCAATGTCATCAAAACAGTGTGTGCATACATTATATCCTTTGTTTGTCTGTCCTGAAAGATTACTTAGGGTAGGCCAATCATTGATTGTTACGTACAACAATGCTCGCAGGTCGAAGTGTTCCTGTTTGTACTCATCCCACACATGTACACCTGGTTTGCTCCATAAAAGTAGGAGTTCCTCAACTAAGGCCTCAGGAAGACATCAATGTCATTGCCAGGTTGGTTCGGGCCTTGGATCAGCACCGGCATCATAATGAACTTCCGCTTCATGCATAACCATGGAGGAAGGTTGTAGATACATAGAGTAATAGGCCAAGTGCTATGACTACTGCTCTGCTCCCCAAAAGGATTCATACCATCCGTGCTCAAACCGAACCTTAAGTTTCTTGCATCTTCTGCAAACTCCGGGAATTCTCTGTCAATTTCTCTCCACTAGGACCCATCAGTAGGGTGTCTCAACATGTTGTCTGCCTTACGGTCTTCTTTGTGCCATCGCAACAACTTTGCATGGTCCTTGTTTCTGAACAGACGTTTCAGCCGTGGTATTATAGGAGCATACCACATAACTTTGGCAGGGATTTTCTTCCTAGGATGCTCTTCGCCCTCAACATCGCCAGGGTCATCTCGCCTGATCTTATACCACAACGCTTTACATATGGAGCATTCATCCAAATTCTCGTAGTCCTTGCCACGGTACAGGATGCAGTCATTAGGACATGCATGTATCTTCAGGATTTCTAATCTCAGAGGGCACACGACATGTTTTGCTTCGTACGTAGTGGCAGGCAATGCTTCGGAAGAATCTTTTTTGGATCTTAAGTAATTGCCCAAATGCCTTGTCGGATATGCCATTTTTGCCTTCCATTGTAGCAACTCCATTGTAGCATGCGGTCAAACTTAGTTGTCTCTTTTTCACTTTCATAATCTCTTTGTGCATCACGAATGACTTCACCAAGACCATCATCTTTAGAGAGTGTGTCCTCTGCCCCTGCCTCTTCTTCTGCTTCCACCATTGCAGTATCATTGAAGTCACCATATTGAGCAATAATGTCGTCAGGGTCCAATTGCTCTTCTTCGTCTTCTTCCATCATAATTCCGGTTTCTCCATGCTTGGTCCAACAAATATAGTTTGACATGAAACCCAACTTCAACAAGTGTGAGTGAAGAGTCCTTGAGCTACAATATTCCTTCAAATTCTTGCACAAGGTGCATAAAAACACATGAAATTACCATCCCACTTGTTTGCCTCAGCCGCTCTTAATAAATCATGCACGCCATCAATGAACTCTTTGGAGCGGCGATCTACATTGTACATCCAATGGTGTGTCATCGTCTGCATTATATGACCCAAAACATAATTAAATTTTTCATTTTGGTCAAAAAATGATATTATAAAAATACCGAAAGGTCTGCATTAAAATAACATGAGATAGAACACCATCATGTGTCATTTCCGAGTCACACAAAGACTAATGTATGCTCTATGAAAGCCTCAACATAACGTATGCTAAGACCGCTAGCACTATACACAGAAAACCTAAAATGCACTTCAGTAGCATAATGATCTCCTGGCCAATCCCAACTAAAGCAGACAGGTCATTATTCGTTTGTTCAACATCGACGAGCTCCTTGAGCTGGCTCGCTGCCTCATCAGCCTCCGCAACATGAACATAATCTTCCTCCCAGTACAAACCACGGCATCCAGTGCCATCCCACTAAAAATAGAAATAAAAAATCAACACTTTAATCAAAATCATCAGGAAATATAGGTACAAATTAACCATAACCATAAAATGAGACAAAATATATAACTCACATTGCGATCTGGACACTTATAGAAGATCCGACCGTTGTTAGGACCTGCCTTCCCCACTCGGTACTCTTTCACAATCTTTTGCATACACTTGCCACAGGTAATGAGAGGGAGGTCTGACCTTAGTCGCTTTGGAACCCAATCAAAGGCCGAGTGCCCCGAAGCAGTTGTCATCTACACTCTCTATACTCATTTTAAAACTAGATATTATAAATTCCTCATTCTAAACAAAGAAAATAAAACAACTAAATTTACATTTCTCTGAAATCATCAAATGTGCCATGTATACAACTATTTTGCTTCTTAGAGGACCAAGAACCAAGTGATCTTCCTAGCAAATGGCAACCGCCGGAGGTACTCTTCCTATCAACTTTACACCCGGCATAATCTGAATCGGAATAGCCAACTAGTTGGAAGGGAGCTCCTTTGGGATACCAAAGGCCAATGCTAGGGGTGTGCCTTATGTACCTAAGGATTCTTTTAACCGCACATAGATGCGACTCCTTAGGGTTTGCTTGAAACCTAGCACACATACACACACTAAACATGATATCCGGTCTAGATGCGGTGAGGTAAAGTAAACTACCGATCATCGAGCGATAGAGAGTTTGGTCAATCGGTTTACCTCCCTCATCAAGGTCGAGATGTCCATTGGTAGGCATTGGGGTCTTTATTGTCTTGTAATCCTCCATTTTTAATTTCTTGAGTACATCATGAGTGTACTTCTCTTGAGATATGAAGGTGCCCTCCCTCAATTGCTTCACTTGGAAGCCAAGGAAGAAGGTAAGCTCGCCAATCATAGACATCTCGAACTCCTTGGACATCAATGCACCAAATTCCTTGCTATGATCTTAGTTTGTTGACCCAAATATAATATCATCGACATACACTTGGCAAACAAAGATCTCTCCATCTAGCACCTTGGTGAAGAGTGTGGTATCCACTCTCCCGATCTTGAAGCCCTTCTTGAGTAGGAAGTCCCTTAGCCTCTCATACCAAGCTCTTGGAGCTTGCTTTAATCCATAGAGTGCCTTGGACAACCTATATACATGATTAGGACAATGTGGGTCTT
This sequence comes from Microstegium vimineum, assembly GCA_022036555.1. NCBI lineage: Eukaryota > Viridiplantae > Streptophyta > Magnoliopsida > Poales > Poaceae > Microstegium > Microstegium vimineum. The sequence continues at coordinate 23,765,701 of CM039138.1, read as the reverse complement.
CAAACCCGGGAGGTTGTGAGAAAAAAAACAAGTTCATTGATGAAACCATTTAGAAAGGCACTCTTCACATCCATTTGAAAAAGTTTCATTTTGTGATGTGAAGCATATGCCAAAAGGATATGTATGGCTTCTAGTCTTGCAACCGGGGCAAAGGTCTCCCCAAAATACAAGCCTTCAACTTGGGAGAACCCCTTTGCCACCAATATTGCCTTGTTCCTCACAACCACGCCTTGATCATCTTGCTTGTTCCAAAACACCCACTTGGTGCCAATAATTCTTGCTCCTTTGGGTTTTTCTACAAGTGTCCACACTTCGTTCCTGTCACACCCCAAAATTTCAAATTTTGGGTTGTGCTTAGAAAACACTAAATAAAATAAATGATTTTTATGTTCATATAAAATTTTCTAAGATTAGTTCGAGTTTGCACAAATATAGTATAGGAAAATAGAATTTATAAACTCTTCTTAATCAATCTGATGGCCTTTGATTGTTGTGGTGTTGTTTGATATTTTTCTTGGTGCATGTGAGTATATAAAATTTTCAAAACACATGTAGTAAATCGTTTATGGGTCTTCGACTCGTCTCTACCTTTTTCTATCATCAAATCGCTACTGTCATGATCTTAATCCTTGCAGTTGGAGATTCCCAATATTCTTTTCCTTTTGTTCTATCTCATCCTTTGAGTTCACCATTCATCAATATTTCTAAAATCTTTTCGGAAATTTTCTGGTTTTTTCTGGACCTTCTTCCCATTTTCTGTGAGCGTAATCTAATTTTTAGATGCTCCAAAATACTTTTTCATGAGCTCCAAATACTTTATTTGGCTTCATCATGTTCCAAAGTGTCGCCGAGAATTTTCCGCGAATTTTCGAAGCTTTCAAAATATTTTTCATGGCTTAAACATGAATTCTAGATTTTTCTAGAATTATTTGTGTACATAAAATTAAATATTTCTGAATATAATCAATTTTAATCCGAAATCACCTTTGACTAAATATTTTTGTTTTATTAAAGGCCCGTGCAATCCTCTCTGTCACCTATACTTTGTCATCTATACTTGCCATACCGTTTTGCTTTGACGTGATGACATAATCCAGGAAGCAGATAAGCACGCCAATCTCCTAGTAATATATCTTTCATCTTTGTGCGTCACGCATACCAAGAAGACCAGGTCCATCACCTAGTAGGTTTCTTTATATAAATAGCTACCGAGAGCTCTAGCCCTAGATGGCCTCCAGGTCATATGCGCCGCCGCCAACAATCTTAGCTCGGCAAGGTGCTTGCCGTGTTCCAACCTCGGCATCGGCGTAAACCGGATCGCCTTCTAGCTGCAGGCAGCAAATGGTCATCCAACCCCTGTGATCTTAACCACATCCAGTCACAGCCGTTTCCATAGGCTCGGTTGCTTCTTATTAGTCGACGGTGAGAATTCCAAGCCCAACATCCTGTCTTCTTTTTCCTTTTATGCGTATCTGTGTGCTTTCTCACGATCAAGTTCCATGCTTCACCGTGAGATGAGCAAGTACATGTCATCGGCAGTGCAGACGCTACAAACACTCGTCATCTACACGCATCGTGCATCACTGGATGCGCCTAGCCTATCAACGGCTGTGCATGTTCCCCTTGCCAGAGTAGTAGGCGCCCTGGGAATTCAAGATCCTGCCTACTAGTATCGTCCCCAGCTGCAGGCATGCTTTCCGAGGTTCTACGTCAAGTCCTTTTATTTTATTTTCTTTGTTTATTCATGATTCTATCTTTCACGTTGCTTTCAGTTAACCATGTGTAATCCTTGCCGTTTTAGCTATCTTTTATCGGTTTTAGGATTCGTTTTATCGGTCCCTTTTGCCTTAGTTTTGTAATTTATGGTTTAGCAGTAAGTTTGTCGTGCCACATATTTTTCTGTATATAGTTAAATACTAGTTTGATTAACATACTTATAACTAGTGTAATATTTAAATTTAATATAGATTTTATACTTTAATGTTGTATATATAAATATTAACGTTAATAATTGCTAATATGCTCCTAAGATATAAATGGATTAGTTTAAACACAAATCATATATTTAGGTTAGATGCTCTCACATGTTATTTTAATTTTACAAGTTAAAGTTGAACTGGCTTAATATCCAAAGATTTATAAATAAAACATGATTATTTTTGTAACTCTACTTTTGAATTAAATATGTTTTGACCAATCTGAATTAATACTACCCGCATTGTTCTTCTTAATTAAAATAAACCAAGTTTGTAGATGTCTCTTTTATAATATAGTAACTCTCCCAGTAGATGTTTCTTTTGACAATAGCTCTGTTCCCTATGTTTCTTGCGTTGTCTCGACCGTAGTACCGATCTCTCTTTAGTATATTGTTTTCTTTTGTGTGGTGTCTTGTGTTCTTATTTGTCTCTTTAGTTTCTTGTATGTTTGCCCATATGTGGTGCTTGCTATGAGTAGAACGAGAATCGTTGGTGAGCGATGAAGATCAGGAGGTGTCTACTAGAATAAAAGTATGAGAAAGTTTAAGCAAGTAAAAGGCAAGTATAGCATGGGATCATCCTTGTTACCTACTCATTATAATGTCACTTTAATCATATGCATGTGTCTACCTTGATAACCATAGTTATATATCCTAGTTGTATTGATACCCTGATTCCTTGTTATACTATAGTTATGCATTGGGTAGAATTTATGCTATTGTTCAAGTAATTATGACCATGAACTGTAACTTAATTGATTAAAACAATATGCAACGAGAAATAAAAGATGTTTTTTACCAACATGGAATCTAAGAACTTATCTGTCAGCAAAAGCTGGGACATACAGTACAACCATGAGGGCTATATGACTCTGGCTTTAGTTAAGTATGAGGGTCACTCTCTCGCATGTGATAGTTCATGAAATTTGCCATTGACGAGTTGGTTGCGGGGTATGGCCAGAGTGGCTACCGCTGCGTGTGTGTACCATCGAGGAGACCTCGTATACCCCTTGCCCGTGGATCCGTAATGTCTATTGTTTGTCAGCGAGCTCCTTTGAAACATTTCATAGTGAACCCTGCTGACCTTCCTTGGAAGTGGGTCAAGAGGCTGATCCCCTCAGGCGAAAGGGTAAATCACGACTCGTGGGTAAAGATGTACAACCTCTGTAGAGTGTTAAAAACTGATATATCAGCCGTGCTAATGGACACGAGCGGCCCAAAAAACTCACAGACTAATGAAAATTAATGGAACATTGATAAATGATCTACGGTGTTTTTTTTAAATGCTATTTCTTATTCATGTTATCAGTTTCATGTGATTAATTGGGACATTGCTTATTTGTTGTTACTAATGCTAAAACTATGACTCATTAAAAGCTAATCGCAGTAAACCAGTGTCAACCTTTTGAGTCTCATGAACCCCATGTTATATTGTTGAGTACGATATGTACTTATACTTGCTTTACTTTTCAATTTTTGGATAAAAATCCCAGATGGGTAACAGAAGGTGGATCTAGTGAGTTTTCTGAGAAGGACTAGGCGTATGCAACCCCCAGTCAATAGTCCCTGTGAAGTTGAAGTTGAAGTGGAAGCCTAAATAAAAGATTAGTGTTGTTCCGCCATACTCTGATGTAAGTGTTAATATAAATATGTTTTCCGCTATATAACATTGTTTTTTATATTATCCTATTTTGTTGTTGTATGTGTGGACTCCCTGGGCACACATATGGCTAGCTTGGTTTTGTTCTTTAAAACCGGGTGTGACAGTTCTGGGTGAAGTTGTTGAGCTCTTCATGCATGGCATTCACTCAATCCGGATCCGCAAGTGCATCCTCCACACTAGTAGGCTCAACAAAGGAAACAAAAGAGTGATGCTCAACATAAGATGCTAGAGTACTTGTTGCAAATTTCAATTAGATCATCATAGGATGGTGTGTCTTCATCATCACTATCACTACCACTTGAGTCACCACTATCATCATCATCCTCTTTTTGTACCTTCTTGTCACCTTTAGCCATGAGGCATAGGTGTGTAGAGGATGAGCCCGGTGATGAAGGAGGAGGTGGTGGTGGAGTAGAAGAACCAATCACCAATGCGGCCACCTTCTCATCTTCACTTTCACCGTCGGAGGATTCACTTGAATCCTCAATGTCGGTGAGCCAATCACCAACAATGTAAGCCTTGCCATCCTTCTTCTTCTTGTGGAAGTTGAAGTTCTTCTTCTTCTTGTAAGGCTTATCTTACTTCTTGTCATCATCGCTTGAATCATCTTGTGCACCCTTCTTGTTCTTGTAGTTCTTGAACTTCTTGTTCTTGAGCTTGTATTTCTTCTCTTCGGTGCAAGCATGAGCTAGATGACCAAGAATGCGACCAAGAATGCCGCAATTGTAGCACTTCATTTGGGAGATTGGCTTCCTTGAACAGCTTGTGAAGAATTTCTTCTTCTTTGAGTCAAACTTGACTCCATTCTTGTTTAGCCTCTTCAACATATTGGTGGTCTTCTTCACCATGAGGGCTATGTTGTCATCATCTTCATCATCACTTGCGCTCTCATACATCACTTGTATCTTGCACTTCTCCGAAGAGGATGCCTTGAGAGCCAAGTCCTTCTTCTCCTCTTTCTCTTTGTCTTTCTTCTTGGAGGAGGATGAAGAGACGCCATCACCGATCTTCATGTACATCTCATGAGCATTGATCTTGCCCAACACTTGTGTTGGTGTAGAAGCGGAGAGATCCCCTTGGTGAAGAATGGTGACGATGTGGACATATTTGTCAATTGGCAAGACACAAAGAATCTTGCGCACCACATCGGCGGATTGCATTTGGGTGAGTCCAAGTCCATTCAACTCATCTACAAGAATATTAAGACGTGAGTACATCTCATTAGCATTCTCATTAGCAAGCATAGCAAAGGAGTTCAACATAGCCATGACCAAATGGTAGCGTTCCTCACGCTCACATTTGGTCCCCTCGTGAAGTGCACAAACGTCGGTCCAAACATCATGCGCTGTTTTGCAATTCCAAACACGATTGAACACATCCTTGCAAATGCCTCAGAAAAGAATATTCTTTTCCTTGGCATTGTTCTTCTCAAAGAAGGGATCCTCGACGAACACCGATCCGCCCTTGGTGGCGGCTTTGTGAACGCCAACATCCACGGACTCAAGGTAGACCTTCATCCGCACTTTCCAATAAGGAAAGTCATCCCCATCGAACATGGGTGGCGGTCCATCTCCATGGGACATCTTGCTCTAGGCGGTGAAGCCTAATTTAGAGCAACCTTGCTCTGATACCAATTAAAAGGATCAATATGCCCAAGAGGGGGGTGAATTGGGCTTATTTAAAATTTCTAAAGCAAATATGAAATCCTAAACAAATGTCAATCACCCCGTGCTTAGCGCTTGTGTGCCTTAGACTATGAAAGCGGTAGCAAGACAAGGAATGTAAAAGCACCCTACACAATTCTAGTAACAAAGTAAGAACAAGTACGAAATGTAATGCGGTATGAAAGAGCTAGGGATAGATATTCTTGACACGACAATGTTTTGCCGAGGTATCGAGGAGTCGACACTTCCCCTAGTCCTCGTTGGAGCACCTCGCAAGGTATTGCTCCCCCTTTATCCCGCGCAAGGGATGAGTGCTCTCTACGGGCTAGTTCTTCGCCACTCCGGCTCGGTGAACCGCCAACAATCGATCACATGTCGATGAAGAAGGGTCGCCGACAATCCTCCCGGCGATCACCTTCCTCCAAGCACCACCGGACCATATAGGTGATGTCGATCACCAAGAGTAACAAGCCTTGATCTTCACTTGACTCAATCAAGCCTCACAACTAGAGTGGATGCACACTTGATCTCTTAGATAAACTAGAGAAGAGGCTGGATGGATGGATTCGCAAATCACTCTCTCCCTCTTTAGGGCTCTTGCTCTCTTCCCAACCTTCTCAAAGAACTGAGCAACTGAAATGAGCAAAGGCAAGGTGGGAAGGAAAGGGGTGGAGTATAAATACTCCCCCACACACTCAGCCCTCGGGCTGAGAAAACAGGCATTTTAAGTTGGTGACAGACGCTCCGTCGCTAGGCGACGGACGCTCCGTTGCTAGCCCCAACGGCTAGTTCCTGTTCACGTCAGCAGGCGACAGACGCTCCGTCGTTTGGCGATGGACGCTGCCCCTTAGCGTCCGGCGCCAACTAGCTGCTCTCGGGTTTCTGGGAAAATATTCTTGGACGCTCGCTAGCGTCCGACGCCCTTGCGACAGACACGTCCGTCGCAAAACATGTGATTTTAGAGCTCTCTGTTACGCCGACGGACGCAGCTAGGGTTTCACCCTAGCGTTCGTCGCCAGCGTCTGGCGCGCCAGACAGCGTCCGGTGCCTCTGGCCTTAGCGTCTGACGCCTAGAAAAGCTCTCTCTCAACTTCGGTTTTCATCGCGATGAATATGGAAGTTGTTCTAGGCTATCTTACGGTCACCATAGGCTTGCTTAGAGATAAGGAAGTCAAGTGTGCACCACACCTAAGTCATGAAGCTCTCCTAAGTCAAGCTACTAGTCTAGACCCCTCTTGATAGTATGGTCAAAGATCAAATAGAAGTCGTATCTATACTAAGTGTCCTTCATCTCCTTATGGCACTTAGACCTATCACTCTAGGGTCTTCATCATGTCCCTTTGAAATCCGAAATGATATCCATCTTGAGGGCTTAGTGATAAACATTAATACCCATTCTCATTGATCACTATGGCTAAGCTACGCATAGCCTCTGCAAAACACACATTAGCCATAATAATCTTTTACTTGTCGTTAATCACCGAAACCAATAGGGCCATGATTCTTCACTTATGTACCTAAGGATTCTTTTAACCGCACATAGATGTGACTCCTTAGGGTTTTCTTGAAACCTAGCACACATACACACACTAAACATGATATCCGGCCTAGATGCGGTGAGGTAAAGTAAACTACCGATCATAGAGCGATAGAGAGTTTGATCAATTGGTTTACCTCCCTCATCAAGGTTGAGATGTCCATTAGTAGGCATGGGGGTCTTGATTGGCTTGCAATCCTCCATCTTCAATTTCTTGAGCACCTCTTGAGTGTACTTCTCTTGTGATATGAAGGTTCCCTCCCTCAATTGCTTCACTTGGAAGCCAAGGAAGAAGGTTAGCTCGCCAATCATGGACATCTCGAACTCCTTGGACATCAAGTCACCAAACTCCTAGCAATGATCTTGGTTTATTGACCCAAATATAATGTCATCGACATATACTTGGCAAACAAAGATCTCTCCATTAAGCTTCTTGGTGAATAGTGTGGTATCCACTTTCCCAATCTTGAAGCCCTTCTTGAGTAAGAAGTCTCTTAGCCTCTCATACCAAGCCCTTGAAGATTGCTTCAATCCATAGAGTGACTTGGACAACCTATACACATGATTAGGCAAGTTTGGGTCTTCAAACTCGGGAGGTTATGAGACATAGACAAGTTCATTAATATAGACATTTAGGAAAGCACTCTTCACATCCATTTGAAAAAAGTTTTATCTTGTGATGTGAAGCATACGCCAAAAGGATATGAATGGCCTCCAATCTTGCAATTGGGGTAAAGGTCTCTCCTAAATCAAGTCCTTCTACTTGAGAGAACCCCTTTGCCACCAATCTTGCCTTGTTCGTCACAACTACGCCTTGATCATCTTGCTTGTTCCGAAACACCCACTTGGTGCCAATGATTCTTGCATCTTTTGGCCTTTCTTCAAGTGTCCACACTTGGTTCCGAGTCAAGTTGTTGAGCTCTTCATGCATGGCATTCACCCAATCCGGATCCGCAAGTGCATCCTCCACACTAGTAGGCTCAACAAAAGACACAAAAGAGTGATGCTCAACATAAGATGCAAGTCTAGAACAAGTCATTACTCCCTTTGATGGAGTCCCTATGATTTGATCATGGGGGTGAGCTTGAAGGATAGGTGTTGATCTTCTATTGATCTCTTGAGGAGGGGGATGTGGTGCTTCAACATTTTGAGCTTCCGCCTCGGCTTGATCTTGAGGGATGAAGGTATCTTCTTGAGCTTCCCTCACTTGTTCTTCATCAACTTGAGGCGTGCGGGGTGGAGAAGGATCTTGATTAGCTTCATATTCAACTTCTTCCACCTCTTGCGGGTTGATAACACCAATTGGCATATTCTTCATTGCCTCCCTCAAGGGTTCATCACCTACATCAAATTCCTCAAGCGCTCCTTGGGAGCCATTAGTTTCATCAAATTTCAAGTCATATGTTTCTTCAACTAATCCGGTGGCTTTGTTAAATAGACGGTATGCCTTGGATTTAAGCGAATAACCAACAAGGAAACCAATGTCACACCACCGTTGGAAATTACCCAAGTGTGGGTGCTTCTTGTAGATATACACCTTGCAACCAAACACCTAGAAGAATGAAATATTCGGCTTCTTCCCATTGACAAGCTCATAGGGGGTCTTCTTCAATAGCCTTTGGAAGAAGAGGCGGTTTGTCGCATAACAAGTGGTGTTGATGGCCTCCGCCCAAAACTTCTCCGGAGTGTTGTACTCATCAAGCATAGATCTTTCTAGAGTGATAAGCGTCCGGTTCTTCCTCTCTACAACACCATTTTGTTGTGGAGTATAGGTGGCGGATACCTCATGCTTGATCCCCACTTCATCACAATAATCTTCAATCTTTGTGTTCACAAACTCGGTGCCATTATCACTTCTAATCTTCTTGATCTTCACATCAAATTCATTTTGAGCTCTTGTAGCAAAGTTCTTGAATATGTCGGTTGTCTCTCCCTTGTCTTGAAGAAAGAACACCCAAGTGTACCGAGAGTAATCATCCACTACCACCAAGAAAAAGAGATTCCCTCCAAGACTAGCATAGGTGATAGGTCCAAACAAATCCATGTGTAGCGACTCTATGACTCTTGAGGTTGACATGAAAGCTTTGGTTGGGTGAGTGTTTGTCACTTTCTTGCCAACTTGACAAGCACTACACAATTTATCCTTCTCAAATACCACATCCTTGATGCCTCTAACCATATCCTTCTTGAGAAGCTTCTTCAAGGTTGACATGCTCACATGAGCTAATCTTCTATGCCATAACCAACCCAAAGAATTCTTGGAGAATAGACATGTTTGCAAGCTAGCCTCATTGGAAGTGAAGTCCACTAGATACAAGTTGTTGTGCCAGAATCCCTTGAATATCAATGAAGATTCATCCACCTTGGTCACAACAACCTCACCTTGAGTGAAGAGACATTGGAAACCGAGATCGCAAAGTTGACCAACCGATAGCAAGTTGAAGCTCAAAGATTGCAGTAACAAGGCATTGGAAATTGATTGCTCTTGGGAGATAGCCACTTTGCCTAAGACTTGAACCTTGCCTTTTGAATTATCCCCAAATGTGATCTTGTCATTATTAGCACAATCCTCATCAAGTGTGGTGAACATCCGGGGATCACCGGTCATATGTTGAGTGCAACCACTATCAATCATCCAATTATTTCCACCTATCTTATAGTTCACCTACACACAAGCAACTTAGAGTTAAGCTTGTTGTTTGGGAACCCACTCATAGTGGGGCCCCATTGCCTTGGTAACCAACTCCTTTGCAACCCAAAGTACTCTAGGCTTGTTCTTCATAGGTGGACCAAGAACCACAACAAATGGTCTACCCTTGGAATCCTTGTTGATGACAAAGTGAGCATCATGAGCAAAGGGCCTTGTGTGCTTGGGCAAGGTCTTGGGTGGTGGAGTCTTGAAATCATAAGCAAAGTGACCAACTTGACCACACTCAAAGCATATTATTGGCTTTGGCTTTGGATTATCTTGATTGATGCCATTGTACTTGTTCTTGTAATAGTTCTTGGCTTCAATCTTGACCTTGTCCTTCATCATTTGGTTCTCCTTGAACCCAACACCCATCTTGTCATTCTTCATGACGGTGTTCATCAAGATCTCACTTTGAAGGTTGTGGCCCTTGGTCAATTTCTCCATCCCACTAGCAAGCTTGATCTTATCATTCTTGAGCTTGGCAATTTCTTCTCTAAGAGAGTTGATCAAGGTGATAGCATCCTTGTCTGCTTCATGAACCGGCTTGATGACAATAGGATTGTTAGACTTGAGGTCGATTAGCTCTTCCTTGAGCTTTGATTTCTCTTCCCTCACCTTCACATAATCATCATATTTTTTGGCTTCAACAACTCTCTTGCCCTTGCACTTAGCATTTTTCTCAAGAGCCACATCATCAATCAAGATATCATAAGAGGTAGCACTATCACACTTAGCACACGAGTTAGTAGAAACATGTGTAGCAAGATCTTGAGTGAGCAATTCATTTGCTACTACTAGTGTGTCGTGCTCTTGCTTAACATGTGTGTAGTCATCTTTTAGCAAGTTATACCTTGTGTGGAGCTCTTGTGTTGACCTCTCAAGCTTATCATGTTTCTCTTTAGCTTGCTTGAGTGAGGCTTTGAGCTCTCTAGTGCTAGATTTGAGAGTGTTGTTCTCAAGCTTCAAATCATCATTAGCACTAGACAAGGCATCAAGCTTAGCATGCAAGTTTTCTTGAACCTCAAGAAGCTTGTCATTTTTTACCCTTGTACTTCCTTATTGAATGGCTTGTCTTGCTTCTTCTCATCATCACTTTAATCATCTTGTGCACCCTTCTTGTTCTTGTAGTTCTTGAACTTGTTGTTCTTGAACTTTTCTTTCTTCTCTTTGGTGCATTGATGAGCTAGATGACCAAGGATCACACAATTGTAGCACTTCATTTGGGATATTGGCTTCCTTGAAAAGCTTGTGAAGAATTTCTTCTTCTTTGAGTCAAACTTGACTCCATTCTTGTTTAGCCTCTTCAACATATTGGTGGTCTTCTTTACCATGAGAGCGATGTTGTCTTCATCATCTTCACTTGAGTCCTCAACCACCAATTGGATCTTGCACTTCTCCTTGGTGGAAGCCTTGAGGGCCAAGTCGTTTGTCTCCTCTTTCTATTTCTTCTTGGTGGAGGAAGATGAACCATCATTGATCTTCATGATCATTGATCTTCCCCAAGACTTGAGTAGGAGTTGATATAGAGAGGTCTCCTTGGTGAAGCACGATTACTATGTGCTCATATTTGTCAATGGGGAGCACACATAGTATCTTGCTCACGACATCCGGCGGAGACATTTGGGTGAGCCCAAGTCCATTCAATTCCTCTACAAGAATGTTGAGTCGTGAGTACATCTCATTAGCATTTTCATTTTAAAGAATGGTAAAGGAATTCAACTTAGCCATGACCAAATGGTAGCGTTCCTCACGCTCACATTTGGTCCCCTCGTGAAGTGCACACACGTTTGTCCAAACATAATGTGCGGTTTTGTAATTCCGCACATGGTTGAACACATCCTTGCAAATGTCACGAAAAAGAATGTTCTTTGCCTTAGCATTGTTCTTCTCAAAGAAGGGATCCTCGACGAACAGTGATCCACCAATGGCGGCGGCTTTGTGAACACCGACATCCATGGCCTCAAGGTAGGCCTCCATCCGCACTTTCCAATAAGGAAAGTCATCCCCATCAAACATGGGTGGCGGTCCATCCCCATGGGACATCTTGCTCTAGGCGGTGAAGCCTAATTTAGAACAACAAGTCTCTGATACCGATTGAAAGGATCAAGATGCCTAAGAGGGGGGTGAATTGGGCTTCTTTTAATTTTCTAAGACAAAATTAAAAGCCTAACAAATGCCAATCACCCCCTAGTGTCTACTGAAAGTGTGTCCTAACTAGAAAAGCGATAGTAAGACATAGAAATGAAGAACAACCTACATAATTCTAGTGGAAAAGTAAGAACAAGTGTGAAATGTAAAAGCGGGAAAGTAAAGAGCTAGGGATAGAAATCTAGTTGACACACGATGTTTTCCCAAGGTATCGAGGAGTCAACACTCCCCCTAGTCCTCGTTGGAGCACCTCGTAAGGTATCGCTCCCCCTTGATCCGTGCAAAGACCGAGTGCTCTCTATGGGCTGGTTCTTTGCCGCTCCGGCTCGGTGAACCGCCCACAACCGATCACACGAAGTTGGAGAAGGACCGTCAACAATCTTCCAGCAATCACCTTCCTCCGATCACCACCAAACTGTCTAGGTCCTGTCGAACACCAAGAGTAAGAAGCATAAGACCTTCACTTGACCCACTCAAGGCTAGGAAGGTGGATGGATGCACACTTGTCACTCCTCATCACCCTAGGGAGGAAGAACAAGCTTTGGATCTCACAAATCTCTTCCTCACTATGCCCTTCGCTCTCCAAGAACTCTCACAACCTTCCTTCAACTGAAACAATGGCCAAGAGAGCTAACTTGGATGAGATGAGCAACTATATATAGCCCCCACCTCTCCAACTAGCCATTTTTTGCTTTTTGCACTTTCCTGTGAAACATCGGACCAGACAGGGTCGGGTCCGTTGGACCAATTTCCCTGGTTCGAAGCCCACAAAACCACTTGAAGATTCACTGTTCGAGGGACCTCCGGACCACTTGCATTGGTCCAGAGCTGGGCATCGGACCAGGTCTGATGCGTTGTCCTAAGAACTAGTACTTACTGTTCTGCGCCGGACTAGCCGTCGGATCAGACTAGTTTGGAGCCTCTTCAAGGGCTCACTCCCAACTCACTGGCCACCAGACCAATCAACATTGGTCCGGAGCCCTCCGAATAGGTGGTCTGAAGCTCTTCTCTCTGCTGACTGCCTAAGACAGGCCGTCGGACCACTTGCATTGGTCTGACGCCTCTAAGGCAAACTGATCTGAAGCTCTTCTGACCCCCTTCTTCACCTCTTTTCACTAAGTCTCTTGAAGGGGTTTTTCTCCTACCATCTCAAGGGTTGTTTGTAGGTTATCTAGGACAAGTTGTGACAAATGTACATACACCAACATTCCCAAACTCTCCTAGGTCAAGCTACTAATCTCATACCCTCCTTAATAGTACGGTCAAAGGAAAAAAAATACCTAGTCTATACTTAGTGCCCTTCTCACACCTTGTGGCACTAAGACATGTTCTAGTCTTCACCTTGTAGCTCCATCCTTTGAAACCGAAATGAAATCCATCTTGGGGGCATGAATACCATTAAGCCCATTCACATAGCATCACTTATGACCTAACTCAAGGAATTTTGCCTCTCCAAAACAACGTTAGTCATAGTGATATAGCATTGTCGTTAATCTCCTAAACCAATGGGGCCTAGATGCTTCATCGCCCACAATCGATCACAATCGACTTGGGTTATCCAACAACAACACCTTCGGATGATCACAAGGCTTCACACCGCCAAACCGTCTAGGTGATGCGATCACCAAGAGTAACAAGCACTATCACTCACTTGACCAAGGCTAGTCTAATGAGTCAGTGGATGCACACTTTCTTACTCATAAGCAACTAGTGAGGGTGAACTATGGATTCTCAAATCTCTCTCAATAGGGCTCTTGCACTCCTTGAGTTCTCACAAGGTTGTCTTAGCTAAATGAATGGACAAGAGTAGTGTAAAGGAGGTGTGGGGGAAGTATAAATACCCTCCCACAAGCCATATAGTTGTTACACACAATTCTCAGCTATCTGCGTCACTCCGGACGCTAAAAGTGTGTGTGGTCCAAACCAATTCGCATGCGTCCGGACCTCATACTAGCATTGTTTGTTGTTTGGTTACCATGGTGTCTGGACGCAACACAATAGTTTGGACCCTTGGCTCCGGATAGAGTCTGGACTCAAATTCCTTCTTTGGAACTCTCTGTATGTAGTCTAGACGCAAGGCATTGACCATGGACTCTGGACAGCATCCGGACACACTTTTACTCTCTGGAGCTCTCTGTGTAGTGTTCAAACGCAAGTATTTAGTTTGAACCCTACCTCCGGACAGTGTCCGGACTTAAAACCACTCTATGGTACCTCTCTGCATAGGGTTGGTACACAACGCATTGGTCTGGACCCTCACTGTTCACAGCGTCCGGGCCCTCTAACTCAAATAGAGAAAACCCTAGGTGTCCGAACACATAGCCAATGGTCCGGACCCTCAATAACCTAGCTAGCATCCGGAGCCCGTCTGAGGTTCAAAACTTGCTCGGATTTGCATACTTCAAAAATAGAAGTTGATCACCATCATCTAAGGGTTGTTCTAAAGCTACCTAGTGCTATTTTTGACAAGTGTGCACCACATCTAACCAAATAGCCTCTACTAGGTTAAGCTACTAAACAGTACCCCCCCCTCTTAATAGTATGGTCAAAGGTAAAATAAAGGTGCTAAACTACTCTAAGTGTCTCTCAACGCCAAACAACACTTAGACCTAGTCTACGCTTCAACCTTCTCGCCAATCCTTTGAAAACCAAAACGATTCCATTTAGGGGCACCAATACCATTGATCGCCCAATCAATTCTCCATTACCATGACCTAACTTTCTTATTGCCTCTGCAAAACACACGTTAGTCATAGTAATATTGCATTGTCATTAATCACCAAACCACTAGGGTCCTAGATGCTTTCGATCCCCCCCCCCCATTTTGGTGACTGATGACAACGCTACATAGAGTATGAATAGAGAGTTTAGTTTTAAGGTTTTCAAATGACTTGGTTCATCTAAGCATGGGTTACTGAATATGAATGAATAAAACATGCTTAAACCAACCAAGCCATGACATATACTAAGAATAAGAATCGAGTGCAAGTACATGGAGATATGCTCAACATAATATATCAAAGTAAAGTGCGGAAACATATCATGAGCATAAGCAAGTTACATATCACATATAAGAGTAGAACAAAAATGTCACAAGCAAGATTAGCATCACACATATGAACAAATGCATAAAGGTGGTAGACATGATGCATAAGTATGAGAAGGTAATACACATCAAAAGATCCAAAACCATCTCTCATCTCCCTTAACTCTAGCATACTCTCACTCTCCCCCTTTGGTGACTAGCACCAACAACTAAGCATCAAGCGGAGGGGAGCAGTCGGGTCGTGATCTAGACGCTCAAAGTGAGAAAGATCTGGCTCAGGGCTAGACTCACCATCAACTGGACCCACTGGAGCTGTTGTAGGAGATGAAACTGACTATGGCGGCACAATTGAAGTAGAAGCTGAAACTGCAGTTGTACCCACTGTCTCGGCAGGAACCTCGGAATTGGAAGCTATTGCAATTGTCGCTCACTCTGCTGGTGCTGCTGACTACTCTATCTTAGGAGCAGGAGCCTTGGTGGGTGCCTCTGAAGGAGCTGTACCCACTGTCTCGACAGGCACCTCAGAAGTGGAAGCTATTGCAATTGTCGCTCACTCTGCTGGTGCTGCTGAGTACTCTATCTTAGGAGCAGGAGCATTGGTAAGTGCCTCTGAAGGTGCCTTTGAAGAAGGCAAGTCAGGAACTAAAACAGGCACTGAAGGAGAAACCTCAGACTCAGAAGCTGGAACTAAAACAGCCACTAAAGGAGAAACCTCGGATGCAAATAATAGAATCAATAGTTGCATTCGGACATTGAGTCTGAAGCAACAACGCTCAGGGGAGGGTCGATCGGACGAATATGAATTGATCCAGAGGCCGAAAACAACGCGTCCGAAGGAACACATAGAGGAAGAAAGTGTCCGGACGCAAAAAATTGGTTCGGACAGAGGCAGATGTAGCATCCGGATCTCTGTCTGAAGCCTGATTTGCACTGAATTTTCCTATTTCCTTTTGAATCTTTCTCCCAACCAAATTCCATCTCAAATAAGACTCGAATAAGAACCCGTTGGACATGGTGTGTGTGTGCCATCTCTCAAACCCTCGAATTTTTCAAATAGGTAGCCATAGTCTAGCTTATTTTATGAAAATAGTCGATAAAAGGACCAAGAAGCACCATAAGGTCACACTAGGGGTACAAGATAGAGCTTGGAATGCTCCCCTATGTGTCAGAGAACTTAGAGGATGCTCAAAAACTTAACCGAAAAGAAACGACAAAGCAACAAACATGCATATGGAATGCAATACTTGAATTTGAATCTAGTTGCTTGTCAAGTTTAAACCTCAATTAAGCTTCTTCACACGCTTGTGGGCGGTTATCTTAACCAAGTTAGACAAATCTATGTACACTACACAATTTAAATATGTTATATATTACAATGCAATGCAAGTGCCAACACAAGATTATCTTTTAGTGAAGTTGCTTAGATCAAGCACATTTAGCTAGTTCCTCAACCTACAAAAGGTTGATTCATCAAGCAGTTTATTAAAGATATCCGTCAATTGATCCTCACTTCTAACACCTTCTAGTGATATATCTTTATTTGCAACATGATCTCTAAGAAAGTGATGGTGAATATCAATGTGCTTGGTACGAGAGTGTTGAACGGGATTGTTTGCAAGTTTTACCACACTTTCATTATCACATAGAAGAGGGACACTTTTTAGTTCTATGCCATAGTCTAAAAGAGTTTGCTTCATATATAAGATTTGTGCACAACAAGCTCCGACGTCTATGTACTCTACTTCGACGGTGGACAAAGCCACACTATTTTGTTTCTTAGATGAGCATGACACAAGTGATCTACCAAGAAAATGGCAACCTCTGGAGGTACTTTTCCTATGAACCTTGCACCCGGCATAATCCGAATCGGAATAGCCAACTAGTTGAAAAGTAGCTCCTTTGGGATACAAAAGGCAAATGCTTGGGGTGTGCTTAATGTACCTAAGGATTCTTTTTATGACACTTAAGTGTGATTCCTTAGGTTTTTGCTTGAAATCTAGCACGCATACACACACTAAACATGAAATCAGGCATAGATGTGGTAAGATATAAAAAACTACCAATCATAGAATGGTAGAGAGTTTGATCAACCGGTTTACCTCCCTCATCTAGGTCGAGGTGTCCATTTGTTGGCATTGGGGGTCTTGATTAGCTTACAATCTTCCATTTGAAACTTTTTGAGCACATCCTTGGTATGCTTCTCTTGAGATATAAATGTGTCTTCTTTCAATTGCTTCACTGAAACCCACGGAATAAAGTAAGCTCTCCACTCATGGACATCTCGAACTCCTTCGACATCAAGTCACCAAATTCCTTACAATGATCTTCATTCGTTGAGCCAAATATAATGTCATCAACATATAATTGACAAATGAAGATCTCTCCATCTTGATTCTTGGTGAATAATGTGGTGTCAACCTTCCCAATAGTGAATCCTTTCTTGAAAAGGAAGTCCCAAAGACGCTCATACCAAGCTCTAGGGGGTTGATTAACATGGTTAGGATATTTATGATCTTCAAAACTAGGAGGTTGATTAACATAGACTAGTTCATTTATGAATCCATTTAAGAATGTACTTTTCACATCCATTTGATATAATTTCATGTCATGGTGTGATGCATATGAAAGGAGGATACAGATGGCTTCAAGTCTTGCAACTAGTGCAACGGTCTCTCAAAAATCCAACCCTTCAACTTGCTAGAACCCCTTTGCAACTAGTCTTGCATTGTTTCTATCCACTTGACCTTGATAATCTTGTTTGTTGCGGAACACACACTTTGTTCCTATCACTCTTGCACCTTGTGGCTTTGATTCTAGAGTCCACACTTGATTGCGGGTGAAATTGTTTAGTTCTTCATGCATGGCATTCACCCAATCCGGATTCTCAAGCGCTTCCTCAACAAATGTAGGCTCAACACAAGACACAAAAAGATTGATGTTCAATAAATGAAGAAAGCTTTTGGGACAGAGTCATTACTCTCCTTGAAGGACTCCCTATGATGAGTTCGTGTGGATGTGATTGAAGTATGGGTGCAGATCTTCTATCAACCACTTGAGGAGGAGGATTAGGTGCATAAACATCTTGAGCTTGAGCCTTGACTTGAGCTTGAGGGATGAAGGTATCTTAATTTGTCTCCATCACTTGATCATCATTATCTTGAGGCTCTTGTGATGGTGAAGGATCATCATTTGCATCATCTTCTACTTCAACCACCAATTGATCTTCCTCTTTGGGGTTGATAGCACCAATAGGCATGTTCTTCATAGCCTCCCTCAATGGTTCATCACCTACGTCGTCAAGATTTTCATTTGCTCCTTGGGAGCCATTAGTCTCGTCAAATTCGAAGTCATATATTTCTTCAACTAAGCCGGCGGCTTTGTTAAATACATGGTATGTTTTAGATTTCAAAGAATAATTAACTAGGAAACCAATATCAAATCTTCTTTGAAACTTCCCTAGATGTTGGAGCTTCTTGTAGATGTAGACTTTGCATCCAAACATCCTAAAGAATAATACATCTGGCTTCTTCCCATTAAGCAACTCATAGGGTGTCTTCTTCTAGAATCTTTGGATGAACAATCTATTTGATGCATAGTATGCGGTGTTGATTGCTTCGGCCCAAAACTTCTCGGGGGTGTTGTATTCATTAAGTATAGTTCTTAGAAGTGTAATCAATGTCTGGTTCTTCCTTTCAACTACACCATTTTGTTGTGGTGTGTATGTAGCGGACACTTCATGTTTGATCCCAACTTCATCACAATATTCTTCAATTCTTGTGTTGACAAACTCGGTGCCATTGTCACTTCTAATCTTCTTGATTTCCACATCAAATTCATTTTGGCCTCTCTTGGCAAACTTCTTGAATGTGCTTGTAGCTTCCCCTTTGTCATGAAGAAAGAACACCCATGTGTATCTGGAATAGTCATCAACAGTCACAAAACAAAAGAGGTTGCCACCCAAATTAGCATATGTTGTAGGTCCAAATAAATTCATATGAAGAAGCTCTAGAACTCTTGATGTTGACATAAATGCTTTGTGGGGGTGAGTGTTAGCAACTTTCTTGCCGGCTTGACATGCACTACAAAGCTTATCCTTTTCAAAACAAACATCTTTGATTCCTCTAACCATTTCCTTCTTTAATAGATTCTTGAGAGTAGACATTCTAACATGAGCTAGCCTTCTATGCCACAACAAACCAAGTGATGACTTAGTCAATAAACATGTTGGAGGTTGGCTTCATTTGATGTGAAATCCACAAGGTAGAGGTTATTGTGCCGAAACCCTTTGAATATAACTTGATGGACATCTATCTTGGACACAACAACTTCATTTGGAGTGAATAGGAATTGGAAACCAAGATCACATAGTTGACCAACCGAGAGTAAGTTGAAGCTCAATGATGCAACTAACATTTGATATAGAATAATCATTTGAGATTGCTACTTTGCCAAGTCCTTTAACCTTTCCCTTTGAATTGTCACCAAATGTAATCTTGTCTTGGTTGTTGACATATTCTTCCAATGAGGTGAACATCCAGGGGTCACCGGTCATATGTTGAGTGTAACCACTATCTATCACCCAATGACTACCACTGGTCTTGTAGTTCACCTACACACACAAGAGATCAAGCTTATTGTTTAGGCACCCATTGTTGACGGGGGGCCATTACCTTCTCTGCTAATGACTTAACAACCCATAGTGTCTTAGATCTATTCTTGTTGGGTGGTCCTAAGAACACAGCAGTTTATCGGGGAAATACATGTACGACCAAGTTTGCGTCATTGCGTGATGTACTCTCCGTTCAAAAATAGAATGCAATTCTTATTTTTCGAGAAGCCAAATGATTTAAACTTTGACTAAAGTTATAAAATAACTACTGATATTTATAA
Organism: Microstegium vimineum; assembly: GCA_022036555.1. NCBI lineage: Eukaryota > Viridiplantae > Streptophyta > Magnoliopsida > Poales > Poaceae > Microstegium > Microstegium vimineum. The sequence continues at coordinate 23,746,086 of CM039138.1, read as the reverse complement.
TACAATATAAATACTATTAGATTAATTATAGAATAGATTTTTATAATAAACTTATTTGAAGAATAAATGTTAACATGGTTCACTATAAATTTAATCAAATTTAATCTTGTTTGATCAGCATGAATCTTTAATTGTTTTTTTTGTACGCATGCAGATTGGGCACAGAAAGGCTAGGAATTAACTCATGGCAGATATACTCTTTTGCCTAGTACTCGATTCCATTATATTGGGGTTTGAGATAAAAAAATATATATGAAGCTGATTGGTCGGCTTCTAAAACTTTATCATGTCAAACATTTTGCAATTAAAAGTTACCAAAAGTTCCATAGATTTAGCAAGCTAAATGTGAAATATTAACAAATTCTGATGACGAATCAAATTCAATATCTTGGATTGTCCAAGTTTTGGCAATCAACCAATTGGCCCATATAACCGCGTTAAATTATATTCTGTAAAAGGACTCAATTCTAGTTTTAACTGCCAATGAACAAAGAATCACATGGATTGGCATCATAATGTTAAATGATGTTGCCGAATTATCATCATGAGAATATATTTTAATTTATAGCATGTAGTCCATTTCGATTGAAGTTACCACTTTTTTTCAAAAATGCCACCTTTTGAATAGCGTATACCTAAATGACTTGTATTTTAGATGTGAGGAATAAGCTAGCTAGTTGTTTAGTTTCATATTTGCACGTACAATTAGATTGGACAAGTTTAATCCCGTTTTTTATAGCTAGTACGTATGGGCTTGTCAGGAACGTTTTTTTCTCTTGTGTGTTATTTCGTGATATCATGGGACACATTCATGCATGAATGGTTAAAACGTATATACGTATGTTGTAGCAAGCTCAACCATATTTGAGGTGTCTGTACGTCCTAGCTCGGTGATTATGGCTTGTTCTGAATGACGTGCGACTATTCCGTGCTTGATGTATAGAATTTTGCACAAGTATGTTTGCCAAACTCCATGAATGCGCGCATATGCAGGTGGAAAACATCATTTCACCTCAATGGTAGTACTAGCTGCATCCCAATCAGGTGGACTCCTCCGAGGATTGGATTTTGGATCGCATCATTTAGGGTCTGTTTGGTACAACTCAGCTTCATTAGTGAAGCTGTTTTTTAAAAAAATAGATTTACAAACAACTTTTTAGGTAAAGCTGAGTTATTTTGAAAAAAGTGTTTGACAAAATAGCTTCACCAACAACTTTATGCATGCATGTGAGAGAGAAAGGGGGGAGAAATTTGTGATAAGCTACTATTTTCAGCTTCATCCCACTTCATGTGTCAGCTTTAGGGATGAAGCTGTTTTGAAAAGAAGTGTTTAGCAAAAAAAACAACTTATAAGCTGTACCAAACAAACCTTTAATCAGGGCAGAGTTAAATAATGAGGCGTCAAGCCTAGAGAAGCGACACGAAACGGCTCTGAATTGGCAACACGTAGCCATCCCTTTTCCCTGCCATCAGTGATCAGATCAGAGCGGTGGGCCTCCGCCGAGCATTTGGATTTTGGACCACCCGGGCGGCCATCGGCGTCGGTCCATCGGCCGTGTGCGAGTTATGCGGGCGGCCCACGCCCGGCCTCGTGGCCTCGTGGCCCAGACCCGGTGACGGTGAGCCCTCGGCGCCGAGCGCGGCCGTCGCGGTCCCGCTTGGTCGTGCCTGATCACACGTCGGATCGGACGCCGCCGTCGCCGTCGCGCGTGGGGGGTGGCCCACGCCACGGATCTCGATCGGCTAACCGGCCTCTGCCGCAGCCTCTACTTCGCCCGCCGTTGTGTGAAAGTGAAACCGCGTCGCGTCGGACTTTGTTCATCCTAGTACCAACAGCAGTCGCAAATTTCCCATTTCCAGGCCGGAGTTCGTGTGGATATTCCGACAGCAGTCGCCATTCCTCAGTCTCCACAAACAAATCTGCTACTCCTACTCCACTCAGCTTGTCCCTGTGACGGCGTACGATGCCAGTGCGATGCTCGAAAACTCCCCACTCTGACCAATACAACATCCGATCCTTCCGAAGCAGAAAAATGAAACACACGAAAATTGGTGGTAACAAGGAAAAGAATAGGGTTTATCGCACGAGGAACAGTGAACCAAGCGGTGGTCCTCTTGGGACGTCACGTAGACATCATCCTCCGTGCCGGTGCCTGGTCCATCCGGTTTGTTGCCGAGTCCTAAATTTTGGCATCTGCGTCCAGTTGAGGTGATCTCCCGGCCACCGCCTTCAATGATCTTTAGCCGGATATACAGGCAAAGCATAGTGCTCCGGCTATACTATTAGCTATAGCTAGGCTTTGTTCCCGGCCCTCGCGTTGCCATCGCGCATTCAAAGCAAGATCTCCGACCCAATCTTCCGCAACTGACCTAACGGCGGTGGTAGGACAGCAGGCTCCGGCTCCGGTTCCTTCTTTTGGTGGTCACCCTCCATTAGCAACCGGAGCCGGAGGACCAGTTGACCCAATCAATGCACCGCAATTACAACGATCGTTACCATGCTTAGTGCACAGGTGGAGGCTCAAGAGAGTACTCGCCCTATTCACTTAAATTTATTAACCCTGCTTATCAGACGCGCAGAAACCATCATGCCAAACAGGGCCACGAAATCCAGAGTAGCTGAGAGCAAGCACAACACTGACATTGGTAAAGTTGAAATCCTTTATTTTTGTTTTCATTCATGATTCACGGACGGTCAACGGATCCACGGTACCGCATACACCTTTTGTATATTTACCCTTTTTGCGTTCAAAAGATATTAAGCAGTTGAAACCTGGGTCACAAAGGGTAACATCTCTAGAACTCCAGCATTCGGCCTCTGAAGATGGCCTCGGCTTTCCTGACTTCCTTCACTGGTCCAATGATGAACACCTACATTTTGCACACATAAAAAAAAGATCAGTAACAGAACTGAAATACTCCCTCTATACCGGTAAAACATGTCGTTTTGGACAGCGGCCTGGTCTACAAAGAGTAACTTTGACTGCTTATTTTTTGAAAAATATTTAATGAAATATAATATATGTATATTTTTATTAAAGTATTTTTCAAGACAAATCTATTGATATGATTTTTCACATTTCCAAACTCAACAACTTAAAAGTTATTCATGATTTATATTCCCAATGTTCGAACTCAACTTAAAAGTTAATCATAATGTATATTCCCAATGTTTGACTCAAACCTTGTCCTAAACGACATGTTTCACGAGTATGGAGAGAGTGCACAAAGATTCAAACTGAAATATGCTCCACAACGATTCAAACTGAAATATGCTCCACAACGATTCAAACTGAAGACAACACAACGGACGACTACACAATATCTGTGTAGTTAGGAACAACCTCCTAGTCTGATCTCATAATCGTACAATAACACTAACAACAGTTGGTTTCAAGCAGTTGTTGGCTAGTGACTGCATACAGCTGGAAATGATTCAAGGCAGTGATCGAGACATTTAGAGTCTTGTATCACGTGCAAATGAGAGAAATTTTTCATCTGAACCCCCAAATAAACTCTCCACATCAGCCTACTGTGATATAGTGCACCACATTCAAAAGAGATATATATACATCTGCCCAAAAGTGATCACAAATATACCTCGATACCTAACATGCCATCAACATTTCTATGGCATGTGGGTTCAGGACTACTTGCCACAGACAAAGACATAGGCAATGTGGACACATCCAGTACTAAGGATACACCAAGTGGCATATGAGAAAATATTACTAAGGCCCTGTTTGGATCCTTGGAATTTAATTCATTCTAAAAATTTAGGTATAGATAAGCTAATATAGTTGTATATGGAATATCTTTGAATACTATTGTTAGCCATACAAGGGAGAAAATTATAGTTGTGGAGGAGAAACATAGCATGGTGATTATAGAATCAAATTCCATCTCCCACCCTATGAATTTGAGATAGCCATACAAAGGAGAAAATTATAATTGTGGAATGTCAAATTCCAAATCAAATATCCTAATCCATTAAGGCCTTGTTCGGCAACTCTGGAATCGTTCTCCACCATTATTCATTCCAGGGCAGGATTAAGTGGTTCCATCCGTGTCACTCAAACCAGGTGGAAGGTTGAATCTGTGACATTCCAGACCTACGATGGTGCGGCTCTGTTCCGGGCCGAAAGAGAGGGGGAAAGACCAGGATAGATCAGATTTCGTTACATACCAGACCTAACCGAACAGCTGTTCCACTTCTCACCCGATTTCGAACCGGGACAGATCATTCCAGGCGGAATGGGCTGCGTTCCAGGACACTCCTGTTTGGAATGCAGGAATTTCACAGGAATCATGTAGGAATTTCATAGGAATCAGTTCATTTTCATAGGAAAAACACAGGAACGGAGAATTTTTCCCGTGTTCCAAACGGGGCCTAAAACGGACGAGGCCTACGGAGATTCCAATTCCTCCAAAATGAAAGGATGCAAACGGCCCCTAAGAAAAAAGTCTGCCATGATAGGCAGACTGACAGTGAAAACAAAGATTGAAAGGGACTAAAACCCTATTCTCCATAGGGCAAACAAAAGGGAAAAAAAGAAATATTTGTGCAGAGCCCACCAATTCATTATTCAAACAAGGCTGGATCAACAATTTTGCAAAGCCCAGCATGACTGTCCAGTATGAATAGATTATTTCTGACAAAAAGGCTGTGGGAAACATACCCTGTCTGGAGGCCCCTTAGCACCACCAATATGGATTTCAACACTGCCCACAGGAACAAAAAAAACAGAGGATTAATGAAGTTTAACAGCATAGAGGATGGGATGTTTACGAAATCAGACTCAAGATGTTTACTTGCAAGATTTTTTCACATCCATTATCGTTGACCCCTTTCTGCCAATAACTCGTCCCATTTTCCCAGGAGGCACATCTAAGACTGACAAGATATCGGCTTCAGGAACATAAACATCAGCTTCAATGTCATCTATCACAAACATGAAACATCAATCAGCGCAAACACTCTGCAATGTCAACATACTGATAAAATTGAAACTCTTTAGTCAAAGAACTAACAGATGCAATGTAAACACACCCATTCCACAACCGTGAGGATTATATCTAGGCTGTCAAAAGTTACAAGATTTATAGAACTCCAGTTCTACAATGTCAACAATGGCTGTTTAAAATAGTTTTGTCAACCCATGAAAATGTGATTTGATCCAGCAGCCTGCAACCTTTGCTGCAGCTATTTGCTGTCAGTGCCATGTAGATTGCTAAACACAACAAGCAGTAAACCCGTATTACAATAACAATAAACGTTTCACATTTTTCTGAAAGACTCGAAACAAAAGGTAAAATGGATTTAGTATGTGGCAAGCTCCTTAATTTCAAACAGAAGGGTCGAAAATCTTATATATACTGACCAGGGACAGGAGGAAGAGGTGACCAATCTGCAAACTGGTTGTCATTTAAGCAAAAGCACCTACAGTACAGCTCACTGCGAACTGCCAGACGCCATAAAGATACTTTGCTTAGCTTTTCCATCATTTTCTGATAGATACTGAGAAGGAAGCGGACATCATCTGTGGCAGCTCGAACCATCATATCAGACAAGGGTCTAATTGTCCAAAAGTTAGGGTCCTGAAATCCATCAATTAATATTATTTGTCAGCTGTCCTCAGGGAGATATGCTATCAAAACAACAGAACAGCTAACAGCAAGATGTTATCATAGAAACTAGACATAACATTTCATATCCACGGGGATGTTCTAAATAGCAGGTTGCTGACCTGCCTTAGAAGCGTACGGACTTCTTCCTTTTCAGGATATGGTATACCTACATAAAGCAGTACCACAGTATCACACCATATGGACAATCAAACAATAATAAAAAAAAATAACGAGGAATGCAATGCACCACATAAAAAAGGGCGTACCCAGTGCCGTAGGCTCCCGCACTGCGGGGTCTGGGGAAGGGAAATAGCCCGCAGCCTTTCCCGCACAAATGTGCAGAGGCTGGGGCACCACATAATACACCAAAACGAGAATACACAGTGCATAGGGAGCAGGATTAACAGATATGATGTTTGACAGTAACAGCACGTTTTTTGTTAAAAATATGGATGATGGAAGCAATATCATAGGCTTCTAGCTGGGCTACATGCACCTGTGCAATTAAGTAGTAAAGGATTTTGGCCCAACAAAGATATCAGCACTATCACTTTGCTAAAACAAGCAGATCAAGATCAGCCATAGGTTACTCACAGGCTGATAATACATGGTTAAGTCTCCATACCATGCACTGAGTGACTATTGTGGCGACTTGGAAACTTGCCGCAACCATGAGATACTACTTGCTACACCCTCCATTCCAAAGTATAGGTCATTTTAGTTTTGTCCTTAGTCAAACTTTTTTTTTCTTTTTTTGAGAAGGAACATGTATTCATCTTAGTGCCTTTTACCGGCCCTTTTACAGACAGGACTCCAAAGAAAAGGAAAATTACATAGAAGTTTACAACTCCTGTTCATCTTCCTCGAAGCCTTCAGAGATCCATCTGTCACCGCAATCGAAGCCGCGTACCAATCGTCGTCAGGCACCAGAGCCAAACTCCACAGGGTGGAGGCCACAGAGGACTTACTTCTGGGCGAATCAGCAGACCAGGGTCAACAGCATCATCACCTGAAGACAACGATGCGCCAGCCCTCGACTCCAAGAGAGATCTCCCCAGCCTCTCCGTTGACGTCGGAGTAGATCGACATCGGAGAACGGAAGAAGCTGGAAGAAATTATTCCGCTGCGCCGCCGCTGCTTCCGCATCGCCGGGAAAACCAAGCCGCAAAGGAGCCACGCTCCTCCGGCCAAACCTAACTCTGCTGCCGAACATCGACGGCGAGCAAACCCTAGACCTAGGACTCGACTAAAACCCTGTGGAGACAAAAAAAAACTGTAAAACGAGGCGGACTCCCGCTCCGCGTCACCACTGGCAACGAGGCCGGAGGCGAGGGAACGGGGGGCGCGGGCGGTGGTGGTGGCGGCGGCGGCGGCGGCTCCCCTCTCGTTTAGACTCTGGTTTTATTGGAAAAGGTTTGAGTCACTCCTTAGTCAAAACTTTTCTAAGTTTGACCAAATTCATAGAAAAATACACCAAAATCTACAACATCAAATTAGTTTAGTTATATCCTCTATTTCATCCAGGTGCACCAAGCTCGCCTTAGGGGTCTAGTTACGCCTTGTTGGCGATAAGGCATACCCAGCTCACCTTGCTGCCTTTGAAACCATGATTATATCCACCATGAAATGTTTTGATAGTGTTTTTTTTATCGTTGACGCTAATATACTTTTCTTCAAACTTGGTCAAAGTTAGAGAAGTTTGAAATAGCTACCCTGCTACTACTACATCTAGATCTAGAACAGAGCAGAGAAAAAGATGATGGAGAGGAAGGGAGAAGGCTTAGTGAAATAGGATGTGATGGAAGGATAGTGAAGACTTAAGTTGACAATAGTTGACAATGATGGCTGCCAGCAGCAAGGCCTGGACAACAGTGAAGGGGGATGGTGGCAATGGTTGCAACACACAAGAATTCACAAGACTTGATGATAGGAACTTGCAGCAATGGAGGACAAGTGGTTCCTACAGGGACCAATGGGCTAGTTTTCTGGCTTTCACTTTGTATGTTTCGGTCTAGGACTTTGGGGTTCAGCATAGCTGCACAGTTATTGGGCTCTACCAATCCTAGATGACTTGTTGTAATGATGTGGGACTAGCTGAGCAGTTGGGATTGTGTGTGAAGCCTTGACACAGTCACACAGCTTCGCCTTGCACTCAAAATGGTCTTCGACCTTCCGTCAAAGGTCCCAATAGGACTACTTCGGCAGATTGATACTTGGTATCCCGAACACAAGATTTAATACAGCGAACATAGGATTGGAAACACATGATACCTGAATTCTGCTGTTATATTTGAAATTTTAAAAATACAACAATCAAATAAAACACCATCTTGTTTTGTTATGTCTGCACACAAAAATAGAAAGCATCCTAATCATATTTATGCACTATGTATACAGTAAGGCATATAGTTCACAGTGCCTCCAGACTACTAAATCGTGTCGACAAGAATTATGGTCAAACACTTGCAATAGATTCCATTGCATATTATGACATAAAGGCATAAAGCATAAGCGTATAGGTCAAACTTAAGCAAAAACTGCACAAATTTATTTATTTTTCTTCAGGACTAAGTTTCATCATAAAAGTGAGAATTGCAGTGAATAAATCTACCTTAGAAAATATGCAAAAAAAAAGTCTGGTAGTATTCATGAAAAGGCATACAGCTTGAATCAGAGCATAGTATACATACCACAGTATCGTTTATCAGCAAGAAGGTTGACAAACGATATGTAATTGTCATCATCAGATGTCTTCTTTTTTCCTTCCTGCTCCTGCTCTTGTATCAGAGAATAAGCGATCTGCACACAATAATAGTAATTTAAGCCTTCCTTTCTCTTGAAAAATAACCACAGTATCCTACCTAGTACTACAGAGAACTCTCTAGAAAGGGGGGCACCAAACAAGTACTTATGCAGTCCCTAACTCATGACAATGCTAAGTTCTAAATCTTTGTGCCAAAGAAGAGAACACGATATACATTGATAGCACAGAGAAATTAACCTACTTATCAAAATCACTAGAAATTATTCCTATAGAGCAAGTAAATATATGCGGTAATTACCTGTGTATCCATCACATTATGCAGTTTGATGCCAAACTGAAAATACAAAGCCTGTAAAAAGTGATAAAGTCTAAATTAGTTAGTCAAGTTTACAACCTCCTGGAAGGAGAAAAAGAAAACATAGCAAGCTCAAAATTCTTAAATGCATAATTAGGCACCTCGCTGTCCCTTTTACAATCATGAATAACTTTGGTGATATGATCAGACTCAAGTGCGGGCTTACAAGCTTCAACAAGTTCTTTTCCACCCACAATAGCATCAACTAGGTAAACAGCATCAGGGAAAGCAAGCTGCAATATAAAGACAACCAACAAAAAATATCTCATGTCAGGATCTTAGATGTAGAGAGATGGACACTTTACAACCTCAAAAGTCAAGAGCAAGACAAGTACTCCCTCCGTCCCTAAATAGAAGTCATTCTCACTTCCCGAGAAGTCAAACTTTTTTAACTTTGGCCAAATATATTTAAAAGAATATAAATAGTTATAATATATAATTAATACCATTAGATAGGTCGTTGAATATACTTTTATAATAAACTTATTTGGAGATATAAATGTTGCACGTATTTTCTACAAAGCTAGTCAAAGTTGAGAAAGTTTGACCTGCACGCATCTCATATCAACTTTCTTTCTGGGACCGAGGGAGTATATATAAAGGTTAGATGAAACAGTAAGCATATTAAGTCTAGGTGCATGAAAAGATACATGTAAATATGTGACCCTTAATTCAAAGTAACGAAGTATAATTTCTATCCGAATCAATTCATGGAAGAATGAAGGCCATTGAAGGTAATGAAGTAACATGTTAGTACAGTTATAAGAAAAATGCATGGCTGCCGCATCACAATTCACAATCAAGAAACAAAATCCTATAGTACAACAACATGCCAGCTAAGGTTTACTTTTGCTCACCTGCATAATACAGAGAGCACCATTACGACAGAGATCAACACCTTCACAGTCAAATCCAATTACCAACTTTGGGCAGCTGAGGGTTCAAGAAACTCGACTGGGAGTTGACCAGGTTTGGTAACAATATGATAAGGGGGGCATGGTAATTCTGTGTTGTTATCTGCAAGAGAACTCAAGTGATGAAAATAAAGCAACTAGAATTGGTTCATTGGTGCACACAAAGCAACTAAAATTGATTCATTGGTGCACCTGTACAAGCAACCCCAAATCAAGGGGACATTATATGGACAAAAGAAGCTCCAAGTTCTGAGCAAGATAACCGATCCTAGCGAGCCAAAAATTAACCAAGAAAACACACAGGTAGCTAGATGCAGCCAATTTCACTGCCAAACTATTAAGCAAATGGGTAAGGTTCATGGAATGGAATCATACGAACCTCTTGTTCCAGAATTTCTGGTACAATGCAGCTACACAACTAGTACTGATGAAGTAGCAATCACCTATCAGCAGGTAATTATCGCAAGCACTAGGATACCTACAAATTATTTGCATACAAAGTACAGAACTATGGGCCGTTCAAGAGCACAAGTATTTCACTTGGAACTATCGGCATTCACTCTATTAAGTCGTCCTGCAATCCCGCCCAAAAAACAAATCCTAGTCCTAAAGCAACAAGCACGAAGTGGCTAGCTGCGCAATCAAAAAGTAACTGCATACCAACATTACGAGCCCTAAACCCTAAGATTAAACCATGACACAAAACGCTCCAACAAAATACAGCAAGGTCGATGCTAAAGCACAAGTACACAAGGACTAAACGAACTCCCAGAACCCTAAAAGCAGCGGACGCCGATGCGGCCCCGCGAGCACAGACGCAGGCGCTCGAGCCGCTCGGGCGCAGCACTATGAGCGCGAATCGTGGGGCGCTTCAAGCAAAACGGAGCACCGGGCAGCAGGATCGCAGCGACCTGACCCGCCACGATTTACACCGCGAGCAGAGCAACACTGGGAGAGCCGGAGCCACCAGGATGATGAAGAGAGAGAGCGGGGAAGGCAGAGGCAAGTGCCGCACCTGAGGGGGCGTCGGCGGCGGGGTCGAGGGGCTCGGAATGGTGGGAGGCCATCCCGATCCCCTGACGATCGCTCGAAGGGGGAGCGAGGCAGGAGGCGGGCACACCGGCGACGGAGAGGAACAAGGACGAAAAGGGGGGACACGATGGGTGCACGGCTGCGCCTAGGCTTGGCTACAGGCCTAGTACTGTGTAGTCGCCGCGGCGGTGCTGCGGCGACGGTTACTGCCGTGTTCCGCGGCTGTCGGCTGGGCTTGGGCCTCATTCATTACGTGAGCTCCACCGGCAGCCCAATCTGTGATGGTGATGCACTGATCCTGTTGGACTCCTGAACTATCGATCTACCATCGTAATCTCACTTTTTCTTCATTCTATATCTATATCTTCTTTATCTTTATCTTTATATTAATTATTAATTAATATTAATAAAGAGCCAAAAAATTTGATTTTTTTTTCCGTCCAACCATTCGAATCTAACCTAACCGTCAAATTCACTATCGTCGGCCAATCCGGTGTCGGGAAAAAGCCAAAAATATAATTTGGAATAGGCATGAATCGAACCTAGGTCTCCTGGATTCAAATATAAAGAGCCTACCATCACACTATTAAAGCATACATGTCAAGTAAATTACTTTTCTTAATTTAACGTTCTCCAGGCTTTAAACTTTAATGGAACACTCTCAAGTCTCAAGGTTGCCAAATAAGTAAAAAAATATGAAAAAATATATGATTGCATATATTAGAACAAACAAATAATAAAAATATGGATTTTATTTTTTCGTATAGTATCTCGGTAAATATGGATGTCATTTTTCCGTATAATATCGGTCATTTTTTCTTATCTATACCTTCTTAATATAACCTTAAAAGCTATGAGTTCTAATTGTAGTCCAAATAGAGCTCTAAATCATATTTGTAACATGAAAATCTTATCCAAGAAATTAAGCAATCCTACATTGGTACTAATAGAAAACCAAAGAGACCCAAATCAAAACCAAAAGAACATCACGTTAAGAGTCATGACTAAGCATATATATATTAATATATATATATATATATATATATATATATAATCAAAAAATTAAGATATTTTTACATGTGAATCTTACCATAAATCCGTTGTAACATACGGGCATATTTGCTAGTCTTTCAAAAAACTCCAGAACCAGAAATCTTCCCCGACTCTCAGGACCATTCAAGTTAACTTCCTGGACTGTATGAGGTAGTTTTAAAAACAGTTTTGTCTCTTTTTCCAGTTATATATAAAAAAATCAGTAAACACTTGATAATATAAGGCTATTAAAACATAGAAAATATCTCTAGATTTCTAAAAATTCTGAAAACATCCACAACCTTCCAAAACTTAGATTTATCTCTAAAAAATCTAAAAAATCAAAATATTCTAAGAGACGATTTGTATCCTTTCATTTGAAGGAATTAAAAATTACTTTAATAAGCTAGGTTATTTAGCTTGGAATTTAACATTCCACCACTTTTCAGAATTCACGTATAGGTCTATCTCAAATTCATATGGTGGAAGAATCTACTTTAATAGGCTAGGTTGTTCGGCTTAGAATTTGGCATTCCACCAATTTTCAAAGTTCACATATAGATCTATCTCAAATTCTATAGATCAGGTAAAAATGAAAGAAATGAGTATGTCTCTCGTTAATAATATATAAATATAATTCATATACAATTATATTAGCTTAATTAATATGTATCTAAATTATTATTATTATTAAAATAAATTTAATTCCAAAGATCTAAACCAGGCCTAATTGATATCTAAATGTGTTTTCAAAACTTTTCACAAAACATTCTAATTAAACTTCTTTAACCTAAATCAAGTTTATGGAAAATGCATCAAAATCTATAAACGTCTACCAACAGCGAAAAATGCCCAAGACATTAAGGACTTCATAACGATGTTCCTAGTGTCAAGACGATCAAGAATACAATTACATTTAGAGTCTCGAGGATGAAAAGATGGGTTTTGGCCTAGTTTGTCTGAACTGGCCTAGCCGGTTTTCCAAACCGGCCAAGCTAGTTTCTCTACTGTTTAGAGATCGGTTAGAGTTTAACTCAGTTTCGGCTCATGTTTTTGACATGGGAAATTTACAAAAATATGTTTTCTACAAGTATAAGGTCTCTCGAAGAATCATGATCGACTTAGAAATCCAACATCAAATCATTTAAAATTGCAACATTTAGTTTTTTAATCTTACTTTTCCAATCCCCTACTAATCGGTGTGTCTCTTGATGAGATTAGGTTGCATTCTAGGTGGCCTTGTTGGGCCTAGGATAATCTCAACGTGCATCTCCCCAACTGGTCTTCCCAGGAGGGGTTCTCAAGCTCTATCGGTAAATAAACAGGCTTCAAATCGGCCTCACTGATCTATCGATTTGTCTTGCTGATCTTGGAGTTATTGTGTGGTTAGGTTGTGTGTGACCTCAGATAGTGTTTGATCCAATTCGACATCAATAATGTCAAATTGGTATCATGGAGTATATATATATTTAATTATTTTTCTATACGTATTTTTAAAGTTAAAGAAGTTTGACGTAATACAAAGCTGAAGTGAACTACAATTTACAATGGAGTGAGTAGCATGCCTATAATTCATTATAAGGCATATTTTAAGTATTTAGGTTCATAATTATCCAATAATATATGATGTTTTATTATTTCAATTGTTCAAGTTTTTTTAATATTAAAGAAAAACATTTTTTTTAGATGTGTAAGCAAGTGGAGCCGAGCAGCAAGCATTATGAGTTTCAGCACAACACTAGACCAGTGAAGCCATCAATTCTCCATTTTCAGGTGATTTTGCATTGTAAACTCCCTTCCTGTCTAGCGCTAAACTATGTGCAAACTATTATTTAGTGTTGTGAATTTTGTATTTCTTCTTCTTTCTTGACAGCATTTATACTACTTTCTTAGAAAACTTCCTAGCTGGTTGTAGCAAAAAATTTGAAGCAGAAAATCAGTGTATGGTGTGGGGCGGATGCAAGGTTATATCAACTTTTATGTGAAATTGGTAGATAAATGCATAATGGCACATATAAAAAAGTGTGTATGTGGATAAATGTTGTTGTGTACTGTTAGCATGGGTTGGTTTCTTGATTACCGAAACATATATCATCTTTGGTTGATCTATGTTTCTTTTTTATGATAATGAGAATAACATAATATATTGTAATTTGGCAATAAGCATCTAGATTTGATGTCGTTATAGACTAAATAATGCTCATGTTTAATGCAAGTTTGTCAGACTAGTGACACCGGTGGCAGCCTAGAGAGGTCCTTCGTGTAGTTCTCACTTAGAGGTTGTAGGAGTTTATAAATTATGAATGTCAAAATATCATCATAGTGTTAGAATAGGCAAAATACTAGTCACAATAAAAAAATCTTGTGAGTTGAAAGATGTTTAGCTTTCATTATAAATATCGATATTGTTTTCTTTAGAAAATTATATGATTGCACACATAAGTATTTGATAGTGAATTTCACGTGGACACTAGTTGGTTAAGATGATGTCTATTTATAGCATAATTGTAACTAATAGTGTCATTGCACTGTGGATTAAACTTATCTCAGTTGAGTATATTTGTTGTGGTGAAAGACATTTGCATTCAGGTTTAGTCTTATATATGACTAAGTCACTCTAATTTTTGTAGATATATCACACTAAAAAGATGCTTAATATTCAAGGATAAGTGGTGAGTCCCAAGGTGATTATGGTGACTTCTTGTGAATCTCAAGATATACTAGCTATTGATGGCCACTAAACTCTAAATATAACCATCAATTATTGCATGAAATAATAAGAAATGAATCACAAAGCATAATTGTAGGGTTTAATTCTAACGAGTTTCATGAGTTATGGTGTTCTCACTTGTTTTGCAGGATATTCAAGTTTCACTATATAAAAATATCTCAAGTGATGAATTAGAGAGCACAATTGCGAAGAGCTCGTTGAGCCAATCGAAACGTGCCTACCACTTAGTATATTTGGAGATCCCATGAGGAAGATATCAAAACCGCTATGGAATTCAACTTGGGAAGACTCTAGAACATATCGAAACCATCACTCAACATATGTTTGAGGTCTAAACTGACAGAATTCTACAACTTTGGTTAAACTGTATTTTCCAAGGACTAAAACAGGATCTAGAGAGGGGAGAATCCCACCACGACACGTTTCCCTGCGAAACTGATCGGACACCAGCACTAGAAACCTCTATAAGACACCAGAGGAAACCAGAACGAAGCGGAGGCCGAAGCGGGCCAAAGGGTAGGCCCCCCAACGTTTCGTGTGGCGACATTCCACCGATCTATAGATGCAATATAAGTCGCTGTTCAAGGTCGGTTTGATCTGAGGGCCACGGTTCATCCCATCTGACTATATAAGGAGACCCAGATCTCCCCCAGTGGCATCCTACAATTCATAATATAGATATCCAGTTAGGATCAAAGGTGTTCCTTGAAAGGATGGCGTCTCTTGAGTCAGCTATAAAAAAGAAGACTAGTTCTCCTTCTAGTTTAGGTTTAGAATCTAGTCTTATATTAGAATTAGAAGAGAGAGAGGTAAGGAGAGATTCAGAGGAAGTGTCAACCTATCGGTATTGCTTCTATGTCTTGTACCTGCGGATTAAAGATCGTTAGTTGTGGTCTTTTGTCTAAGATTCACTATGGTAATCAACTTCAGTTTGCAAGTAAGTTCTCATCATTTTATTATTGTTTATCAGGTCCGTGACTCTCTTTTGAGTACTTTATTTCTAGTCGCGCCTAGGGGCAAAGTAGCTTTTATAATGTAAGCATGGTGCTTAGACTTAGCTCATAGATTTTCCCTATATTTTGGATCGGTGGTAGCTCGCAGAGGTGACTCTTATAGTCCTATTGAATCTTCTATAGTCCATCTCTCATTTATAGGACCTCGCATGATCATTAATTACTTATATTAGTAGTGTTGTACTCTGCTTGCGGCTTACTAATGTAATTGTCTCTAGTTGAACCTTAATAAATACATTAAGATACAATAGAAATAGAAAGCATTAGTGATCCCTCCTATCTACAGTGACCAAGAAATCTTATCAATCAAACCAAACTCCTCAACAATAACAATAATTCTTTCAACAATATTTTCAATAATGTGACACTTCAATCAACTTAAGACCAATAACCTTTTTCTATAACTCTCAATCAGCATTCACATAGTGAGCAACAACACTAATGTAATCCTCATTAGCATTACGAGATCAAATGTCTAAAGTCAAAGTAATATATGAAGCAACAAACAACACATAAAAAGCCGACGGGCCTAAGCCCTTAGGTCGTGCTAGCCTAAGCCTGCTGGTCACTGACCGGGCCAAAATAACAGGCCTCATGCCGAGCCGACGGACCAAGGCTGTTTGTGCCCATTGCCCATATAAAGGAGAGTGTACAGAAGAATTGGAGAGGCAACGAATTGGCAGTGGAAATGGATCTGTTCGTGAGCAACGCGTGTGACAGGGATGACAACAGCGACGGGGCCGTCAGGTTCAGGTTACTTAACCGCGTGACCCCGCGTGACCTCCACGTGCGCCAGGACCACGAGTACGTGTGTGTTGACCATCGCGGTCAACTGTCCGTTGGATGGAGCAGATCCACGGCCTCAAATGTTGTTGTTCCGTGGAACGGCGGCAACATAACGTCGCTTCACCGGGCCTACTCTGGAAGCAAAGCTGCAGTCATTTAATTAATTATTAATTAATTCACTGTACATACATGACGCTGATGGTTTTACGGGCAGATTTTTTTGCTCGGAATATTTGTCCCAACAAAACCCCTACGTTCTGCACAAGGTCATGTATTTTGTTCCTTGATTGATAGGATATAGATTTGTTTTTTAATCTGTCATAGTTTGTTATAGTTGAGGCCTATGAGCAACTTGTGTTTCCTAAAATTTACTTTCTAAACCAATAAATCTAGTGAGTTAAAAAAATAAATATAGTAATCTTAATTTATTTTTCTCTCAAATAGTTGACAATTACATAACTGCCCTTGTTTTAAACTCTAACCACACGTTTGTCCCTATTTTTTTAAGTTTACATGTTTGCCCCTGTTTTTTGAACCGGAAACTTCCAGTTGCCCCTATTCCGTGAAGTAGAGTTAACACCGTTAAATACATGCTGAAAAGACAGAAATGCCCTCGATATATGAATAACCCAAGAATCAATCTGATTTTATTTTGTACAGACTTATATTCCATTTTTTGGACAAATGACAATATATATTTTGTTTAAAAAATAAAATATTTTGCAAGCATGAAGCCTGTCGTGACGCCCACCCGAAGCGATGCTGGGCCAAGCCGCCGCTGTACCGGCTACCCGAATCGCCACTGGCCACTTGCTGCGCTGCTGGGCCTACCCGCTGGAACTTCTGCATGGAGGCATGGCGCCGAGGCGAGTAGGTGTCCTCGATGGCGGCGGTACACAGCGAAGTGAAGGGTTTCACTCTCACAAGCCGGCTTGAGCGCCCCCACGAGGTCCCCAAGCATGCGAGCACGGGCGTTGCCGAGCAGGCGGAAAGCGTGACGGGTGCAGCACGCCGGAGGCCACGTACGCGCGTGGCTACGCACAACACACCAGTATAGCCCGTACAACGCAGAGAGGATGTTGTGGTAGCGATTGCGCGTGAGGATGGTGCTCCACACAGATGTAATCTGGGGATCGAGGAATGTCGTGTTGTGCTGCAGCAAGGCGTGGCGCGCCTGGCCACGGCGTCATCCGCCCGCGCCCGGAAGACCCGCGGCCCCGCGCTGGCCACTGGCGTCGCCGTCCGCCAGATGCCCCGCGCCCCGCGCTGGCCACCCGCGGCAGCCGCTCGCGGCCCCGTGGTCCGAGCCCCGCGCTGGCCGCCCGCCGCCGCACGCCGCGCCTGCCGCGCACCTGCGCGTCATCCGCCCGCGGCGTCACGCCCCACGCAGGCCACCCGCTCCGCCCGTGCCAGGAGGACCCGCCACCACACGCCGCGGCTGCCGCGCCCCTGCGCGTCATCCGCCCGCGGCCTCGCTCCCCGCCGGCGCCCGGAGGACCCGCGGCCCCGCGCTGGCCACCTGCACCGACGTCCGCCAGCGGCCGCGCGCCCCGCACTTGACTCCGATGTTGTGGTTTGGATAAGGAGCAGTATTGTCTTTCTTGTTTTTTTTCTTTTTTCGAAACAAATTTTTTAATCTATTATTTATCAACACCTCACGGTGTCAAGAAATAGGGGCAAACGGTAGCTTCAATTTCGAAAAATAAGGGCAAACGGTAGCTTCAATTTCGAAAAACAGAGGCAAACATGAAGTTAGAACTTAAAACAAGGGCAATTATGCAATTGTCCCTTTCCTATATTAGCTTTCTAAACAGTTTTTTGTTAAGAACAATAACCAAATTTCTTTTAATAATAATCGTTATTTTGTTACCATTTTCTCATTTAAAAGCCTTTATTTTTAAAATTTATTCATGGGTCTAGTTTACTCCATTTTTTCAAGAAAAACACTCAATGGGGAGCAAATACCAAAGTCCTCTCAACTGTGAAAACTTACGAGTTAGAGAATATATAATAACTTTTTTATTTTAAAAAATCTCTTTTAACAAACTGTTAGAGAGAATTTAATATTTTGTAATTAAAAATCAAAATAGAAAGTTATTGTAGGAAACTCCCGCAGGCTGAGTTCCAAAAGAGATAGACGAAGAATTGAGGCCTTCTTTTTTTATATCAAGAAATTAGGGCCTTGTTACTACTGATTACTACTTTTTTTTTCGACGAAAGAAAAATTATATTATATAAAACCTGGGTACATCAATATGTTAGACTATCTCCAACAAGAGAGGTATTGGGAGACCCAAACCCATAATAAGTCTCTAACCCAATACCTATAACCTCCAACAAAGAACATATATGCAATACCCATTTTAGGTGTCATGAGAGTCATAACCCAAATCTAGATATTCTCTCTCCTGAAGAACTATTTACAGAAATGATTCTCTTTTGAGTGTTGTTGTTGGAGGCGACCTTTTATGAGTATTAAACCTATTGACTGTAGCGCTACCCAAATGTAGAATGGGTCTTGTATTTTGGGTATTGATTGTTGGAGATAGTCTTACAAGCACTTTGTAATATAAAATAGTACCCACGTTGTGAATAACACAACTCAAAACCTAATTTGTTAATCGTTTTGCAGTGTGGATGACCGCACAACCAAACACACTGAGAACAACTGTCCAACGAACGACGACCAACATTCCTATAGGTGAAATTGATGATCTTTTTCTTCTTTCTGTCACCGAAGAATAAGGAAGACTGAGCTGAAAACTATTCTCCTTAGTCTTACATCATGGTCAGATCTAACCACAACAAAACAAAGAAAAAACTAGAGAAAATTATTCTATGGAGACGATATCGTCATATAGAGTAATGTTAAAGACTTGTATCAAGAAGTGGTCAAAAAACAGAGGAGAAACATGATCGCCTATGTCATCGCCAACCAATGGAAATAGATCAGTGAAAAGGCAAAGTTTCGACGTCCATTCCACGCACGCCAACTCTATGACTCAATCCACACACGCAAGCTAAAAAATTGCATCAGTGCCCAGTAATTGACCAGAAAATTTAAAACTAAGCAAAAGCTTATATACATCTAAACATAAACACAGCCAGTAGTGTAGAGCTGAGAAAGAATCAAACGATAGATAACAGCAACCACGTAGGCAGAGCCGTTGATCACTCTTGATTGACGGATTCATTTCTACCAATTTGCTTTGAAACAACCCATTGAGTTACATCTCATCAGAACACACACTTGGACTGACTGGAATCAGATCACCAAGAACAACATCATGCATCTACCAAAGCCAAACAAGCGCGCTGAAGGAAAAAGGAAAGATATTTTCTCTCTTATATATGTATGTATATGCTGTATGTACTCACCATGAATCCATCCATGATGACATATGAAGCAAGCTGCGCGCAAGCATGGAGAAGAGAGAGGAGGACAGACAGAGGAGGCAGAGCCAAAATTAAAGCATGGAGTATCAGGACCATCCGTAGACGAGGTTGAGGTAGCGGTCCTTGACCCACTTGAAGCTCTTGCGGAAGGAGCCCTTCACCTTGCCCTCCACGCCGTACGCCTTGTACGCCGCCACACGGCGCTTGCGGTCCATGTCCGGGTCCGCCAGCGCCAGCCACCGCCGCTTCGACTTGCTCCGCTTCACCTCCTCCCCAGCCCCCGCCCCAGGGCCACCGCCGTACTCGTACTGGTACGAGTGGGAGTAGGACGACGGCCCCATCCCGCCCCCGCCGCTGTAGGAGTAGGACCGGAAGTCCGGCCGCGCGCCGCCGCCGTAGTACGGCTCGATCTGCATGCGCCCGCCCGCGTACGACTTGGACCGGTCCATGACTATGAGGCAGGCTATGGGTGGGGCTCTTGCTCTTGCTCCTGGCGGTCGAGGCAGAGGAGAGGGAGACGATGACCACGAGCACACGGCGATTAGTAATAGATTAGCGATTGTGACGGTTGGGTTGGGACGAAGCAGAGGAGAAATGGTATGTAGGTGGAAGCTGCGGTGGTTGCGAATATGTGCTGCACCTCCCTCCACTCGATTGGATTGGTACCCGGAAAGCGAGTATCCAAGCGCGCGGTTTTGTCAACTGTCTTGTGTTAAATATCGCCAGTTGACGTACGAGTTTTTGCTCAAAGAACCCTAAGATTTTTTTTTCTTGTTCTGCTTTTGATGAATTCTGGTTAGAACTTAGAAGCAATAATAGAAGGTGGCTCTGTTTTTGAAATAAATAATCTAGACTAGAGAAGGCGCCGGCTGTATCTTTGTGGTTGATGATGTGGTGGCCTGACTTGATTTAATTTAATTGAAGCTAACAAGACAAGACAAATTGTTGCGGCGGCAGACGGTCAGTGGTATCTTCTCGTAGGTTTTACTTATATACACTTGTGGTGCGGGCGAATTAGGGCTGATTGATTGTTTGTTATTGTTAGTTACGCGGAAATGGTCGGCCAGCTGACGCGGATAGGTATTATGCGCGACAGACAGATTCGGTTGGGTTGCCAAGGTGCCAGCACAGTCCACGTATTCGGCATCAGCTATCTGTTCATGAAGCTCTTCGCAGGTTTCATATCAAGGCGGTGAAAATCATAAGCTTCAATTTTCGGCGGAAGGAGGATCTGTAGCGGTTGATGTACCCTCTCCCAATTCAAGCATGGCTAACAAGGCGTTGTCACACCCTTGTCACGTACTACCTCCATCCTTTGAATATATAAATTTTATTAAGTCAGTCTCTTTTGGATTTTATTGAATTAATATCATTAGACTGCCCATAATGTGCTCTTCAAAGTTCAAACCGATGCTGAAACATTCTCTCCTAACCATGCATCGGTGATCCTACGTGCCTCGATGCTAATCTTTAATATGCAGTTGTATGTGTCTTCTACATAGAGTAAAACAAATTATTTCGTGCATTTAAAATGCTCAGTGGTCCCTACAGAATCGATGTTGTGACCCAAAAAAAGTTCTAGCATCGCATGCCGTTTAAAGTTTTAGGCATCGGTAACATTGTGGCTAGTCTTAGAAACACCATAAACTATACTTTTCATAATGTGTTTATTTGGTATAATAATTTTTTTTCGACTTAAAATAGTTTTCAAAATTAATGTATTTATATAGGAACTGAGAGAGTAGATCAAAAAGTCACCTCTCGTCAGTCGTCACAGTGAGGTAAAAGACCAATGCAAATGAATCATCGTCACATCCAAATATAGTAGGTCAAGTAGATACTACGTTTGCTTCATTCAAGTATGATTGCATTTGTTTAATCGTATCCATATGGTAATGGTAATAAGGAAAATCGCATCAATAATGCATCTACTTTCTTTGATATGAGTTTTTCCACTGGTACATAGATGTTTTTGTTCATGGTTACTATTCTTTAATTAACCGGCGGTTCTTAATGTATATAGGCACCACTAAAAATGAAACTATGGATCCAGACCATGAACCGCTAGTGTAAATTTATTTTTAGTGATTGTTTTTTTTTTCAAGTTTACTGCCAGTAGAAATACATAATTTTATTGGTAGCCTTAAGAAAACAACAAGTAAAAATGTGTTTATACGAGTGGTTTTCTTAACCTAGCACCACTACAAATATTTCAAAGTTATTTATTTTTGAGTTTTTTAAATGATCTCAGATGAAGAAATAGTCTGAACAAAAGTTACAAGATTCGAAAAGATCTACAACTTTATAGTTGACAACTTTATTTGAAATAATTTAGGGTGCAGAAATTAAGATTTAAGATTAAGGATTTTAAAATTCATATTTTTTGAATTTCTGACCTCAGAAGAGAAGACAATCAAAACAAAATTATAGATGTCAACAAGATCTAAAACTTTGTAGTTGAAACTTTCTCAATAATCCGCTTAGACCTTTAAATTTCTATTTCAAAATCTTCCGGAATGAATATTAAGGGAATGTTTATGCTATCTAGTCTGTGTGTGTTTGCCTCATCTGAGTCTTCTCGTAAAGGTTATTTTATACTATTTTTTAGCCTGATTTGCAACTTTAGAAAAAAATATATATATTGACAATTTTTTTTAAGAGAATAGCCAATTAATATAAATCAATTTAAGTAAAAATTCATAGAGCTTGGAGAATCAAATTGGCTTGTCCATGTAAGTAAAGAAAAGCCTTGCTTTTATGGGATACAAGGCTAGGAAAGAGATCCAAACATAAAGATGTTTCAACTTATTGCTTGGCTAGGTGAGGCGAATATCAGCGGAGGTAGTGGAGCTCGAACTTAGACTAGGGGTTGCTAACTCCATTTTCAGCTCTAACATATGTTAATTCCAAGCATAAGAAGCAGTACGTATTCTAGCCGACGGAGCAACAAAATAGTATAAAGAAATTTCATTGTCAAGACTGGTGCTACAACATTTGAACAGCATAGAAAATTCTACCTTCTAGTCCAGCGATAACACTCTACTTTACAATAATGTTTATTAATGTAAAAATAAATTAATATACCTATTGTTTATTTACCGCATCTGGTTGTGTGTTGCATGTAATAAATGTTGAAATATATGGTCTTGCCCTAATAAAAAACTTAGATTTTTTTAGGAAAATCTCAAAGACCTATTCATTTGTATAAAAAGAGGACGTGGGAACTCTTTAATCCTACCTTATCTGTGGAAATAAAGGTAACCATGCTTAAATATGGAAGTATCTTCACTTCCTCATATCTAGCGTGAGGAGGAGAAAGGAAAGCCCAAACACGCACGCTCACTTGCCTCACCGGGCGGGGTAAAAGGCGCGGGCGTGCTCAACGGTTTAAATCGTGATCGCGACACGAAATCGGCTTGGGCAAAACTATATAAGCAACCTATCGCGACGCCAAAACACATCCAATCGAGCTAGGGTTTTTGCATCTTCTTCTTGTTGCACTGTTGTCGTAGTTTCTTCATCCCGACCAGTTATGTGCACTGGCGATCGGGAGAGCACATCTTCGGACCCTCATCCCGGCGATCCTGCACCAGGAGAGGACGAATAATGTTTTTTTGGAAGCGCTCATCACGCGATTGCTCTCAACCTTCACAACGGATCGTCTTCCATATAAGTCAGGCAATGCTACATCCTAGCATATCCCTCATCAACTTCTCCGGGCTCTTCCTCGGCCACTCATCTATGACTTTGAACCACCAGCACCAGCGGTGTCTCCCTCTACATCTCCATTGAAAGGATCAAATGTTTCATATATGTGTGATATGGTTTGTGCTTGGTTTCAATCACTACAAGAAATGTTGCATCTTTTGACACTTGATATTTGTCATAAAATCTATAAAATAAGTCATAGGTTGTCATTTGTGACACCAAGTTGACGAAAAACCAAATGTCAAAAGATGAGTGTCTTTAATGACAACTTATGACGTTTAGATGTTAAAGTCATAACATTATGACTTTGATTTCAATTGTCATAGTCATTTATGACTTCTGATTAATGTCATAGGTTTCTTGAACCTTGCCACATAAGCGGATGCCACGTAGGATAGCTTGCTGATGTGACAAAGCCAGAAATGTCATAAAATT
Source organism: Microstegium vimineum (assembly GCA_022036555.1). Taxonomy (NCBI): domain Eukaryota; kingdom Viridiplantae; phylum Streptophyta; class Magnoliopsida; order Poales; family Poaceae; genus Microstegium; species Microstegium vimineum. The sequence continues at coordinate 23,722,292 of CM039138.1, read as the reverse complement.
GAACTTGGCCTATTGAAGCCCATGTAGCAAGCTGGCTAAAAATGGACCAGCCCAATTGATTATAGCTGATTTTTTACTAAAGCAGCCCAATACATTTTGGCCCAAATAATTTTTCTCAGCCCAATCAATTTCGATTTTTTTCCAACCTGATTGATTATAGCAACTTTTGGCCCAATAAGAATTTCAGGTTGGCCCAATTCAGAATGGCCCACAATTTAAATCCAAGAAGATCAAATTTCAAATTTAAAAGACCCATTATAAGCACAGGCCACATTTGGATCCAGATTATCACAAACCAACCAATCATAAATAAAGAAGAATATTACAATCCATAGTTGCACCAGAATATTAAAACAGCCAAATATCACATGTCATAGTCCAAATTCATAGAACATTACACATGAGTAGCCAGCCACATCCCTGGGCATAGTCATTACACAAATAGCACAGCCAGATCCCAGATAAGATCAGAGGTCATCTCCGATAGTATCCATCATATAATTACAGTGCCAAAATAAATCTCATGGGGCAACTGGTTACTAGATCACACAAAATAATCTAGATCACCACCAAAATGAAGTCAGCTGTGCAAAACAGTTAGATTCACTGTTAGGCATCCCAGGCTGTTTTAAGAACTTACTGTTGTGCACCCGATGATGCAGAATTGAGACCAAGCATAGAACGTATGAATCCTTGCATCTCTCCTACTTCTTTCTTCAATGTCTCATGCTCTTCTTCGACCTTCTTTCTTGCAGCCCTTTCCTCCTCTATCTGACTAGCCACATCAGCAACCTGAGCTTTAACAGCTATTGATCCTTCCTTCTCTACCATTAGTTCATTCTCAAGTTCCTCTACACGCGCATCAACCTCACTATCTCTGGTGCCTCTGTTAGATGCTGCAGGTTGCATACCAATATTTCGAAGGAAAGTTGACTTTGGCATAACTTGAAGTACAACTTAAGTATGGGTCACTACATCTTGCCCTTCTTGTGGTGGAGCAACAGCTTTTGCCTCCATTTGAACCTGACAATAGCAATAAAAGAAGTCAGCTATAACTACAGTTAAGCAGTGAGCTGTTTTGTTAAAAAATTGACCAAAGTCAAGAGTTTACTATGATATAAATGGTTCCTGGACCAATAGCATCATACATGCATACATCAGTCTCTAAAACATTGACAAAATTCAGGAATTTAAAGAAGTAAATGGTTTCAGGACCAATAGTAGCATACATAAAAAAATGCTATCAGGACTGCACAATGAACTAAATGATCTAAGATTGCTGAATTACCATCTAACAACATACATATATCTGCCTCCTCTAAAAGATTGACAAGGAAATGCTACCAGGATCAATATATTCTGACTTTATTTTCTCATGTATTCATTTGTTCCAGATCAATATAGCAACATAGAAATTATTTTCCTCAGTTATTCATTTCAGGCCTAATTCATTCACAGGCACCTAAAATGCCGAAGGGGTGCTAGCAGCAGCATGCCAGACAAGTCACATAGATAACTGACACATAGATGACACATAAGCATTCTGGGCAAAAAAAACTTTCTACCATAAAATCTGTTGTATTAATCTAGTTCCGATTGCACCATGCAATTGCACAGATTTCATACATGTTATACATCACAATACAAGGGAAGATAGAGATAAGTACTCACAATAGCAATCTGTACATTCTCACTATAAAACCTGTCTTGATGCTGCAGTGTGTTTCCTTGAATAGATCAATCGCCAGTGTGTTTCCTTGAATAGATCAATCGCCGTCGGGGGTGCATCTTTATATTTAGTTTGCTTCTGAAATTACATAGAAATAGAAACCACAGATTAAACAAGTAACAGATAATACCAATACCAATAACAAAAATAGACTAACTCTGAAATGCAAAGCCTAGACTATCGACACCTCAATATAGAAACATTTGGAAACAATAAGGCATTTTTCGTTCCATATGTTCCTTGCTAAACATCCATATGTTCCTTGCTAAACATCCTACTATTGACCCAAGATCTGTCCATCTGCACCAAATCATGAGATACATTTACTCAAACAAATATGATAATTGACCATCATGAGATACATTTACTCTAAAAAGTTGATGAATGACCAAAGAAGACTAACATTTGACATGCCATGTATTTATTTGAAACCTATATACAGTAGGTCAATATAGTTTCTCTCTAATAATTGAGAAAATAAATTTAGACCAAACTTTGTGATCCCAATAACCAATTATTTTATGTTTTATTTCTTGCCCAGGAACATACAGAGAAACCAAAATTGGTTCTAACATCAACGGTTCACCTTGAATTGGCACATATTAGAAAGCAACTCCTAATATATAAGATTATTTCACTGCATAGAATGCTGACCAAAAAAATCATACCTTCCTAGCAGGCAGCCCCTATAAGAAGATCCAAATCAAGCTTCTTCGGAATGAGGGATCCAAGATCTCACACATAAAACGACCGTGTTGTCTGAAGTGAACCTGGGATCCGTTGCCGATCGGTGGAGGGAAGCTGGAGGCAGCAGGCCAACGAGCAAGGTGTAGTACCCGACGCCGTCGGCCTTCCACCGGCGCTGTGACTCGGTCGTCGCCGCCCTACGCGCGAGGGAGATGCGCGTGCGGCAACAGGGCAAAGGGAAGTCGGTGACCGCAAAGTGTTGGGCTGCCGGCGGCGCTCCTCAACCACTCCACATCGACAGGCGGCGGCGGATGTCGGTGTGAGACAAGGTATACTTCACCACGAACTGAGTAAGTTTTGACAAATACAATATAAACGACACATATAATCAAAAGTGTTATCATAACTCAGTGGTTGAGGATGTTACGTCCGATAGTGGTATCCACGGTTCGAGTCGTCCCCCCACGCACGAGTTATGCTCAGTTTTAGCTCTTTTGTGGTGCAGTGGTTTTGACTGCTGCTTACTTGGTCGGAGACCCAGGTTCGGGTTCAGACGACCTCCAATTTTTTTTTTTGCGTGGCCGGCACATTTCTGTTGGGCTCCTGCGAGGCTGGCATCATTTCTGTTGGGCTCAATACATACGTAAAAAAAAGGGCTCAATACATGCAACAGGAAAAAAATTATATATATAAGACATAGGTGGCAGTGCACTCATCTTGCCAAGTGGATCCATATGCCACGTTGTATAATAATGTTTAGTTCAATAAAATAATTTATGACACATCGCCGTAGTCATATATTTTTGACTTTAGCAAATTTGTCGTTATGACATAGCAAATATAGTAACGGTATGCCATTCTACTAGCTTTAAGACATTTTTATGACGTGTTTGTATTAATGTCATTAAGTTGAGCTAGTTCCAAAACAAATGTCATAAACTAACTGATTTAGTGACTTTTTTTATCATATGTCATACCCTAATTGTCATAAGATGCCACATTTCTTGTAGTGAATTAGTTTCATTTGCAGTTAAACCATTTCAAAAACCAAACAAGATAAATAAAAGGGAGAAAGGTTTTCCCTAAAACATATCTGGCCTTCCGGCTAAACCAACCTGGTAAGTCCCCTGCTGGCCTTCTCTCTCCCTTCCACTTTATCTCTCCGTGATCGGCTCGATCTCGCCTGGCAACTCCTTTTCACTTCTCCTTTCCAGTCCAGCCTGAGCCTGATACCTTTCCTTGGCAAACCATCATTCTTCTGTCTTGTTCCCTTTGGAGGAAGACCAATTCAAGCATTTAACTATTTTTTCGATGAAAGAAGAATTATATTATATGTTATAGCCGAGTATATCAACATATTATAAGCACTCTGGATTACAAAGTAACCTGCTAGATGTTTTGTAGTGTGGATGACTGCATAGGTAAACACTCAACACATGGGCCGACAACAAATGTCCAACGAACGACGACCAACATTCCTATAGGCGGAATTGAGGAACTTTTTTTTAAGTGTCTTACTTCGCCATAGAAGAATAAACAAGACTTTCCATGGCTGCGACATATCTTTGCCTTGATGCCGTAGCCCAAAAACAAAAGTCTTCATGTCGTCATATCGATGAAGATGCTGCGACCAAAGTTGCCGCCCTCATCTTCAACAGAACCGCCATGGAGAAGACGATTTCACATTTCTCACTAGTACAAAATAGCTATATGTCGGTGGTGTGAAATAATTTGTATAGGCGGTTTCGCTTATCGTGCGTCAGTAGAAATAAAATGGTTTCGATCTGCCACTAGAAATTGATTTCTAGAGGCAGTTTTCTTAACAAATCCGCTTATAGAAATTCTTGGACCTTGATTTTTTTTAGTTTATCAAATGACCTCGGTTGGGGAAATGATCAAAATGAAAGTTGTAGATCTCAAAAAGTTATGAAACTTTGTAGTTGATAACTGTTTAAATTGAAATCATCTTGTCATAAAAAACTACGTTCGAATTTGTCAAATTTGAAATTCAAATTTTTGTAAACGACTTTGGATGAAAAAAATTTCTAAATAAAAGTTGTAGATCTTGAAAAGTTACAAAACTTTATAGTTGACAAATTTTTCATTTGAATTTATTTAGTGATTCAAACAATCAATTTACACTCGGTTTAGTATAATATGTGAGGGAACTAAAATGGAATCTAGACACAAGTGATATATGGGTGGAGCGATAAAGAAGAGTTCACACGAGAGTGAGGTTGTGGGTTCTAATGCCTACAACCGCGTAGCACCTGATTTTACGCGAAAAAATGTATGACTTTACTAGTGAGCCTATCTCACAATTAAGGGCATGTTTGGGACTGCTCCGCTCCATGTTTTTCAGCGCTGCTTCACGTTTTTTAGCCAAACGGTTTCAGCTCCATGCACACAACTCCAGAAAAAAGGTGGATTTGTGAGAGCACCTAAAGAGATACTCCACAAACTCGAGTTTTTTGTGGAGCTGCTCCATGGTGCAGTTTATAGAGCAGAGTTTGTGGAGCAGTCCCAAACACGTCCTAAATTCTTTTTTTTCTCTTTTAAAAACCCGATTTACACTTTTCTGGACAACCATTTTCACATGCGGTTTTCTTAGCTGAACCGCTTGTGGAAATTGATTTTCACAAGCGACATGCGGTTCTCAAGTGACCGTCTGTATTGTCGTTCTATTTCTACTGGCCCAACACGACGGTTCTAAAAAATGTTAGTAAAAATATGTTACCAACCGTTTCTATAGTACGTCGGTGTACTAGTGTTAGTTTCACCCTCACCAAAGAGGATGAAGGATGATATTCAGTTAATTTTATAATGGCAACTTAAAAATAGAGGGTGTGATTTTAGAGCATCTCCAAGAGAGTAGCTAAAAAGGTTAGCCAAATTTAGTGATTTAGTTACTCTATAAAATAAATAACACTAAAGTACTCCAAGGCTAGTGAGGATTCCTATCCAAAAATAGAGAGCGAATTAGGTGGGATGAAGAATTACTAAATATAGAGAGTTATTTACAGAGTCTGTTGGAGACGTTTTTTCGTTAGACAATAGTCAAATTTAACTATAGAAAACAATTTAGCTAGTCTCTTGGAAATGCTCTTAGGAATTCTGTTGTAGAGAGCTGATTTATAGAGTTATAGTTACGTTGCTCGCTTGATTTGTTCTGGTTCAGTTTGGACGAGAGTTAATCTCGGTCGTTCTTGCTCACTTGCATTGACTTGTTCGGGTTCAGTTTGGACGAGTTAATCTCGGTCCTTGAATCACACCGCAAACATGTTACACAAAAACATATGCAAGACTCTTGAGGGTCAAAACATCATTATTTTCGTTAGAAGTTTATATATATATATATAGAGTATCTCATGAAGATTAACATGAAGGCGTCATTGATGATTCCCAATTAATAGTAGTATACAAGATTGGTGACCAAAGCTAAAAAAACATATTGCATATAAATATAAATTTAAATCGACCTAGTATATGACAGGCAGGATGTTCAAATTTTGTAACGTCAACAGGTCTCCAACAGTAATAAATTAACAATAACAAGTCTCGCTAAGGACGACAATTTCCGTCGACTAATAAGATAAAAAAAATAGGGATGCCAATTCCCCTCGAGATAAAAAAAACGTAGCACGAACTAGTGGCTAAGATGATGCGTGTCATACGGCGGTGGACGTGAGCTCGACCTTCCGGCCGCCGTCGACGAAGCGGTTCCAATACCAGTGGTTGGCCCAGATCCTGTCCATCTCCTCGATGGGGATCCCCTTGGTCTCCGGCAGGAAGAAGTAGACGAAGAGCGTCATGACGATCTCCCAGGCGCCGAAGAAGTAGAAGAGGCCGAACTTAAGGCGGCAGAGCAGCATGAGGAAGATCTGCGCGATGACGAAGGTGAATATCATGTTGAAGACGACCACCGCGCTCTGCGCCGCCGACCGGATCTCCAGCGGGAAGATCTCGCTGGGCACCAGCCACCCCAGCGGTCCCCACGACCAGGCGAACGCCGACACGAACACGCAGATGCAGAACACCACCCCGATCGCGTACGGCCGCGAGATCACCGCCACGCCCGCCGTCCCGAACTTGATGGCGATCAGCGTGCCAAGCACGAACTGCATGGATCAGCATGTTGTTATCTATCAATTGCCAAATTAAGTTTTCGACAAGAAAATAAAGAATCTTGGCTGTGGATCGATCTATCTGTGCATGTGTTGCGTACATACCTGGGCAATGATCATTTGGATGCCTCCCTGAAGGAGCAGCTTGCGGCGGCCGAGGCGGTCGACGGTGGCGATGGAGACGAAGGTTGCGAACATGTTGACGAGGCCCGTGATGACGGCGGACATGAGCGAGGCGGTGCCGCCGAAGCCGATGGTCTTGAAGAGCACGGGGGCGTAGAACATGACGACGTTGATCCCCGTGAGCTGCTGCAGCGTCGGGATGAGGAGCGCCATCGCCAGCTGCGGCCGGTACCGGCGCTGCAGGAGCGTCCGCCACGGGTTCTCGATGGCCCTGGTGGCCTCGCTGGCCGCCAGGAGGTCGTCGAACTCCAGCGAGACGTCGTCGGTGCCGCGGATGCGCCGGAGCATGGCGCGGGCGCTCTCCACCTTGCCCCGGGCGACCAGGGAGTTGGGCGTGTCCGGGAGGAAGATGGAGCCGCCGACCATGATGACGGCCGGGACGGCGGCCAGGCCGAGGCCGATGCGCCAGCCCCAGCCACCGGCGATCTTGGCCGTGAAGTAGTTGATGAGGTTGGCGATGAGGATGCCGACGGTGATCATGAGCTGGAAGCTGATGTTGAGCATGCCGCGCATCTTCGCCGGCGCTATCTCCGACAGGTACAGCGGCACGGACTGCACAGAGGTGCACATGCGTACGTACGGAAACACATGAATACATACATATCATACATGGCTTTCATACGGATCAACATTCTGATCGATCGATCCAATTTTTCCGTGTGTGTCTATACAAAATATCGGATACTCGCTACTAATAATTTTGCGCGACGCATGCAGGTCGATCTAATCCGGTTGACGTGTGTACACATGCATGGACTAAAATAACCGGCCGTTACGAATGCATGCACGTAAGAAAAATAACTAAAATTATGTGCGGGTGATCACCTGATTGCTGAACCCTACGCCGATGCCGAGAAAGATCCTGCCGATGATGAGCATGGCGACGTTCTGGGCGAAGCCGTTGAGGACGGCGCCGAGGAGGAAGATGACGCCGCCACCGAGCATGGACACCCTGCGGCCGCACTTGCTGGTGATGTAGCCGGCGAAGAGGGAGGCGACGAGCGCGGCGAGGTAGAGCGACGAGGTGAAGAGCGTCAGCAGCACGCTGTCGAACTTGCAGTACTGGTTGGTCTCCACCACCTCCTGCTCCTTGGCGTACACCGACGGGAAGAAGCGCTTCAGGAACGGGTCCATGGACGTCACGCCGCCTGCACACACGCAATGCAATGAAATGGAGTTCGTTCGTCGATCGACGATACAAATGGTAGCAGCTGTCTGGACGTACGTACGACGCAGATGAACATGCACGTACAGATCGATTATTAATTAGGCGACGTATACCTGAGATGCCAATGTCGTATCCAAAGATGAGGCCGCCGGAGGAGGCGACGAGGCAGGCGAGGAAGACGAACACCGTCATCTTCCCCGGATACTGCTTGCCCTTCTCGGTGAAGTTGCCGCCCGCCATGATCTAATCAGATCAGCCGAGAAGATCGGATCGGAAAAGAAAGTAGAAGTAGCCGCCGGTGGAGCCAAGGGATCGAGTAGGAATTTATAGAGGTTTTGTTAACAAGGGTTACTACGAGATACATATAGAGAGGTGTATAGAGACTAGATCGAGCCTTATCCCGTCTTATCCAATTATAATCGTACTAGCATGTAAACCGGCCATATCCATCAAAAGGGTACACGTACTGCTACGTGATGTGTATACCGCACGTGCATATCCAAGTCAGCTGGGCCATTGGATCACCGGTCCCCGAGGAGTTTAGGTGATGACGGGCTTTCGTCTCGATCCGTGAAGGTCCATCTATTTAAATTTATCACTGATGACCCCTCTAGTATTTACGTGCCACTAGAAAAAGAACAATCCAATATCATACTACTAGCTACTTATACATATACAAATTAAAAATTAGTACTTGATACAGTGCGCGTGGTTTAGTCTTAATTCCTCAGCTTCCGGTGGGTATACTTCATTTTGTTCCTCGTTTTTCTTGACTTTAGAATAGTTCGATTGTACTCGTAAATGTAATACTTGACACTCCACATGAATGAGGGACTATCTGACAGGACTTCTTGCTCTAGCTCTCTCGGATGAGCACTGCTAAATGTTTTATTAGAGAAATCATTTTTCAATAGTAGAAACCAAAGGAATCGGAGCTATTTGTGACTCCTTCAAAACGGCTCCGCCTCTTCTAAATAGGTCTTGAATAGTCAGATAGCGGTGTTGATATTTTCATTAGTATTGTTATATATACTTACCTTTTTTAGCAATTTTTTTATATCCAGTATATGTGCATGAATGCAAAGATAAAAACAAAATTCGGGACGACTGCAAATCCTGCCAAGCTGCAGAGGTAACACAAAGCGCCACTCGCCAGCTTTGACCTTTGTCCTTTGATGGAACTACTACACGTCCAGGATGCTTCTTTGTTGGTGGGCTGAACCGCTGGACGTCATTGCTTGCTCGCCTGCGTTTCTGCTCCTCGCTCGATTCATTTGAGACTGCACTACAGAATAATGAAAGGAAAAGACGATTTATCACTAGGAAGTTCCATGTATTTCCTTGCGCCGTTGTTGTCTCCATGCCATTCTAGTATTCTACACTGAGACGCCCTGGCTCGTTCGCTGGCCTCTCTGCTCCTACGAGAGACGATCGCTCGCGGCAGCTCAGTGCATTCGAGATCCACAATCCTCCATGGCAATGATTAAGGTAACAAGTCACTATCATCTTTTTCTTGTTATTGCTTTGCTTTTTTTAGAAAGATCCGTTACCGGCTTTCATTAATAAGTGAGGAGAGTATTTACATAGAGTTTTCTAGAAGAGCTGTGTGGCGTCACAGTTACACCAGCAGCTCAGCGCTCGTCGTTCAGCAATCTGAACTCCAAGCCACCCCCAATTTTACACATGGCTAATTTACATTACTTATAGGAACATCTGCATCGTAGAGCGTTGTTGCTGCTGACTGAAGGATGCTATCGTCCTGCCTAGGAAGGACCTGATGCAGTCCACTGTTTCCAGCATAAGTCCAGGCCTTTGCTTCGTCATATATGCCTTCCATGACCTGTTGTGATGACCTGCTCTCTCCTCTGAAGATCCTTCTGTTCCTTTCTCTCCAGATTTCCCAATTGACCAACATAATCATGGATTTGATTCCTTCTCTAGTTGAGGCAGGCGTGCTGTGAACTAGATTGAAGAACCAGTCCTTCAAGTCTGTTGAATGGTCCCAGCTTGAAGGCAACAGATTAGGAGTACGGACCCAGGTTCCCACCCTTTCCCAAATGCCTTGGACTACACCGCATTCCATGAAAAGATGTGTCGCCGTTTCAAGGTTGCGGTGACACAGTTGGCAAAAATATTCATTTGGCCATTGCCGAATCTGCAGTCTTGCTGCTGTCCAGACTTTGTCTTGCAACATGAGCCAAGTGAAGAACTTACATTTTGGCGGCGCCTTTGTCTTCCATGTTAGTTCAGCCGTTTTACATTGAGTCATTCCTTCGAACTGCAACCTGTAAGCCGATCTAGCTGAATACCGTCCATCCGATGTGAGCAACCATGTTATGCGGTCTGGTTGCGACTCTGTCAACACCACGTTTTCCAGCTTTTCCCAAAGCGTCATGAACTGGGAGATAATCTGTTGAGTCATATTGTAATCGATGTCCCTGATCCACATGTTGTTATTGCTTTGCAAAATACCAAGTAACAGTTATGCTCAGACCCATGCATGCCCACTCATTGGCATTGTAGATCTGCAATGTCTGGGAATAGAATGCTCTTGACTGTGAGTTCTCCACCTTTTAATTCTAAATTTTGCCTCATTAATTGAGCTGTAAAAAGAACATGTACTACAGAAAGGGCATAATAGGATGAAACTAACTAGTGGTAAGATCATTAGGAATTGAAGCAAAAGGACTCTTTAAACTATTACACACAAGCCAAGTCCACTTTACATCTGATCCATTGCAGATAAGTAGCACTACATGGCGACAAGCCGACAAGATACTATTAGTGCATCAGATATGGATATGGTGGAAAGATCTAAATACGTTCTCATGCTGACAATATGGACTACTCTGCAACACAGGAGGAGCTAATTTTATCTCTCGAATATTCAGTACATAGAGAGGCTTTTAGCATTCAGATTAGACGAAAGGCTTTGGGGGTATCTCCAGATTCTCCAACCTTCCTGTTAACATGTTCACCACTTTTGTCATTGAGGGTCGATTTCTTGGGTTCCACTGAATGCACCATAGGGCCACCATGGCTAGCTGTCTCACCTTTTCTTTCTCTGCTCCAGTCATTTCCCTAGAAAGTACCAAGTCCTGCTCAGTGATTACTCTCTCAAAGATCCACTCTGGGAGGTAAACTTCATTTTGGCTGTCAGCACTTGGGTCTGAGTTCCTCCTTCCACTTACCATTTCTAACACCAGCATGCCAAAACTATAAACATCTGACTTGTGGGATACACCCCCAAAATTACGAGAATATAGCTCCGGCGCAATATACCCCATAGTGCCTCTCGCTACTGTCAATGTAACAATGCTTTGATCTCTTGCACATAATTTTGCAAGCCCAAAGTCTGAGATCTTCGGATTGAAGTTAAAATCTAGCAAGATGTTGTGAGGCTTGATGTCAAAGTGGAGGATGCGCTTGTTGCATCCTTGATGTAGGTATTCCATACCTCAGGCAATGCCTAAAGCAACATCTACCATTTTGTTTGGTACTATGAGTTCTTGAGAGATATTTGAATAACATGAGAAAATATATTTCTCCAATGATTCATTAGGCATGTATTCGTAGATAAGGGCACGCCTTGTTCCTTCAGAGCAAAAGCCCAAGAGGCGCACAATATTTGTATGGTGGATTAGTCCTATTGTTGCAACTTCATTAATGAATTCTTCTCCCTCTCCAACAGAGTTCTCCAGCATTTTGACTGCCACGGGCACTCCATTTGGTAGCTCACCTTTGTATACACTTCCAAATCCACCCTGGCCTACCTTTTCCTTGAATCTCCTTGTTATATTCTTAACTTGAGCGAAACTGTACCTTGTGGGTTTTGAGGTTCCATAAGTCTTGAGAAACATTTCGACCTTCAAGTGTATCTCCTCATTATATCTTGTCTTAAGTGAAAGATAGAGTCCAGTGGCCACCATCAACAAAAGCACCAGTATTGTTGCCACTGATGATGTAGCTGACAAGCAGAGAACAGGAAATCATTATACTTTCTCGATAGGAAGGCACCACTTGATGTTGTTGGTGGGTATAAGATAATGTTGGGTCATAGTAGAGAGATAGAATTTTGTGCGTAATAAATATCCTTTTTTTATTTTGGATACAAGGAATGTTTAATTAGCAGCATTACCTGCAATTACTTTGACGTGTGAACCTGCAAACACCAAAGAACAAAATAAGAATATTGATGGTTGAGTATGAAAGTATGAAAAGGTGACTTGTGGAGAAAGAAAATGTGAAACCCAATATTTTAGTACAATTTGCTACATGATGTGATCCAGCCCCCAACATGTACAATAAAGTACTATTTTTCTAAGAACGAATATACTGTATGTGCAAGAAGATATGTAAAAGAGTAATGGACCTTACATATTTTTAAGCATATTTGGTCACAAGCAAGGTTCCTTAGCAGAAAAATAGTTTGTGGTGCTACCTCTGGTGATTAACCAGGTTGTAGTCCATACTACCTACTAGTGTGTCATTTTGCCCCAGTCAACTGTACGCTGCAGTCTCTGAGTCCCAACCTCTCAGAACTACCTGGTTTTCTACTGACTGATTTCTGACAACCAAGTCATGTCTAATAGGTGGTTCTTATGTTGCAAGCATACCACTTTGTACTCTCTTTGTATTCACTTTCTCGATATTGTACATCAATTTGTTTTCTGTTTTCACTTCTTAAGTGTTTTTGTCTATTTTCTTTCTTCAGACAAATTAGACCACAAATTTATTTCCCTTTTTCAGGAGTACAAATAGTTGACTTTTGCAGCTACTTTGGTTGCAGGCTCTACTAATTCTGTTATAGCATTAGGACAAGGAAGGGTTTCTTCTTAGGACCTAGGATGATGCAACCTTAATAATCTCAGTGTCAATGTTAGCAATAGGCGCCCTAATGGCCCAGCATATAGCCTAGTCAGTTGTATGCCTTGGGGTTAAGATTAGATTGATAAGGCAAGGATCATCATTGATTGGGTATTTCTATAAACCCTCAGATCCTTGCCTATATATTGTACCCTGTACTCTTGACAATCAATCAATCAATCCTTGACTTAATTGCTTTCATGGTAATTAGAGCCTAGGTTAGGTTTTTTCTTCCGCTGCATCTCGTGGGCCGGCAACCAGCCACGCAGCACTTCCTCCCACGCGCGCCGGCCCCCGCCGAGCAGCGCCCCTCCCCATGTCGCCCACTCCTCCGTCGTCCCCCAAGGGCGGCGACACCGCCTCCTCTCTCTCGTTCCAGGAGGCCGAAGTCGCCCATCGTCTTGCCAAGGAGAAGGCGAGCGAGGCCGCCGCCGCCGCCCAGCGCCTCGAGTGTGAACGCGCGGCCACACGCGATGCCGCCCTGGCTCGCGCCCTCGAGGCCGAGCGGGAGGCCACAGTCGCAGCCCAGGAACGCGACGCCGCGGCCCAGCGTGCCCGCGACGCCCTTGCGCGCGCTGCCCTGGAACGGGCGGCCGCTGCCGCCACAGCCACGCCTCCATCGTCGGAGGCCGCATCTGGAGACAGCTCTGCGTCGCCCACTGGTGTGCCGACTGACCTCCGTGCAGCCATGCTTCACCACGAATCCGTAGCTCTGCTCCAGCTCCACTTGTAGGCCGTCGCCGTCAGCAACATCCGGAACCACGTCACTAGTGTCCTCGACGTCGACTCCGGTAACTTCAACCGATGGTGCGACCAATTCTTGTTCATCCTCGACAAGTTTTCCCTCTAGGGCCGTGTCCGCGAAGACCCTCCCGACCCGATCCCTCCGGCTTGGGCTCGGATGGACTGCGTCGTCAAGTCCTGGATCGTCGCCACGCTCACGGATGATCTGGGCGAGATCATCCGTGCCTAGGGCTCCACCGCCAGGCACGCCTGGCTCGCTGTCGAGTCCCAATTTCTCGGAAACCTAGAGGCTCTCTCCATTCAGCTGGAGACGCGGTTTCGCAACTTCGTCCAAGGCGACCTCTCCGTCACCGAGTACTGCCGCAAGCTGAAGAAGATGGCCGATGATCTCACGACGCTCGGCGAGGTCACCACCGACCACACCCTCGTCCTCAACGTCATCCGCGGCCTCAACGAACGCTTCGTCCACGTCGGCACCCTTCTTCGCCGCACCAAGCCCTTCCCCACGTTCTTGGAGGCCCGGGAGGACCTCATCCTTGAGGAACTCACCATGGTGGATCGCAAGGAAGCTCTAGCTACTGCCCTTGCCGCCTCCACCGCTGCACCTCCATCCTCTGCAGGCGCTGGAGGTGCTACAGGGGGCTCCAAAGCTCCCAACTACCGCCGCAACAAGTGCGGTTGCGGTGGCAAAGGATAAGGCAGCAACAGCAACTCCGAACAGGGCTCCCGGCCACAGCAGCAGCACACTGCGAGCCACCAGCAAGCTGCTGGACAGTAGCAGCAGCCAGCTGGGGGTGGGTGCCCCTGGCCCAGCTTCTACAACCCCTGGACCGGCACCATCCAGATGTGGCCAGGAGGTCCTCGGCCGCCTCTGGCACCCATCCCGGTGCCACCTCACTTCCAGGTGTAGCACCAGGCACAACAGCAGGCCCTGCTCGCTCAGCAGCAGCAGCAGGCCCTGCTCGCTCAGCAGCAGCAGCAGGCGCTTGTTGCCCACTAGCAGCCTGTTGGACAGTGGGCCGCTCCGGGGGTTTACAACCCTATGACTGGCCTCCCTTCCTGGGACCCGACGGACCTCGCCGCCGCCTTCAGCACAACGTCGCTCACCCCTCCTCCGACCAGCGAGTGGTACTTTGACTCAGGTGCTCCCTGACATATGACATCTCAACCCTCCTCTCTTTCACATATTCTTCTCCCGCGGTACCCTAACCCTTCATCCATTATTGTCGGCAATGGCTCCTTTATTCCTGTCACTGCCTCCGGCTCCACATAGTTATCATCCAACTTACGTCTTAATAATGTCCTTGTGTCGCCACAAATTATTAAGAATCTTATCTCTGTTCGCCAATTTACTATTGACAATAATTGCTCCGTTGAGTTTGACCCCGCTGGTTGTTTTGTGAAGGTTCTTCCATCTCGGAAAGAGATCGTCAGGTGCAATAGCTCCGGGCCGCTGTACCCCCTCCGCCTTCCACTAGCACACTCCTTTGTCGCTCAGGGCTCCTCTCCACTGTGGCATCAGCGTCTTGGGCACCCGGGTCATGAGACCTTGTAGAAGATCGCGTCTAGTGTCTCATCTCCTATCCAGGATTGTTTAGATTTATGTCATGCTTGTCAACTAGGGCGTCATGTTCGTTTGCCCTTTCATACGTCCACCTCTCGTGCGCTAGCAAGTTTGATCTCGTTCATTGTGATTTATGGACATCTCCAGTTGTCAGTATTTCTGGTTACAAATACTACTTGGTCTTACTTGATGACTGCACTAATTATTTGTGGACTTTTCCTTTACGACTTAAATCTGACACTTTCAGCATGCTTTCCCACTTCATCGCCCACAGCCTCCACCCAGTTTGGCGCCCGCGTCAAAGCTGTCCAGTGCGACAACGGGACAGAGTTCGACAACTCAAGCACCCGACATTTCTTCCTCTCCCAGGGCATTCACCTTTGCATGTCCTGCCCTTACACCTCGCCTCAAAACGGTAAAGCTGAACACATTATTCGCTCTATCAATAATGTTGTTCGCTCACTGCTCTTTCAGGCATCCATGCTTCCCTCATATTGGGTAGAGGGCCTCTCCACGGCAACTACCCTCCTCAACATATTGCCCACCAAGACTCTAGCGTTCGCCACGCCTCATCTTGCCATGTTTGGCAAGCCACCCACATATGATCATCTTCGAGTCTTCGGTTGCAAATGTTATCCCAACATATCCGCCACTGCCCGTCATAAACTTGCCCCTCGGTCTGTCCTATGTGTCTTCCTAGGCTATTCCGCTCATCACAAAGGGTACCGCTGCCTTGACCTCTCATCCAATAGAGTCCTCATCTCTCGGCATGTCATCTTTGATGAAACGGCCTTCCCTTTCGCTGAGCGCCATGTCCTAGTACTCCAGCGGACTTCGCGTTCCTTGACGATGACACTACCAATTCTGTGCCCGCTCCTATTGGACCGTCGCACAAGTTTTTGACTGCAGGAACTCCACCCAGTGCCTCCGACGTCACCAGCGCCCCTGCCGGTCCCTCTGCAGCCGTGCCTGGGGAACCCCCGGAGTCTCCAAAGGATGCTGATGATCCTCCGATTCCCGCGCTCTACGTTCCACCAGCGCTGTGTGCGTCAGCGGCCTCTTCCGCGCCATGCGCAGCCATGGAGCTGACCGGCGCGTTCCCCGCCCCCTGTACGTCCCGCCTGCGCTACGCGCCGGCTCGACGCCATCAGCGTCGTCTGCGGGTTTCCCGGCGCACCCTCAGGAACCCCGCGGGCCTCCACTAGGGTTTCCACCTCTACGACCGACTCGCGACTTCACGTACCACTACTCGCGTCGACCGCGACCACCATCGGCCGCTCCTGCACCGGCCGTGCCAGCTGCCCCGACCGCCCCACTACCCAAAGGTGCGGTTGGTGTTCCTCTGACAACCAACCAACACTCCATGGGCACCCGTTCGAAGAGCGGCTTTCGGATGCCCTCGGTCTACCATGTTGTGCCTCTCTCTCCGGTACCGAAGACCTTCCGTAGCGCTCTTGCTGACCTCAATTGGCGAGCGGCTATGGAAGAAGAACACAATGCTCTCCTGCAGAACCACGCCTGGACACTTGTGCCCCGTCCACCCCGGGCCAATGTTGTCACCGGGAAGTGGATCTTCAAGCACAAGCTTCAGTCTGATGGCTCCCTCGAGCGGTACAAGGCACGATGGGTTCTCCGTGGCTTTACACAGCGACCTGGTGTGGCCTTTGATGAGATGTTCAGTCCTGTGGTTAAGCCTGCAACTATCCGCACAATGCTCTCCTTGGCGCTCTCTCGCCACTGGCCCATTCACCAGCTAGATGTGAAGAACGCCTTTCTTCATGGCAATCTTGCAGAGACAGTGTATTGCCAGCAGCCATCCGGGTTCGAAGATCCAGCCCATCTGGACTTTGTCTGCCTTTTGAAGAAATCGATATATGGCTTGAAGCAGGCTCCTCGCGCTTGGTACAGCCAGTTGGCCACTTTCTTGCTGTCTATTTGGTTTGTTGAAGCCAAGTCAGACACCTCACTGTTCGTATACAAACGTGGTTCAGACACGACCTATCTGTTGCTATATGTTGATGACATTGTCCTCATAGCTTCATCACCTGACCTTCTTCGGCGGCTCATCTCAGCACTTCAGCGAGAGTTCGCTATGAAGGATCTTGGCGAACTGCACCACTTCCTCGGCATGCATGTTCAGCGAAGTGGTGATGGACTTCTGCTCTCACAACGACAACACATGCTGGACATACTGGATCGCGCCGGGATGGCTTAGTGTAAGCCATGCTCTACTCCAATTGACACCAATCCTAAGGCTGCTGCAATTGAGGGGGCCCTCTGATGCTACAGACTTTCACAGTCTTGCTGGAGCTCTTCAGTACTTGACCTTCACTCGCCCAGATATTGCATATGCTGTTCAGCAGGTCTGCCTTCACATGCATGACCCTCAAGAGCCCCACCTTGCTGCCCTGAAGCGGATTCTTCGCTATGTTTGGGGCATGCTCTACCTCGGCCTCCTGCTGCGACCATCTACTTCGATTGATCTTGTCGTCTACACCGACGCTGAATGGGCTGGTTTTCCGAACACTTGCAGGTCCACCTCGGGCTATGCAGTGTTCCTTGGTGATAATCTTGTTTCCTGGTCCTCCAAGCGCCAGAATACATTATCAAGATCAAGTGCTGAAGTCGAGTATCGCGCAATGGCTAATGGAGTTGCAGAGGCAACCTGGCTCTGTTAGCTTTTCTTGGAACTGCATGCCCCTCTTCGGCGCGCCACACTGGTGTACTGCGACAACATCAGTGTCGTCTACATGTCCTCCAACCCGGTGCAACATCAGCGCACCAAACACATCGAGATCGATCTTCACTTCGTCCGGGAGCGAGTCGCCATTGGTGATTTACGAGTTCAACATGTTCCCACTGCTTCACAGTATGCTGATGTCTTCACCAAGGGACTGCCTACCTCAGTGTTCACGGAGTTTAGGTCCAGTCTAAATGTACAAAGTGACTGACGTTTCGACTGTGGGGGAGTGTTAGCAATAGGCGCCCTAATGGGCTGTAATGGGCCAGCATATAGCCTAGTCAGCTGTGTGCCTTGGGGATTAAGATTAGATTGATAAGGCAAGGATCATCATTGATTGGGTATTTCTATAAACCCTCAGATCCTTGCCTATATATTGTACCCAGTACTCTTGGCAATCAATCAATCAATCCTTGACCTAATTGCTTTCAGTCAAGATGGTAAAGAAAAGCTGATACACCCAAACAATCCTAGCTCAGTTGCCAAGTAACTTGCCAAATACATCTCATTTATCTAGTAATGTCAAAAGTAAATGTTACATTGTAGGAGTCTCTTTCCTTTTAATTTGTCTTAGTTATTCATTTTGTGATCCTTACGAAAATACTCAGTTGTAGTGCAGTAAATTGTGATGTAAAGTTTTGGTGACCAATTTCTTAAAAGTGATCATGTGAATTGCCATTATCCTTCACTTCATTTTTTTTTTGCCATTATCCTCTATCAAGTGGTCATCTGTATTTGAAACTACATTGTTATAATTATCACGCAGAATTTTTAACAACAGTGTTCTGTATTGATTTTACCTTCAGTAGTACCAATTTAGTTCCTAATTTGTACGTGTACCTTTTCCATTAATTAGTTGAAGCATAATTTTCTGCGTATTTTTGGTAGTAGTGCCCAACTTTCTATACGTGCTGTAGGTCTGAGCTGCTCAAATGCTTGAAAAAATGGGTCTGACAACTGCTAATCAAGTGGATGTTTATAATTGATCTCTTTTGTGATTATGATTAGATTGGTTGGCAGTAGTTTGCTTGAGTAAAGCTTCCCAACAAAATGAGCTGCAATACTACTTTGCAAAATAAGTTGACAATTATCTATGAAATTTCAAAGTATCACATAGTAGTATCTGAATAGAGTGTAGAAATGAATAATGTAAGGACTTGTAATGTAAGAAATATGATAGAAACATGCAGATGTATGGATTTGCACGGTTAGGCTTTATTTGGATATGCATATATTTATCTCAATCTATACGTGTTGGAGTTGATTGAAGTAAAATTAAACTAAGTTACACTTCAATCCACTCCAATATATATGGTTTGAGGTAGATACATGTGCATCAAATGAGCCATTAGAGATAATACCGTGATTGATGCAGAAGGTTTGATTCCTTTCTGGGCTGAACCCAAAGCGTCGCCCACCTCGTTCACACAGTGTGCAGTTGCTTATGATGCCACGGACATAACCACTTATAATATAATAATAATAATCCCAATAGATCGTTGTCGACCCTGAGAAATCCAGTATTGTTTCTGCTCGATCCTTGAATGTTGAATCGTCATTGCGAGCGTCCATCATGAGAAAGTAGCTATCAGGCGCAACCTTGCAATCTAATGGAAGCACAAACATGTCTGCAGAACCATCCACCAAATAGGAGAACTGGGACTCTGTGCTAAGGAACGAGATTGGGCCGAAGATGTAGTCAGCAGCAAGATTACTTGGTGTGAACTCTCCTAAGCAGCTTACTATCGTTGCATACCCAAGACCGCATAGCAGTGAGCAGGGCTCCGGCGGGAACCCACATTTGATAATGCTGCGAGGTAGGGACGCGGACATGAGCTTCTGCTTGCAGGAGGAAGACGAGTTGTCCACACGCGGGGCGATCGTGAGTGTACCACGCCTGTAATCTATGGCGGTCACTTTGTATGATATAACGGCTGCTGGGAGAACCAGAATGGTGTCGCCGCCGGAGCATACTAGCTTCAGACACGGTGCTCCGCATAATGATGAGATATCGCTGCATTCGAGCCGGAAAGGGTACCTGATCTCCGGACCATGTTTGCTGCACCGAGATGGTGGGCAGTTGCTGAAGAAGTCGTCATCAGCCCAAGCCATGGCCCCGTACACTCCATCTATGAGAAGACACAACAGCACAGCTATGACAAGAAATCCAGTCATCTCTTTTTTTTTTTCAGCAGAGCTATGAAACAAGAGCAGGCGGAAGAGGGTAGGAGGAAGTTGTGTAGTAGTGTTACTAATATTGGTTATGTCCAACTCAAATTCATAACTGTAGTAACTGAGATAAGGAAGAAGAGGTTGAGGAGGTGGAAGCAAATAAGATGATCTATAAGTTTCCATGAACCTTCCGTGTGCTCACGTAGTCAGTCCTGTCTTTGTTGAAGACTTGGAAAGAAAGAAGTTTTGTCCAAGTCAAAAGACATCTCAAATCATGCCGGAACTGCAGATCACAGCTGGTGGGCGAACCAGGGCTTCGCTAGTTTCATGCTCTGGCGTGTCAGATTCTTTGCCATTTAGATTTTCTTTATTTATCAGAAAATTGCTATCATTATTATCGTTCTCGATATGAAAGGGTACCTGATATCTGGAACATGTTTGCCATGGATGACACAGCAGCAGAGCTATGATAAGAAATCCATTCAAGCTTGCATATATATATATATAATATATATATATATATATATATATATATATATATATTAATAGTAACTGAGAAAAAAAGGAAGACGAAGAAGTTTTTAAATAAGTCTCTGTATAGCTGAGGAGAATTTTTTTTTTCGAAAGCGTACACTGCACGTTCTTTTCTTTTCGAAAGAGTAGTTGTTACACAAACGTTTGCATGCCACGGCGAGTTGCCATGAAATACAAACTGCACACACTTACCAGAATCACGGGCTTAAACTGTGGTGCTATACGTTTGTACTAAAAGTTAAACAACTATTGCGACTGTGGAGACTAGAAACGTGCTGAGGACAAGTTCCATGAAACTTCCTGCTGAGCTCAAGTCAATAAGTGGGAAGAAGTTAGACCACAATAATTCAAAAAGTGCGGCGATGCATGCATCTTAGTATTTGACTTGGGGAATATTTGGTCCAAGTAAAAAACGCATCCCAGTCATGACAGGCCTGCAGTTCTCAAATCAAACAACTAAGCGTCTTTATCGGCTTGGTCCATAATCAACACCGTACGTAGCATTCCTTCACCCGGAACTCTCTCATGGCCAACTCGTGTGCAGCATTACTTCATCCTTCTGCTACCCGGCAAGCTTTACTTGTCATTATTTCTGTGACTGCAGTTCTTGCTGCGGATGTTGGGGGCCAAGGTCAGTGTCCTCCTTTCTCCTGTGGTGATCTTCAAAACATCTCGCCCCCTTTTCGTAGGCCAGGTGACCCGTCTGAGTGCGGTGAGAAAGCATACGAGCTGGCCTGTAGCCATGGAAGTCTACAATTCGCATCAACACGGGGACATATTTTGTCACCAGCATCAACTATGCCGATCACTCCTTCTGGGTTGTGGACGCCAACTTGGATATGCACAGCAGCTGCCCTCTTCCTCGCTGGATCAGCTTCCTTACACTTCTGCGGATGTACTGGAGAAGCGGTAAACATCTCCATACCGATTTGGCCACTAATGAGGCCTCTTATTGGCATGCTTTGTTAATTGTTCGCAAGCAGTTACAATCACCAATAATACCTTGTACAAGTACAAGCCCGTTACTTGCTTGAGTGGGAGCAGTTCCTTTGTTTATATACACTATGGAGGGTTTGCTTGCATGGTCCAAACTCTTGAACCTTTTTGTGGATACCTGGCCGAGATTCCCTTTGGTAGTACACGTCTAGATTTGGAGGATAATGCAAGTTATGCAGATATCATAGAAGTGGTAAAGAAGGGATTTTCTGTTGGATTCCCATTGGATCAATATGACTATGACTACCATAATGCTTCATGGATATTCAAGACATGCCTAAATAATTTTACCAGGTGAGTCTGCGCTCTGGACTCTGGATCCTTCCGAATTTGGTTTCTCATCATTGCAAGCATTCCTTCTCCAACCCCCTTTTTGCAGGTACTTCCACGAGCAATTGTCTAGCGGAAGCATCGTGGGTATAACTCATGCTTTCTTTTGGAGTGATGTATTTCTTCTAAAGTGCGCAGAGAGTTACAATGCCACAACTGTTATTTTAGATTTCGATGTGATATCCGTAGTGACCGATGTTAAAATCATCACGTTACTTGGTACGTCAGGCAGGTTCATCTTAATCATAACGACTACAGTTTTCTATATCCTACATGTATGGTTTAATACTTAAATACATTCTTGCCAACTTGTTTGGCAGTACTGTTCAGGTTTGTGTTCACAACACTAACAGTACTGATGTTCCTTGCCCACAAGTACTGGAAAACAATGATAACAATTGACGCAGTTGAGAAATTCCTCCACATGCAACAAATGCTTGGCCCAAAGAGGTATGCGTACACTGACATTACTGCAATCACAAGCTAGGCCAGGGAGGATATGGCTCTGTGTACAAAGGTGTGCTACTCCCAGGCAATGTGCATATTGCCGTCAAGATGCTGCTAGGCAACTCGAACTGCAATGGGGATGAGTTCATCAGTGAGGTCTCCACCATCGGTAGGATTCACCACATCAATGTGGTTCGTCTTGTGGGCTTCTGTGCAGAGGAAATGAGGAGGGCTCTAGTCTATGAGTACATGCCCAATGGTTCCCTTGACAAGTACATATTCTCAGCCGAGAGAAGTTTCTCTTGGGATAAGCTCAATGAGATTGCTTTGGGCGTTGCAAGGGGAATCAATTACCTGCATTTAGGGTGCGACATGCAAATCCTTCACTTTGACATCAAGCCACACAACATCCTTCTTGATAGCAATTTTGTCCCAAAAGTTGCCGATTTTGGCCTCGCTAAGTTGTACCCGAGAGACGAGAGCTTTGTGCCAGCAAGCGCCATGCGGGAACTATTGGGTACATAGCTCCTGAAATGGTATCTCGTAGCTTTGGCGCCATATCAAGCAAATCCGATGTTTATAGCTTCGGTATGCTACTGCTGGAGATGGCAGGAGGGCGCAGGAATGCAGACCAAAATGTAGCCAACTCAAGTCAAGCATACTACCCAGCTTGGGTCTATGACCGTATAGCCGAACAAGAAGTTGGTGAGATATCTGTTGCGGCAGAAATGCATGAATTAGAGAGGAAGTTGTGCATTGTTGGGCTACGTTGTATTCAGAGGAGCCGCAGGATCGTCCGACCATGAGTGAGGTGATAGATATGCTCGAGTGTGGCACTGATGGCCTGCAAATGCCTTCTAGGCCATTCTTCTGTGGCGATGATGATCATATGTCTGCTGCAAATTCATACCATTTCTCCTCGGAGCTTACTGCAATCTCGGAAGAAGATGAGTGAAATATTTACATGTCTTTGTGCTCCGTGCTGATAGTTTGATAAGGAGAGCAGAGCAATAGTTTGTGAAACCTGAAATAGCTTGTTATGTGTGCGTCCTGTTAAAAATTTTCATGATAGTCCAATAGTTTTATGGTTCTTGAGTTTCTTATTCTTGTAAACATTTATGTGATAAAACCCATGTATAGTAACACCTTTAAATAAACTAGACGAATTGGACAAAAAGGCAGAGAGCTGCATACTCAATGAAATGGAGCTGAACTTAAAATATGTGTTAAATGAAAGGCTAGCTGAACTACTTCGTGAAGAGGAACTTAAATGGTACCAAAGGGCTAAGGTGAAACATCTATTAGATGGTGATGCAAATACAAAGTATTATCACCTTTTGGCAAATGGTAGGCATATCAAAACTCGTATTTTTTCAGCTAGAAGATGGGAATGATATAATAAGTGGTGATGCTCAACTTAAAAAGCATATTACCAATTATTATAAGTCACTTTTTGGCCCATCAGAGAACTCTACTTTCTCCATGGATGAGCTTCAAACCGAGGACATTCCTCAGGAGTAATGGAAAATAAGTTTTTAACAACCGATTTTTCCGAAGATGAAGTGAGCACTGCAATATTCTAAATGGAACATAATAAGGCACCGAGACAGATGGGTTCCCGCCAGAGTTTTATCAGGTCTTCTGGACTTTGATTAAAGATGACATGATGGCTTTGTTCACGGACTTTCATCATGGTTCACTTCAACTAATACACAGACTAACCTTCGGAACAATAATTTTGTTGCCTAAACAAAAGGATGTGAAAGTGATTCAACAATACATACCAATTTGTTTGTTGAATGTCTCTTTCAAGATCTTCACCAGAGTGGCAAATAATAGATTATCTACAGTAACCCAAACATTTATTAGACCAACACAAACAACTTTTCTCCCTGGTAGAAATATCATGGAAGGTGCAGTAATTCTTCATGAAACCATACATGAACTTCATTCGAAGAAACATGATGGGGTAATTTTCAAAATTGACTTTGAGAAGACGTATGACAAGGTAAAATGGAGCTTTCTGCGACAAACACTAAGAACGAAAGGGTTTTCACAAAAATAGTGTCGATGGGTGGAGCATTTCACATAAGGGGGAAATGTTAATATTAAGGTTAATGACCATCTGGGACCATACTTTCAAATAAAAAAGGCTTACGACAAGGTGATCCAATGTCGCCAATACTATTTAATATAGCGGCGGACATGCTAGCCATTCTGATTTCTAGAGCAAAGGAAATGGGGCAAGTGGAGGAGGTTATTCCTCAACTTATTCAAGATGACTTGTCTATCCTACAGTATGCGGATGATACAGTGATTTTTATGAGTCATGATGTTGAAGAATCATGGACCCTTGTGTTTAGGCGATTAACGACAATACTAGATCACTATGACTAACGTGTGTTTTGCAGAGGCAAAGTCATTTGTGTTAGGTCATTAGTGATGCAATTTGAATGGGCTTAATGGATATTCATGCCCCCAAGATGGAAATCGTTTCGGTTGCAAAGGATGAAGATACAAGTTGAAGACTAGGCTAGTTCTTAGTGCCATAAGGTTGAGAAGGGCACTAAGTTTAGCTAGGGTTTTGTTTTTTTTCCTTTGACCGTACTATAAAGGGGGGTATGAGATTAGTAGCTTGACCTAGGAGAGTTTAGGAAAGTGGGTATATGCACACTTGTCATAACTAGTCCTAGAGACCTTGCTTTCAGCCCTTGGTAAACCCTAGAAATGGTAGGAGCAAAATCCCTTGAGAAATCCCAGCGAAAACAGTTGAAATAGGGGAGAAAGAGGCTCCGGACCAGTCTGCCTAGTAGGCGTCGGACCATAGGACAGTGGTCCGACGGCCTCTGACTTAGGAAAAATCTCAGCTCGAGGAGCTCCGGACCACCTGTCTGGAAAGCGTCTGACCATAGGAGAGTGGTCCGATGGCTTGTGTCAGAGAGAGAGAAGGCTCCGGACTAGTCCGACGGTGAGTCCGACGGCTAGTCCGACGCTTCAAGTCAGAAGGTTGGTTCCATACAGAGAGCACCCTGGCTCCGGACCAGAGCGTCGGACCAGGGCTCCGGACCAAGGAAAGTGGTCCGGTGGTTCGTAAAAGAGAAGATGTTTTTCACTCAGAGAGCACCCTGGCTCCGGACTAGTGCGTCGGACCAAGGCGTCGGACCAAGCAGAGTTGTCCGACGGTGCCTGAGTTGGAACTCAGAGTGAGCTCCGGACCAGTGTGCATGGTCCGGTGGTATAAGCTCCGGACTAGTCCGGTGGCTTCGCAGAGAGAGGAAAAAGTAAAAACGGCTAGTTTTGGAGGTGGGGACTATTTATAGTTGCCCTCTTCGTCCTTAGGACCTCTCTTGGCCATTGTTTCAGCTGGTGACACCTTGAGAAATCCTTTGGAGAGTCAAGAGGCTAGTGAGGGAGAGATTAGAGAGATTTCATCTTGTTCTTCCCTCCTAGAGTGATTAGGAGTGACTTGTGTGCATCCATCCACCTTCCTAGCCTTGAGTTGGTCAAGTGAAGGTCTTGTGCTTGTTACTCTTGGTGTTCGACAGCACCTAGATGGTTTTGTGGTGTTCGGAGGAAGTGATCGCCGGAAGATTGTTGACGACTCTTCTCCAAGCTCTTGTGATTGGTTGTGGGCGATTCACCGAGCTGGAGTGGCGAAGAATCAGCCCGTAGAGAGCACTCTACCCTTGCGCGGGTAGAGGGGGAGCGATACCTTGCGAGGTGCTCCAACGAGGACTAGGGGGTGTGTCGACACCTCGATACCTCGGGAAAACATTGCTGCGTCACTGAGAATTTCTTTTCCCTAGCTCTTTACATTTCCGCATTTCATTCCGTCTTGTTTTTATCTTACCTACTAGAATTGCATAGGTTGCTTTTAATTTCCATGAATTGCTACCGCTTTCTAGCTAGGACACACGGATCGTAGGCACTAGGGGGTGATTGGCATTTGATAGGTTTTCATATTTGCTTTAGAAATTTAAAACAAGCCCAATTCACCTCCCCATCTTGGGCATCTTGATCCTTTCAATTGGTATCAGAGCCAGGTTGCTCTAAATTAGGCTTTACCGCCTAGAGCAAGATGTCCCATGGGGATGGACCGCCACCAATGTTTGATGGGGATGACTTTCCTTATTGGAAAGTGCGGATGGAGGCCTACCTTGAGGGCGTGGACGTCGGCGTTCACAAAGCCGCTACCCAAGATGGATCGGTGTTCGCCGAGGACCATACTTTGTGTTGACGCCGTTTTTTGACACGTGTCAAATGGGCCGAAGCTTGACTGGTCAGTAACTATTCTCCATCGGCATCGGTAAAGTATGAGCTGGTATGGCCGATGGGAGAGTGCTGCAGAAGACTAAGGGTGTTACCGATGAAGGCTGGGTGATCTTTGCCGACAAAGGTTGATAGATGGTCTTGCTGAAGCTGATTGCCGACAAAGAATCATTGCCGATGGCCGATTGCCGATGGAGGCTCGTTGCCGATTGCCGATGAAGAGTCCTTGCCGATTGCCGATGAGGGCTCATTGCCGATTGCCGATGAAGAGATGCTGCCGATTGCTGATCGGGAAAGTATTGCCGATGCCCATGGGCGTGACTTAGCACTTGGCGGCAGCGGAGGGTTACAAGTGGCCAAAGAAGGAAGGTGCGGACTAAAGGGATCTGCCGATGGAAAGTTTCCATCGAGAAGAAGTATAAGGAAACTGGTGTTCTGTGCCAGTATTTTTATAGTAGTTTGAGTCCGACTCTTGCCTGAGTCATTTATTTTCCATTAAAATAGGTGTGTTTGTTTAGGAAATAAATATTATTATCCAGCTCCTGCGCGAGTCAGTTTCCTTTAAAGTAGGAGTTTGTTTTAGGAAAGGATATGTATCGTGTCTTTGTACAACTCTCCATGCGAGAGTATAAATATGTGCCCGAGGGCTATGAAATAAACAATCAATCCAATTCAAAAACAAACCAATTCTACTTTTTATCCTACTTTTACCGCAATTTATCCTTTTATGCATTAGTTATAGCTTTAACGAGTTCTTCAAGCTTTCGACGGGCTGCATCACCTTGATCTCCGTCAAATTCTTGCTAGTTCCGCTTGGGAGTACCTCTAGGCTTTGGCAATCCGGGCGCATCGTTGTTTGCCTCGTCTAGCTCTGCTCTAGTTATCCTTGATCAATCTGAGCCTTGACGTCCGGCCGCATCGCTGTCGTCTCGTTCAGTTTGTTCTAGTTATCATCCTTGTCGATTGATTGGTCAAATCGACTGGCACGCCCTCGACATCGAGCTTTGGGTAATAGCCCGAGGTGTTCACAGATCTGACGCTTTTTGTTTCAACACCTCTTTTGGCACGCCCAGTGGGACCTGATTATACAAATCTACACATCCAGCATGGCTGATCACGCCGATGTTAACCAGAGGAATGTCATTGAAGTGTCTGAGGCCGATCTGAAAGATGATCAGAAGCAGGCCATGGAGCGGACTATGGAGGAGTACAAACAGCTGTATCTCAAATCCTTCAGCCTCAGCAGGAGTGGCGAAGCAATCCAGAAGCAGGATCCGCCGTTGCCACGGCAGGTCACGTACGACGCCAACCCTGGTAAGCTGCAAGAGATGATTAATGCCGCTGTATGTTAAGCTTTAATTAACCACTCCAACGTGCTGTCCAATACTGTCTACAATGTTGTCGCACAAACATTCAAAGAAGGACATGCACCGTGATATGTCGGTCCAGCGTACCATCAACCTGGATTGGCGTCTACAAGCCCATCGGTGGCCCAGATGGCGTCTTCCACCCCTGTGGAACCGTCTGCCAATGTGGCTACATCACCAAGACCGAACGCCGGCGATACTACCAAGTTCAACGTAGATCCAGCCGCGTCAGCAACTTCAGGACCAGCCCCCGCTAACTGGTGGGGATAAGGTATGCCTCCGAATCTATATGCTGTCTCTAATCTGGTGCAGGGAGACGGTTCAGCCTGGAAGAACTCTACGGCATCGGCAGCACAGCCACAGCCGATGGCTCATATGATGCACAACTCTGCGCCTGCTCCAACTATACAAGTGCCATCAGATGATCTCCAAGTAATCCCCAAGATACCTCTTATGCCACCATCGGCAAACTCTGTGCCGACGCAACATATTATAACCACCGACAGTCAATCTCTGGTGGCAAACTCTCAAGTTGGAGTACCGATTCCCCAAGGTAATCTGGTGGTCAATTGCTCTAGGATTCAAAAGCCGCATGCTCCGGTCAGCAATCAACCATCGGCAAGTCATGTGCCGATGCCTTATAATCTTGGATGGGTCAATCAGCCACCAGCTCAGCAGTCTGGCGCGCCGATGTATTATTATGGAGGCCCAGCTTACATTCAAGGCGGGTCATCGGTACAACAACCGATGGGTATGACAGTTCAGCCGACTCCGCCAAGTATGCCAAATCATCCATCGGTAAGTCAACCGATGCATAGCGTGCAGATGACTGATGTTGCGCCTGCGACAACTGCATATCTTCAAGGGGCGCATCAGCCGATTCCGCCAAGCATGCCAAACTATCCATCAGTAAGTCAGCCGATGCATAGCGTCCAGATGACTGGTGCTGCGCCCACGACTACTGCACATCTCCAAGAGATGCGTCAGCCGACTCCACCAGTCGACAATCAGCCAATGAGTCAGCAAGAGCAGGATGCGTACTGGGTCGGCAAAATTGCCGAAGTCATAAAGAGCAATTCGGCATCAAACCCAAGGTCAACACTTACTCTTATCGGACCCCGTACCCGCCTGCATATGACTTGATCCCTCTTCCGAATCGGTACAAGGTGCCCAATTTCACCAAGTTCTCTGGCCAAGATGACACGTCGACAATGGAGCATATCAACCGCTTCATTATTCAGTGTGGAGAAGCTGCTAGCAGGGAGGAGTTAAGAGTGAGATTGTTCTCTTCGTCATTGTCTGGATCGGCATTCACATGGTTCATATCATTGCCTTCAAATTCGATAATTACCTGGGCCGATCTGGAGAGGCAATTTCATAAGTACTTCTTTGCTGGTATACATGAGAAGAAGCTTACCGATCTGGTCAAAATGAGGCAACGCAACGATGAATCGATAGCGAGTTTTGTGCAGAGGCTGCGGGACATAAAGAACAAGTGCTACAGTCTGGTTCTAGATGATCGGCAATTGGCAGATTTGGCCTTCCAAGGGTTGCTGCCGCACATCAAGGACAAGTACGCGTCCCAAGAGTTTGAGAACCTAAGTCACCTGGTGCAGAGAATTGCCGATCAAGATATCAAAGCCTTTGAGCCCAGGAAGACTTGGAACAAGAAAGTGACCTTCATCGGGAAAGAAGAAGACTCTGGATCGGATGAAGAGCTGAATGTCGATGCGGCCGAATGGGTGAAGGATAAGAAGCCTGTGTCTTGTCCGTTCGGCCAAAAGGAGACTGAGAGGTTCGCCTTCGACATCACCAAGGCCGATAGGATGTTTGACCTATTGCTGCAAGAAGGGCGAATCAAGTTGGCGCCCAATCAAGTGATCCCATCGGCCGAAGAGCTCAAAAGGATTAGGTACTGCACGTGGCATAATGCAACCTCACACCGTACCAACGACTGCAAAGTATTCAGGCAGCAGTTGCAGTCAGAGATCGAGTCTGGGCGTATCAAGTTTGAAAACTCCAAAGTCCAGAAACCGATGAAGATTGATCAGCACCCCTTCCCAAACAACATGGTGGAGATTAGTGAAAAGACCAAGGTGCTGACATCGGAAGCTGCCAGAAGGAACTCATCGGTAGACCCTAACTACCAAGTGCCTGAGCGTGATGCAAGAAGGTTTGCCGATGACAGAAAAGGTAAGAAGGTTGCCGATGAGGGTAGCAGCGCCAACAGGGCTCCTGGAGTGGTGATTACTCATAAATAGCCGAGGCGCTATCATCGGCAATCACGTGAAAAGCAGTATCGGCAAGAAGAGGAAGAGCATCGGGAATGGCTTCGACATAAGGACCACTGGAGGTGTCCCTTCTTCGTTCATTGCTGGGAGGAAGGCATCAAGCTGCCCACTGCCGATAACTGTCCAGAATGCAATGGGTACTACACAGCCGATCGGTTAGGTAAGCGACCTTGTTTTGATGATCAGGCACCCAGGTACGCCAGGCCGCTCAGAGAAGACAGATCGGCACATGACCGACTGGGGGGCAAGCTCAGTGCCCATGATCGGCTTGGCAGGCATGTTGACCAGAGGGAGCTGGAGGAGATGGCTAATGCTAGAGTGCCCGACGAAGAGAGATTCTCCAGAGATCCCAACATCGGAAGAAGTGCCGATGTAAGCAGTGAGAAGCAACATCAACCTGTCTGGAAGACCAAGCTTCCTCCCTGGTGCCCTAAGGGTCTGACTAAAACCCAGAAGAGGAGGATTCAGCGCCAGCGCCGCGACGACCTGTATGACAGTGCAGAACCCTTGGAAGAGAAGCGATGGAGGCCGAAGCATAAGGACAGGGGCCCATCGGCAGATATAAACATGGTGGTCATGTTGCCGATGGAGTTCATGGCGCCCGTCAGTGATGATGAAGAGGCTGCCGATATGGCACAACTGATGCTGGATCCGATGACGGCTATCTTTGAAAAGTCTGCCGAAGATAAGAGGCAGCACTTAAGGGCCCTGTTTGTCAAGGGCAAAGTGGATGGCCAGCCGATGACCAAGATGCTAGTGGATGGTGGCGCGTCGATCAACATAATGCCCTATGTCGTGTTCAGGAAGCTTGGCAAAGGTGATCAGGATTTGGTCGAGACCGACATGAAGCTCAAGAACTTCGAAGGCAATGTGTCGACTGCCATGGGAGCCTATAGTGTTGACTTAACCATCGGCAGTAAGACTTTGCCGACAACGTTCTTTGTAATCAGCGGCAAAGGCACCTACAACTTGCTCCTCGGAAGGGACTGGATCCATGCTAATTGCTGTATCCCTTCTACTATGCATCAGAGCCTGGTACAGTGGATCGGAGATAGAATTGAAGTCGTCCGCGGTGAAGCCCCATCTACTGTTGCATCGGCAGAGTTGGACACTTATGAGCAGACTAGGTGTATATCTGGCGAAGCCTGGGACAAGGAGTTCCTCAAAGTTGCCGATTATCGCATCAAACCGATCCAAGCAGTCGGTCCTGAGGAGTCGTCTTAATGGATCAGTTCGCCGATGATGGAAAATTGGGGCAGGGCTTCACGTCTGCCGATGACTTGCTCAAAATCGACATCGGCGACGGTAGTAAACCTAGGCCTACTTTTATTAGTGCTAAGTTAGATTCCCAATGTAAGCAGCAGTTGATTGATTTATTAAAAGAGAATAAAGATTGTTTTGCTTGGGATTATACAGAGATGCCTGGTTTAAACCGATCGATAGTTGAACATCGGTTACCTATCAAGTCTGGTTTTCAGCCACATCGGCAGCCGGCCCGCCGATGCAATCCTACTATCTTACCCGATATTAAGGCTGAGATTACCAAGTTAATCGAGGCTGGATTTATTCGGCAATGCCGATATGCCGATTGGATCTCTAATGTGGTTCCTGTGTATAAAAAGAATGGAAAACTTCGTGTTTGCATTGATTTCAGGAATCTGAACAAAGCTACGCCGATGGATGGCTACCCGATGCCCGTTGCTGATCTGCTGATCGATGCTGCTGCTGGACATCAAATTATTAGCTTCATGGATGGTAATGCTGGATACAATCAGATATTCATGGCTGAAGAAGACATATCCAAGACTGCTTTCCGATGTCCAGGTCACGTTGGCTTATTTGAGTAGGTAGTCATGACTTTTGGCTTGAAGAATGCCGGTGCTACTTATCAGAGGGCAATGAATTTTATCTTTCATAAGTACATCGGCACGATTGTTGAAATCTACATTGATGACGTGGTGGTTAAGTCCGGAGACTTCAAAAAGCATCTTGCCGATTTGCGGAAAATATTGGAGTGCACGAGGGAGCATGGGTTGAAGATGAATCCTAACAAGTGTGCGTTTGGCGTATCGGCAGGGCAGTTTCTGGTTTCATGGTGCATCAGAGAGGCATTGAAATCGGCAGAAAATCTATTGATGCAATTAACAGGGTGGTTGCTCCCACAAACAAGACTGAGTTGTAGTCTCTGATCGGCAAGATTAATTTCATTAGAAGATTTATATCCAATCTGTCTGGTAAAATTAAATCTTTTAGTCCTCTATTAAAGTTGAAAGCCGATCAAGAGTTTATATGGAAAGAAGAGCAGCAGACAACCTTAGAAGAGATTAAAAGATACTTGGTAAATCCTCCAGTCGTAGTTCCACCTCAACACGGGAAGCCTTTCAGGTTATATTTGTCTGCCGATGATGGTGTTATCGGATCAGCCTTAATTCAAGAGTTTGAGGGGAAAGAGCGTGTAATATATTACCTGAGCAGAAGATTGGTGGATGCTGAAACCAGGTATTCGGCCATAGAAAGATTGTGCTTATGTTTATACTTCTCTTGCATTAAATTAAGACACTATTTACTGTCGGCCGAATGCACTGTTGTCTGCAAAGAGGATGTGGTTAAGTACATGCTGTCAATGCCGATTTTGAGTGGACGAATCGGTAAGTGGATTTTGGCACTATTAGAGTTTGACCTAAGGTATGAATCGGCAAAGGCTGTTAAAGGTCAGGTAATGGCCGATTTTATCACTCAGCACTGCAATATGGTGAGCTTTTTTGAGATTGCTCCTTGGGCTCTATTCTTTGATGGGTCTACGTGCAAGGATGGAGCAGGTATCGGTATTCTGTTGATTTCACCCCGAGGACAGAGGTATGAGATTTCATTGCCGATTGTTGCTACTTCGACAAACAATCAGGCTGAGTACCAGGCTTTGTTTAAGGGGTTGGAACTACTCAGGGAGGTGCGCGCCGATGCTGTTGAAATCTTCGGTGATTCCATGTTGGTGATTAATCAGTTGATCGGGATATATGAATGCCGAAGTGAAGTGCTAATTGCAGCCCATGAGCGGTGTTTGCGGTTGTTAAAGGAGTTCAAAGAATACCGCCTTGAGCACATTCGAAGGTTGCATAATGAAGAGGCCAATCGGTTGGCACAGAATGCCTCAGGATATCAGCCGATTCAGGAAGTCACAACATCGGTAATGGTTGCCGATGACTGGAGAAAGGGGATTGCCGACTACTTGAGGGATCCATCCAGGAAAGTTGAGAGGCGTCTAAGGTTCCAAGCCACTAAGTATGTGCTCCTTGATAATGAGTTGTATTATCGAACAATTGATGGGGTTTTACTTAAATGTCTTGGCAAAGAGGAATCAAAAGAGTTGATGAGTGAGATCCATGAAGGTGTATGTGGAGCGCATCAATCGGCATTCGAGATGAAGTGGATGATTAGGCGGAATGGATATTATTGGCCAACAATCCTAGAAGATTGCTTCAATTATTTCAAAGGGTGCCAAGACTGTCAGAAGTTTGGTAATGTGCAAAGGGCGCCTGCATCGGCAATGAATCCTATAATCAAGCCTTGGCCGTTCAGAGGATGGGCTATTGATCTCATCGGCCAGATTTATCCGCCGTCGAGCAAGGGACACAAATTCATACTTGTTGCTACTGATTACTTTACCAAGTGGGTTGAAGCAATCCCCTTGAAGAAGGTAACATCGGCAAATATGGTGGATTTTTTTTAAGGAGCACATTATTTACCGATTCGGTATTCCTCAGACTATCACTACCGATCAAGGAACCATGTTCACATCGGGGGAGTTTGATGACTTTGCTGCTAGCATGGGTTTCAAGGTGTTAAATTCTTCTCCTTATTATGCTCAAGCTAATGGTCAAGCTGAAGCGACTAATAAAGGAGTCATTAAGCTTATAAAACGCAAGATTGAGGAAAACCCCAGAAGGTGGCACACGGTATTAAACGAAGCTTTATGGTCATATCGGATGGCTTGTCATGGTGCAACCAAGGTCTCGCCGTATCAGTTGGTCTATGGACACGATGCTGTCCTACCTTGGGAAATTAAAACTGGTTCTAGGCGATTATCTTTTCAGGATCAGTTGACGACCGATGATTATATTACTCTGATGAAGGATGAGTTAGAAGATTTGGCAGGTCATCGGTTGAGAGCATTAATTAGTATTGAAGAGAACAAGAAGAGGGTTGCGCGATGGTATGATAAGAAAGTAAAGGTAAAGGAATTTGCCGATGGCGATTTGGTTTGGAAGTTGATTTTATCGATTGGGACTAAGAGCTCTAAGTTTGGAAAGTGGTCCCCTAATTGGGAAGGTCCTTATCGGATGCTCCGGGTAATGCGTACATTTTGGAAACCCTCGAGGGAGTGGTATTTTCTAGGGCGATCAACGGCAAGTACTTAAAGAGATATTACCCTAGCATATTGGTAGATGCATAATGCTCAGTCAAATGCCGATGAAAAGAAAACTTATAAAAACATCGGTAAAAACAAACTAGCGTTATATTACAAGACAAGATCAAGTGTCAGGTTACATCCTTGCCGATACAACAGGCATTAGAATAAGGAGTGGATGACTGTTATCGCACGCAGGCGAATTTGATCTATTTCATCTATCTCCTTGGCGTCGGCATCGGCAGAACCCTCCACCGGCTTGATTTTCTTCTTCCATAGGATGGCTTGACGGGCATTATGGTCTCTTTCTTGTTGTAAAGCCCCGATGGAGTCGGACAGTTGGGTCTTTTGTTGGTTGGCAGCCGTTAGATCCCCTTCAACCTTTTGCAGCTCTGCCAGCAGCTCCTCCTTCCTTGCCGACAGTCGATGGATTTCCTGGTCAAGGCTGCCGATGGTAACTTTGGCTTGACCAATGCTTCTGTGCTTCTCGTCGGCGAGGCGTTTGAATTTGAGCTTCTCATCCTCGTTCTTGGCTTGAGCCGCTCTATCGGCAATGCGACGCATAAGCCTCTGGTACTGGATTTGTTTGATGTCAATAGAGGCTGCCTGAAGGATGGTTTCTGCTGCATCGGCGGGAAGATGGCTTTGGATATCTTTGAATATAATCCTTGTCGCCGATGAGTCCTGGACGAATTGAGAGGTATCTTGCAGCATCAAGGAAAGCAATTCTTCAAGTCTGGACTTAACTTTTGCCGATAGAGCCGGGGTGGAGCTTTCCTCTTCATCGTCATCGGGACGTTGACGGCGAAGGAAAATAGACTGTCTGCTTGGAGGCGGCCTTGGCGCTCATCTTCGTTCTGAAGGTTTAGGCTGTAGGAGAAGAGACTGTCTGGAGAGTCTTGGGCCTGAAAACAGAAGTTAAAATATGCCGATTGTAAAACTATAAGCTTTAAAGTAATCGACTTACCGTCTTGAAGCGGATCTCCTGCCTGGGACTTGGCATACTGGATGGCCCAGCTTCATCTTGAACATCGGCAGCGGATGCCGATGACTGGACCCTTGTTGGAGAGGCAGCCGACGCCGCTGGTGCTGGTATAGTTGTAGCCGGCGTCACTTCCGATGTAGCGGCAGTTCCTTGTGGTGGTTCCGTTCTGACATCGGGGACTTGGGTCGACGGTGCCGATGCCGACGTCGTTGCTGCTGCGGAAGGTTGAGTGGTTCCTTCGCCGGGTAGTCTGGCTGGCGATGTCGATGCCGATGCTACCTCCGCTGCTACGACGGGAGTTGTTTCTTCATTCAGCATGGCCGGTGCCGATGCCGATGCCGTTTCGGTCGTCGCAGCAGCTACTATCTCCTGGACGGGGGCATCATCCATCGGTTGATCAGGCGCAAAGCCGATGGAGGATCTGCCGATGACCCGCCGGCAGGTGGTGCGACTGGGGCCAGAGGCAATCTTGCTGGCGACGCATCGGCAGCTGATGGTGCAGTTGGAGCCGATGGCAGAGGAGAAGCCAGCCTCAAGCGCCTCTTCTTTGTCGGCGCAGCAGCAGGGGAGCCGATCCGTTTGGATGAAGACCGGGGGGCATCGGCAACCGGGCTGGAAGGCGTTTGCCTGCTGGAAGCAGGTGCCGATGACCATAGTGCCTGAAAACACAAAGCGAGTTATGCAAGATAAATGTTGCCGATGAAACAGCATGTAATCGGTACAGGTAAAGATGAGTTTACTGCATAAGTTTGCGTCAAGGCAATAGCGGCAGCCAATGTAGCCTGAGCTGTTGTAGGCATCGGCGAAGGTACCTGTTGAGGCGTGAAGGCAGCTAACGTTGGAGCTTTGTTGCCGATGATCGATATAGGACCCATCATCCGAAGATTGAAGGGTCTGCCGCTGCTGCTCGTTGTGGGAACTGGATCATCGGCCTATCAAGTGCATGGGTGCAAAGGAGTTAGGAATTGATACCGATGGCAAATAAAGTAATGAAAGTGCATCGGATAGCAGACTTACTGCGTCGTCGGGGATGACGTAATCGGCATCGATCAGGTGCCGATAATAATGTGAAGACTTTGCGAGTAATTGGCACTTCCATTCTTGCCACCAAGACTTGAATTCGTTGGTGATGAAGGAGGTTGGCGACCAGGAGGACAAGTCAAGGTCTGACAGATCGGCATCGGCAGGGAGGCTGATGACTTTATTCCAATCTAGATTGTTGGAGATTGCCTGCCTGGGTCTTACTACCCTGGAGTAGCACAACTTGATTGGCAGTTGGCCAAATGCCAGTTGTCTCGCCGCTGCCGATGGATAGTAGAACTCGTACGACGGTGGGGCGTTCTTCCCAGATCCAAAGATGTTTATCGGGAGAGCTCGAGGAGTGATGCTGGCCCTCATAATTGCTTGGTTCTCAGGCAAGCTCATGTCGGACAGGTTGAACAGCAATGGAAACTGGTGGTGTTCGTCGAGATATGGCCACCAGGCCCGTTCCGAAGAGGGGAGTCCGTTGTAGAACTTCTGGAAATAGTAACCGAAGTACTCTACATCGGCATCGGTACCTAGCAGCATTATGACGGCTTCTCCAAAGTTAAGCGGAGCTCGAGTTGCCGATTCATCATCATCGTATCGGTAATCTTCTGATATATCCCTCGGGAATTGTTGGGAAAATAGATCAAACCCGAGAGCCTTGTGCATATGTGCATTCAACCAGAGATTAACAAACCACCAGGGGCCTCCGAGATTGCCGATGGGCTCTCCTAGCAGTAGCTTGTTGGATACTTGATGAAGCAATCGGTAAACTGACCCGAGGAGGTACCTGCCTAAGGGGAGCCTCGTTCCATTGGCAAGCAGCTCAGCCGCTGGAAGGTGCATAGTGGTCGGGCCAATGGTTTTGCCACAGAAGACAAACTTTTCCAACCACATGTTTAAAAAGATAGCATGCTCCCGTTGGGTTACCGATCCGGTTTTCTGATGTTCCTGAATATAACCTGTCCAACCGCCGATGCTACGGTGTTCACCTTGTACTCAGGTTTTCTGTTGAAGAGGCTAAGCGTATCGGCAGAAGTAATATCCAGGCCGGTCAGCATGTAGACATCGGCAAGGGTGGGAGTAGCTGGTCCATGCCTGAAGAGGAAGGCATTCATGCTATCGGACCAGAAGTATGAAGCTGCTATCATTAAGTTTTCGTTCCTCTCTGCATCGGCAATTGAGAGCCTAATGCATTGATCTAAGTTACGCTCCTGCCAGTACACCTGCTGTGACCTGGCTAATCTCAAGAACCAGTTCTTCCATCCTCTGGTATGCTTGGGCCATGAGCGGAATGTATCCTTCCACAATCCTAGACCAAAGCTCTCAGATCTAAGCGGTATCCGGTTGGTTTCTCTGCGTTGATGATGGAGGTGGGGTCTGGATTGCCCATTGGGCCTAAGCAGCTAAGATTGGAACCAGCGAGAGGGATGATGACTTTGTTGTACAACTCCTAGGGTTCGAAAAAGGGATGAATCAGAAGGAAGAACAGGGATGAAACCAGGTTTTTGCGGAAAAAAGAACTGTGCAGAGAGGTTGGATTGGATGGGGAATGAATCTTACCTTCGGGATGTCAACTTGGATCGCCATTTGGAGTTGGAGAGATGCTTGGTTCGTCCTTGGAGCGCGAAGGAGTACTGTTGCTCGAGCCTGTGTTCTTCAGAGCAGCTGGAGGTTGAAGACGAAGGCAGGAAGGTGAAAGTGAAAATGGGCTCGGGTAAAAAGGCAGTGTGGATCCCGGTAACTTTTATAATCCTGTTCAGGGGCATTTTGGGGTTCTGTTCCACACTGTGCACGAATGTAGAGAGGCCCGCGGTAGATACGCGCGGTGATCGAGGTGGTCTGTAACTGTTCGTGCTACAATCGAGGGATTTTATTATTAAATTGCAGTTCCACATGCGGGATCGAGGAAACCGTACGCTTATCTTGGGGGTAACGGCTACAGCAACGGCTACAGTGGAGAGAATTTCGGCACGTAAAGTTATACGCTCCGAAACTGGGGGGCATGTGTTGACGCCGTTTTTTGACACGTGTCAAATGGGCCGAAGCTTGACTGGTCAGTAACTATTCTCCATCGGCATCGGTAAAGTATGAGCTGGTATGGCCGATGGGAGAGTGCTGCAGAAGACTAAGGGTGTTACCGATGAAGGCTGGGTGATCTTTGCCGACAAAGGTTGATAGATGGTCTTGCTGAAGCTGATTGCCGACAAAGAATCATTGCCGATGGCCGATTGCCGATGGAGGCTCGTTGCCGATTGCCGATGAAGAGTCCTTGCCGATTGCCGATGAGGGCTCATTGCCGATTGCCGATGAAGAGATGCTGCCGATTGCTGATCGAGAAAGTATTGCCGATGCCGATGGGCGTGACTTAGCACTTGGTGGCAGCGGAGGGTTACAAGTGGCCAAAGAAGGAAGGTGCGGACTAAAGTGATCTGCCGATGGAAAGTTTCCATCGAGAAGAAGTATAAGGAAACTGGTGTTCTGTGCCAGTATTTTTATAGTAGTTTGAGTCCGACTCTTGCATGAGTCATTTATTTTCCATTAAAATAGGTGTGTTTGCTTAGGAAATAAATATTATTATCCAGCTCCTGCGTGAGTCAGTTTCCTTTAAAGTAGGAGTTTGTTTTAGGAAAGGATATGTATCGTGTCTTTGTACAACTCTCCATGCGAGAGTATAAATATGTGCCTGAGGGCTATGAAATAAACAATCAATCCAATTCAAAAACAAACCAATTCTACTTTTTATCCTACTTTTACCGCAATTTATCCTTTTATGCATTAGTTATAGCTTTAACGAGTTCTTCAAGCTTTCGACAGGCTGCATCACCTTGATCTCCGTCAAATTCTTGCTAGTTCCGCTTGGGAGTACCTCTAGGCTTTGGCAATCCGGGCGCATCACTGTTTGCCTCATCTAGCTCTACTCTAGTTATCCTTGATCAATCTGAGCCTTGACGTCCGGGCGCATCGCTGTCGTCTTGTTCAGTTTGTTCTAGTTATCATCCTTGTCGATTGATTGGTCAAATCGACTGGCACGCCCTCGACATCGAGCTTTGGTAATAGCCCGAGGTGTTCACAGATCTGACGCTTTTTGTGTCAACACTTTGAGAAGAACAATGCTAAGGCAAAGAACATTCTTTTTCGTGGCATTTGCAAGGATGTGTTCAACCGTGTGCGAAATTGCAAAACCGCGCATGAGATTTGGACAAACATTTGTGCTCTACACGAGGGCACTAAATGTGAAAGAGAAGAGCGTTATCACCTCATCATTGCTAAGTTAAATGCTTTCACTATGCTATCTCATGAAAATGCTAATGAAATGTATTCTCGCTTGAATGTGCTTGTAGAGGAGTTGAATGGCCTTGGGCTCTCTCAAATGACACCGGCCGATGTGGTGCGCAAGATACTTTGTGTCCTACCAATAGACAAGTATAGCCACATCGTCACGGTCCTTCATCAAGGCGATCTCTCCGCAACTACACCAACGCAAGTGTTGGGCAAGATCAATGCTCATGAGATGTACATGAAGATCAATGATGGAACTTCATCCTCCTCCAAGAAGAAAGAGAAGGAGGAGAAGAAGGACTTGGCTTGTCAGTGGTTAGTGGTTTCTTGTCAGTGGTCAGTCACTCTTTGTTTGATCCAGTATGACTCGTAGTTCTCGTGCTCGTGCAGCTGGGTTAGGTGATGACACTCCTCCTCCTCCACGTCCTTCTAGAGACAAGGGCAAGAAGCCAGTTGTTGAGAAGTCAAAGAAGAAGAAGCGAAAGCTAATAGAGGCTGAGATAGCCGAAGCAGTGGCCGATGCAGCAGACCGCGCAAAGCGAGGCGGTCGCCGAGGTTCCGTGCGACTTGGCACCCCTCCGCGGGATCTACCTTCTACTCCTCCTGCTGGGTCACATACAGAGGACACTCCAGAGGAGCCAGAGCTTGTCACTGAAGCTCTTGGGACACCGTTGGCACCTCGTTCCTGGGGGCGATCTACTCGTTCCCAGTCAGCTCAGTCACCTCAGTCAGTAGCTCCCACCGCAGCTTGAGCGTTAGTTCACCTCAATCTGAGGAATCTTACAGCCAAGCAGGTGAAGAAGCTTCGGTTTGTCGCTCTCGAGAAGTGGTGCCCGGATTAGCGTGACCCCAGAGCCTCACCAGGTTGGCACACACCTCTCATGGAGGATTTCTATAGAGCAGCTCAGCTTATCAGTATTCAGATCCGACCACACAGGGCTTGCTCCTTAGAGAGCATAGTTGAGCTAGCTGGTGAGGAGATCAGACCGTTCATCACTTACCTTCCAGGACTCGCCGATTTACTTGGCCGTTCCGGAAACTTTATTGAGAGATGGGTCAGAGAGTTCTATGCCTCAGTATGGGTGGATCCAGAGCACAAGTTCCTACAGTACACCTTCAGAGGCGAGCGATACAGACTCTATTTGACTAGGCTCAGAGAGATCTTTCACCTTCGTCGGACCGGTGGAGAGCTTGATCTTCACTATGACTGCTACCGAGGAGCCTTAGTGCCTCGCCGTGCTCGAGGTGGTCGTACACTGTCAATTCAGGAGGTGGCTCCTCTCTTCAAGACACCTTTCTCAGAGGGCTCCCATCGTAGCCCAGCAGAGCTTCGACCCACCGTTCACAGGTTGAACGAGGTTCTCCGTCGTACCTTGCTGCCTCGCACGGGTTCCAAGGAAGGATTAACCAACATGCAGCAGCTACTCCTTTAGGCCCTAGTATCTCAGACACCGTTCGACGTCGCCGATTTTCTTGTGTCAGAGATTGAGGATGTGATAGCAGATGGTATGAGGGCCCGACATCAGTTTCCCTATGCTCATTGGATTTCATCGATCATAGCTATTGAGCTTGAGGGAGCCAACCCTAGACTCCGCGCCCTGCT
Organism: Microstegium vimineum; assembly: GCA_022036555.1. Taxonomy (NCBI): domain Eukaryota; kingdom Viridiplantae; phylum Streptophyta; class Magnoliopsida; order Poales; family Poaceae; genus Microstegium; species Microstegium vimineum. The sequence goes on along the minus strand of CM039138.1, from coordinate 23,680,780 downwards.
AGATCAGTCACCGACTTCTTTCCCGGCCTACAGAGTCCTTGATTCATTTGACAGCCAGTTTGGAAACCGGGTCCTCCGTCTTGTCAGAGAGAGGACTGCTCCAGCTGACAGAGCTGATGTTGATGCTCAGGATGAGGCTATACGGGGTGTTAAGCAGCAGGAGCTCCATGGATTAGATACTGGAGCTAATGTGACTCCTGAGGACACTACTTCAGATAGCTCAGACGCCGACTTCCAGCCAGTTCCACCTATGCCCCCACGGGCTCACGACACTGAGGCTGGCGGCTCTGCCTCTGCCACCGAGACTATGATGTTGAAGATCCTTGACCATCTCAATGAGCAGCAGAGCTCCCTAGTCACTGCCATTACTCAGGTTCAGCAGGGACAGGATGAGATGCAGCGACAGTCTGAGGAGCGTCACTTCGAGATGCAGCGCCAGATGCTAGCTATGCAGTTGGAGTCCCAGCGCCTACAGCTTCAGTCTCAGCAGCTTCAGCAGCAGAACATGGCCTTTATGGCCCACATGATGAAGTGGACTGGCGCTCCTCCTCTTGAGTTTCTAGCTGCCCCTCAGATACAGATGATGAGCACATCTCAGCCCTCTCAGTCAGTTGGGCAGATAGGCGGACCTCAGTTTTTAGTTGGACCCTCAGTTGGCCCTTCAGTGGCCCCTACGAGTTCTGCCGGTCAGACAGTCACTCCCACCCTAGCCGTACAGTCCAGTGGACTTCAGGGTGCCGGATTGACCACCCCGTTCCAATCACCGGCGACTCAGATGACACAGTGGTTGGATACCTTCGGCCCCACTTAGCAGTTCACCCCTCTCACTACTGGTTTCACGCCCCTTACTGCTACAATGGGTGCTACTGCTAGAGATCTATCAGCGTCGTTCAACGACATTACAGGGCAGCCGGCCCCCACTGGTCCACAGATAGTAGCAGAGGTTGAGGCAGAGCTTGTTGCGCCGACAGCTGATCAGCACCGTTCCTCAGTCGCTTCCTCCGAGGCTACACACAACAGTCGGGCTCCAGCCGTGTCTACTCCACCTACAGCTGCAGTTGCTACCGATGCTACAGTGGTCACCTCGACTCCAATACAGCCTCCGCAGTCTCCGGTCTTTCAGACTCCAGTCGAGTCCGTGCATGAGGCACAACCGAACCCTACAGCTCCTGAGGCTCCCACAGCGACACTGGCACCGGTTACTGATCCTACTACTACTCCAGCTACTGTTCCAGAGTCAGGCCCGTCAGCTACCGACCCCAGACCGCTTCACTTCCAGCGCCAGACACTCAGGGGGAGGACTCAGATGATGAGACATATTTGGTAGCTTTCAGGGTGCTCGACCGCTCCACGGCTGCTTCCACTCCGCCTCCAGACGCCTAGTTTTGGTGCTTCAGCGCCAAAGGGGAGAGGGAGAGTCGAGTATATGGTCTAGCTTCAGGGGGAGCTAGTAGGACTCGTTCTTTTGATGTGTATAAACTCTATCGCATCATGCATCACGTTTACCGTCTTTATGCATTGTAAGATATGTGTGATGATTGAGACTTGATGGTTGTGTGACATGTGTGGACTTTCATCTTTATATATCATGTCACTCGTTTATGCTATATTACTTCCGCGCTAATCTCTGATCTTTTGGCTATAGCATATCCTTTATGAAATCAAGTACTATGCTCAATTCATATCTATTGTGCTTGTCATGACTTGAATGGTTAGGCATGTTTTTGTCTTTCTTATCACTAACCCATGCCTATCTCATGTCAAGTCATGCTTTCTCTTATCAAAATTCACTCTTTATTCTCTACTCGAGCTTGTATTGTCGTCAATCACCTAAAAGTGGGAGATTGAAGAATCATGTACCCTTGTGTTTAGGCGATTAACGACAATACTAGATCACTATGACTAACGTGTGTTTTGCAGAGGCAAAGTCATTTGTGTTAGGTCATTAGTGATGCAATTTGAATGGGCTTAATGGATATTCATGCCCCCAAGATGGAAATCGTTTCGGTTGCAAAGGATGAAGATACAAGTTGAAGACTAGGCTAGTTCTTAGTGCCATAAGGTTGAGAAGGGCACTAAGTTTAGCCAGGGTTTTGTTTTTTTTCCTTTGACCGTACTATAAAGGGGGGTATGAGATTAGTAGCTTGACCTAGGAGAGTTTAGGAAAGTGGGTATATGCACACTTGTCATAACTAGTCCTAGAGACCTTGCTTTCAGCCCTTGGTAAACCCTAGAAATGGTAGGAGCAAAATCCCTTGAGAAATCTCAGCGAAAACAGTTGAAATAGGGGGAGAAAGAGGCTCCGGACCAGTCTGCCTAGTAGGCGTCGGACCATAGGAGAGTGGTCCGACGGCCTCTGACTTAGGCAAAATCTCAGCTCGAGGAGCTCCGAACCACCTGTCTGGAAAGCATCGGACCATAGGAGAGTGGTCCGATGGCTTGTGTCAGAGAGAGAGAAGGCTTCGGACTAGTCCGACGGTGAGTCCGACGGCTAGTCCGACGCTTCAAGTCAGAAGGTTGGTTCCATACAGAGAGCACCTTGGCTCCGGACCAGAGCGTCGGACCAGGGCTCCGAACCACGAAAAGTGGTCCGGTGGTTCGTAAAAGAGAAGATGTTTTTCACTCAGAGAGCACCCTGGCTCCGGACCAGTGCGTCAGACCAAGGCGTCGGACCAAGCAGAGTTGTCCGACGGTGCCTGAGTTGGAACTCAGAGTGAGCTCCGGACGAGTGTGCATGGTCCAGTGGTATAAGCTCCGGACTAGTCCGGTGGCTTCGCAGAGAGAGGAAAAAGTAAAAAACGGCTAGTTTTGGAGGTGGGGACTATTTATAGTTGCCCTTTTCGTCCTTAGGACCTCTCTTGGCCATTGTTTCAGCTGGTGACACCTTGAGAAATCCTTTGGAGAGTCAAGAGGCTAGTGAGGGAGAGATTAGAGAGATTTCATCTTGTTCTTCCCTCCTAGAGTGATTAGGAGTGACTTGTGTGCATCCATCTACCTTCCTAGCCTTGAGTTGGTCAAGTGAAGGTCTTGTGCTTGTTACTCTTTGTGTTCGACAGCACCTAGACGGTTTGGTGGTGTTCGGAGGAAGTGATCGCCGGAAGATTGTTGGCGACTCTTCTCCAAGCTCTTGTGATTGGTTGTGGGCGATTCACCGAGCCGGAGTGGCGAAGAATCAGCCCGTAGAGAGCACTCTACCCTTGCGCGGGTAGAGGGGGAGCGATACCTTGCGAGGTGCTCCAACGAGGACTAGGGGGTGTGTCGACACCTCGATACCTCGGGAAAACATTGCTGCGTCACCGAGAATTTCTTTTCCCTAGCTCTTTACATTTCCGCATTTCATTCCGTCTTGTTTTTATCTTACCTACTAGAATTGCATAGGTTGCTTTTAATTTCCATGAATTGCTACCGCTTTCTAGCTAGGACACACGGATCGTAGGCACTAGGGGGTGATTGGCATTTGATAGGTTTTCATATTTGCTTTAGAAATTTAAAACAAGCCCAATTCACCCCCCTCTTGGGCATCTTGATCCTTTCGATGTTGAGAAAGAGATAAATATGAAATTAATTTTGAGTACTTTCGAACAACTGCCAGGGCTCAAAATGAACTTTCACAAAAGTGAAATCTTTTGTTTTGGTAAAGCAAAAGATCAGGAAGTGTTTTATTCGCAACTGTTTGGGTGCAAAGTTGGGAAGTTCCCCTTTCGCTATCTTGGTCTACCTATGCATACTAGGAAGTTAAATAACAAAGATTGGCAAATGATCGAGAAGCGAATTGAAAAGAGGCTCAGTGGATGGAAAGGTAAACTGCTTTCGGTTGGGGGTCGTCTAGTCTTAATAAACCTGGTGCTTACTAGTTTACCGATGTTTATGATGTTTTTTAACTCCCGAGAGGAGTACTAGAAAAAATGATTTATTTAGATCAAGATTCTACTGGCAAAATGACCAACACAAACGTAAATATAGATTAGCCAAGTGGGAAATTTTGTGCCAACCGAAATTACCAGGTGGTTTAGGTATACAAAATTTGGACATTCTAAATAAATGTTTGTTGAGTAAATGGTTATTTAAATTCCTGAATGAGGATGGTATGTGGCAGGAATTGCTAAGGAATAAATACATTAAAGATAAGACCCTAGGAAGTTGTGTTAAAAAACCTACAGACTCACACTTTTGGAAAAGTCTGATGAATGTTAAAGACACCTTTATTAATAGATATATAATATAATAGATATATACCGTGAACATATAACATGAGATGCTTTAGTACAAAGTTTTTATTATAGCTTTAGATCTAGACTTTTTCTATAATTAATTGAAATAATTCATAGGTGCAGTTTCTATGGTCTAGTTGTGGTGGATTTTTTATGGTGGGATAGTTATTGTATGTTTGAATGGTAGTAAATATTTTATACTAATTGGATCATGTATAAATTAGTTAAAGATTTGTCACACCCAGTTTTAAAGACAAAATGGGATGCAATAACCTTATGTGTGCCTAGAGATCAGTCACACACATAAGCCGACATATTATCAAAATTGTATCATCAAAAGTGTTTATTACATAGCGAACAAGTATTTAAATAATGTTTATTACATAACAGCGGAAATATATGATAACTCTCACGAAGCTCCATAGCACAGGGACGTCAACTGGTTGACCCCAAACCTAGTAGTCTTCTGGATACTCCTCATAACTCTGATAATCTGGTACCCATCCGGGATTTTTATCCAAATATTGAAAAGAAAGGAAACAAGCGTAAGTACTTTCGTACTCAACAAGTATATATCGGGTTCATGAGGCTCAAAAAGTATGACACTGGTTTACTGCGGTAAGCATTTTTAGTTGGTAACGAAACTTTATAAGTGGTATATCACAGTTATGCTTAAGCCCCCAAATTAAATTTGCATGATCAAGTAAACAAATGAACAAGTAACATAATATTATGATAAAGTGATTCATAAAGGTAAACAACAAGTAACCAAAGAGTCTGTGAGTTTTCCGGGCCGCTCGTGTCCGTGAGCACGGCTGATATACCAGTTTTTAACACTCTGCAGAGGTTGTACACTTTACCCATGAGTCGTGTTTGCCCAAATGCCTCGGGATCATGACTCCCTTAACACTACCGAGGTGAACGGGCAGGGTACACTATGAAGTCTTTCAAAGGGGTTCGCTGACATACCACAGACAGTATGGATCCACGGGCAAGGGGTATACGGGAGCCCCGGGATGGTACACACACGCAGCGGTCCCCACTCCAGCCACAACCCGCAATCGCTCGTCAATGGCTACTTTCGTGAACTGCCGCATGCGAGAGAGTGACCCTAATACTGAACTAAAGCCAGAGCCATATAGCCCTCATGGTTGTACTGTATGTCCCAGCTTTTGCTGACAGATAGGATCCTAAATCCATGTTGCTAAAAAGTCAAGTTTTACTTCATCATTTCATATAGTCATTAATCAAGATTAAAGATCATGCTTATTTAATGGAGCGCTAGCAATAACTACCCATATGCAAAGATAACCCGTAGGATTTCAAGGTTCAAGGTAACAAATCTAGGTAAGCCGTAAGGTAACAAGATTAGACACATGCATATGATTTTGTTTAAAAACATCATGAATAGGACATCAAGGAAGATCCCATATAAGACTTGCCTTGTTCAAAGGGTTCCTGCTGCTGCTCCTGCTCAAAGCAAAACTCCTAGTCACCCACGTACTGCTCACCGTCTGTACTCGATCACCACATCACATGCAATCATAGAGAGGCATAACATGCAAGCAAACAAAGGCTAGAGATTAGAACAGTACACCAATCACAATAAAACAAGATTAAAAGTTTATGAAACTGATCTACGTCTCACTACGGTCACATAGACGTTTGAATCACGAAAAACGGAGCTATAACGATGAAGATATGAATTAAACGAGATTTTGAAAAGGGCAAGATTGAAGCATTACCAAATTAATTTTCTTTGATTTTCAAAAGTAATTAACATAGATGAAATCTATACTACTGGATAGAGCATAAAATTACGGATCTAACGCAACTTGAACGGATCGATTTGGATTTAAAACGAGCAATTATAAGCATTTGAAATAGAGTGGCAAAACTATAAATAGGGTTTTCTTTTTATTTTTGAATTAAAACAAAACCAAGAAGAACTACGCTTTGCAGAACAGAAGACGTAAAGGGGGAATACGCCTTAGGACCACGGGTTGACCCTTTAAAAAGAACAGGGACTCGTTTGCAAATGTGCCAGCCGAACCGGTATGAGCTCCTGTGAGCCGTCTAATATACAACGGACCGACATGATTAGATCAACGAAGGGGAGCGGCGGTGCGCGGCGGAGCAGAGCAGGTCCGCGGCGGCGCCATTGCCGGAGCATGGCGGCGCGGTGCAAACCGCCGTTTCAAGGCACGATTCGCGGAGCAGAAAAGACCGGGAGCGAGAGGGTGACACGGCGAAGACGTTTGCAGGGTCGGTTGACCCGATTGTGTGCGAGGGCGAGCTGCCCACGCGGTGCAGCGGCTCGGCAGTGAGGGGAAACACGGAGCAGTGCATCAGAGAGGTTGGGAAGGGAGAGAGAGCTCCTGGGGTGCTCCTTACCGGATTGCGAAGCTCGGGGTGTAGGCGGATGGAGCGGAGATGCTTGCCCACGGTGGAGCGGCGGCGGCGGCGCGGAACTCGGGCGCGGCGGTGGCGGGGTGGTTCTACGGGGCTCCGAGAGGACGAGGTGAGAGCGGAAGGGCGCGGGGTGAGCTTTTATAGCTCGGAGAGGTGCCGCAGAGAAGGAAGGGCAGGGATTCGACGCGGATTCACGCTCGGCCGCAAGGTAAGGCGGCGGCGCGCAGGGAAGGAAAGAGAGGGAAGGGAAGAAAGGAAAGGGAGGTGGAGGTGCAGCGCTTGGCGTGACCTGCCACGGTTCTTTGTCGGCGAGGGAAAGGGAGAAGGATCCTGCTCGGATTATGCTCGGCGGCGGTGGGATTCGTCGGCACAGAAAAAGGAAGGGAGGAAGGGGAGAAGAAGGAAAGGAGGGAGAAGGAGTTGACTGGTGGGGTCCTCATGTCAGCACCGGGAGAGAGAGAGGTGCAGAGCGGGGGAGGTTGGGCCGGGGGAGAATGGGCCGGAGCAAGGCCCAACCGGACAAGGGAGGGAGAGGCCGGGCTGGGGAAACACAGGCCTCGGGCCAGATAGGAAATAGAGAGGAGAGAGAAGAGAGAAATGCTTTTCTTTTTATATTCTGATTTTCCAAAACCCTTTTCAAAACTCAAATTGAATTCAAGTTTGAACAATAGAGTAAAATCAACAATACACAACTCCATGCACTAGCATGAATGCAACAACAGTGTTTCTAGTTGTGATAATTTTATTTCATGAAAACCTTAATTATTTTTCCTATGTTTTTAATGTCCACCAAATTGCATTTCAACATTTTTAATCTATTTTAAATAAATGCATGTTTTTAGGGTGTTACAAGATTTATTTAGGTTTAGCAAAATAAACCTAAATAAATTTAAATAAGTTATACATGATCCAATAAGTATGAAACTAAACCTAAATAAATCTATAACTAAGTTAGACATGATTCAATGAGTATGAAAATTTCACTACAAATCAAGCATACAATAATTATCCCATCATAAAAAAATCACTACAATTGGACTATAGAATCTGCACATATTAATTATTTAATTTAATTATAGAAAAGCATAGATATAGATCTATGACAAAAACTTTGTAATAAAATTAGATTTTATATTTTATGATTTTTTGTGATTTACTATAATTTTTCAAAGATTCAGCCAAAATAAATAAATAAATAAATAGATAAATAAATAATGACCTAACCAAAAACATTGTTCAAGATCGATCAGGAAGATAAAATAAATAGTTTTAAAGTTGGAGGAGAAAAGATTTTAATAATTTAGAGAATAAAAAAACAGACGCACACCAAAGTTGACTTTTTCCAATGTGCAATCTAGAATCTTTGATGTGCGCTGCGTGGACTAGATGTTTCTTTTGTTACTGGGCTGGCTCAGTTTTAGCCCAAGCCCAATCCACTTTGGTAGAACGGGAGCCCCAATACCCCCATCTTCTTCCCACCGGTGTCCGGTTGCCATCGTCGATCTCATGCGCCTTTGGCGCCTCCATGCCATTCTACACCGTGATGCCCTGGCTCGTTCGCTGGTCTCTTTGCTCCTGCACGAATGCTAGCGGCAGCTTTAGTCATTCGCGAGATCCAGAATCCTCCATGACAATGGCTAAGATAACAAGTTACTATTACCTTTTTCCTTTTTCTTGTTATTGCTTTGCAAAATCTCAAGTGACAGATGTGCTCAGACCCATGCCCACACATTCCCCATCCCATGACCCATCCATATCCATTAGCATCGTAGATCATTAGGAATTTTTGTCCAGCTTATTTTGATTTTTTATCTCAACTTATTTTGATTTTTTGTCTCATTGAGTTGGAAAAAGAACATGTACTACAGAAAGGGCAGAATAGGATGTACATAAATCATGGCAAGATCATTAGGAGTGAAGCAACATGACTCTTTAAACTATTACACACAAGCCAAGTCCACTTTAAATTTGATGCATTGCACATAAGTAGCACTGCATGGTGACAAGCCGGCAAGTTACTATTAATGCACCATATACAGATACGGTGGAAAATGTCAAATACATTTTTATGCAGGCACTATTGACTACTCTGCAGCACAGCAGGAGCTAAGTTTATGTCTCGAATATTCAGTACATAATGACGATGTTTTCTCCAATATATTTTCCCTTTTTTCTAACACTGAATGACTATCAGAATTCAGATTAGACAAAAGGCATTGGCGGCATATGTATATTCTCCAACCTCCCTGTTAACATGTTCACCACTTTGGTCATTGAGGGTCGATTTTTTGGGTTCCACTGGATGCACCATAGAGCGACCATGCCCAGCTGCCTCACCTTTTCTTTCTCAGCTCCAGTCATTTCCCTAGAAAGTACCAAGTCCTGCCCGGTGATCACTCTCTCAAAGATCCACTCTGGGAGGTAAACTTCATTTTCGCTATCAACACTTGGGTCTGAGTTTCTCCTCCCACTTACCATTTCTAACACCAGCATGCCAAAACTATAAACATCTGACTTGTAGGATACACCCCAAAATTACGAGAATATAGCTCTGGTGCAATATACCCCATAGTGCCTCTTGCTGCTGTCAATGTAACAATGCTTTGATCCCTTGCACATAATTTTGCAAGGCCAAAGTCTGAGATCTTTGGGTTGAAGTTAAAGTCCAACAAGATGTTGTGAGGCTTGATGTCAAAGTGGAGGATGCGCTTGTTGCATCCTTGATGTAGGTATTCCATACCTCGGGCAATGCCTAAAGCAACATCTACCATTTTGTTTGGTACAATGAGTTCTTGAGAGGTATTTGAATAACATGAGAAAATATATTTCTCCAATGATTCATTAGGCATGTATTCGTAAATAAGGGCACGCCTTGTTCCTTCAGAACAAAAGCCCAAGAGGCGCACAATATTTGTATGGTGGATTAGTCCTATGGTTGCAACTTCATTAATGAATTCTTCTCCCTCTCCAACAGAGTTCTCCAGCATTTTTACTGCCACGGGCACTCCATTTGGTAGCTCACCTTTGTATACACTTCCAAATCCACCCTGGCCTACTTTTTCCTTGAATCTTCTTGTCATCTTCTTAACTTCAGCGAAACTGTACCTTGTGGGTTTTGAGGTGCCATATGTCTTAAGAAACATTTCGACCTTCAAGTGTATCTCCTCATTATATTTTGACTTAAGTGAAAAATAGAGTGCAGTGGCCACCATCAACGAAAGAACCAATAATGCAGCTGCCGATGTTGTACCTGTCAAGTAGAGAACAAGAAATCATTATGCTGTGTCTGGGTAGAAGGGTACCACTTGGTGTCGATAATAGTGATAAGATAATATAAGTGCCATTAGTAGATCAAACTAAGAATTGGCTGGTAATTGATAAACCTTTTATTTTTATATAAGGAATGCTTGATTAGCAGAAGTACCTGCAATTATTTTGACATGTGAACCTGCAAATACCAAAGAAGAAAATAAGAATATTGATGATTTCTAGTATAAAAAAAGGTGAATTGTTGAGAAAGAAAAGGTAAGATGCAATATTGTAGTACGTGTAGCTACATGATGTGGCCTCAGCTCCCAGTGTATACAACGGTTCTATTCTTTTACGAATGGCTATGCTGTAATTGCATTAATATAAATGTAAAAGAGCAACGGTCCTTACATATTTTGAACATGTATCCTAACATGCAAGCTTCTTTCACCGGTACAAGAGTGACTTTTAACCCCGGTCTATTTGGACCTTTAGTCTCGGAGTCTACATTTAGTCCCGGTTGCCAGGCACGTTGGTGCTATATATCTCTAGTAATTAATGGGTCATAATTTTCCTACTACCGTGCTTCTTTTTTCCATAGTCAATTGTTTGTTGTTGTCTCCACTCTCGAGTCCCATTGTCCCAACGCATGGGAACTACCATGCCTATAATATGTACGTACACTCACCCCCTATGAACACACATATATGCAAACCCTACTCGCATGAGCAACTTTGAAGGATTAAGCTTGCTTATCTTGAGATTCATGAAGTCGCCACAGACGCCTCGACGTCGACGTCAACGGAGATGTCGCTTACCACTAAAAACATAGCACCGTTAAATCCTAGACCTTTGCCAAGTCAAGGACTTCCCAACCAACTGATCTACCCTAAACCCTAAACACATGGCAACTGCCTGATTTTACTAACAAGCAATGCCACATAGATTATTTATGGGCCATGCTATGATACTCCCATTATCTTATAGGAGGTAATAGTTCAAAGCAATTAGAGTCGTTGATGTATTATCTTTATGAATGACTGCATTAAATAAATAATTTAAGAAAAAAATATATTCTAAAATCCCCTAATCACCTATCTAATAAAAAAGAAAATATTCTAAAATCCCCTAATCACCTGAATAACAAAAGAAGTGAGGGACCTTTCCCTCGCTCCGTGATTACATGGGAACGATTAATTAGTGGCCTGGTCTCTTTTTGGTGTGCACGTCAAGTTTGTGCACCACATACATTATACTGAACACATATGGCTCAAGTAAAAAGAAAATGGTGGATGCCGCCCCTTCTAGCATTGCTAAGCAGGTGCCACCTGGTCAGAAGGGGCTTCTGCCCTCTTGTTACATGCAAGGAGGGGGTGTCCACCCTAGTGAAACCAGTAATGCCCTTAACGTCGACCGGAGCTGCTGCTCCTACAGCTTAATGGCGAGCTTAAGTGATGCCAGCTACAAGTTCCAACCCCGGTACGTGACCACTTATGCCACTCCTTTAAGGGTTAGTAAGAGATCGGCTGAGCATTCTGATCAAGACACCGTGGAGAAGGCTACCATGCTAAAGGCAAAAGGAATCTTAATGGTATTCCAAACAAAGGTAACCTTTCCCTTCAATGTTTGGCGCCAATAGTCTTCGCTGTTGTCAAACCCCGCTCGAGGAAGTCCACTGTGGCCGAAGCCATGATCAACAATACCTGGGCGTCACACTTCGCTGGTCCAGTGACGATGCAAGCAGCCGTTGAACTCGAAATGATTTGCGACCTGCTTGAGGAAGTCCATCTCACCGCCCAACCAGATTCTTTTATCTGGAACTTGACCTCAGACCACTGCTACTCGGCTGCCTCGGCCTACGCAGCAACTTTCTTCGGATCAACCACCACCTTCGGCGCCAAGAACATTTGGGAGACTGCCGCCCCGCCTCGGGTGAGGTTTTTCTTTTGGCTTGTTTTGCATGGCCGTCGTTGGACGGCGGACCGGAGGTTTCGCCACCACCTGCAGGAATCAAATGTCTGTGTGCTGTGCGATCAAAGTGCCGAAACTATTGACCACATCATCGTCGGGTGCTGCTACAATAGAGAGGTTTGTCATGCTTGTCTATCTGTGGTGCAGCTTCAGTCGGTTGTCGCTGTTAGGGAGGAGCCGGTGATCAACTGGTGGATGCTCCAGCGGCAGGGTGTCCCTAGGTTGCGGCGTAGAGGATTCGACTCCTTTGTTTTCCTGATCGCCTAGATGCTCTGGAAGGAACGCAACGCCAGGACTTTCGATAATCGCCTATCATCTGTGGAGCAATTGATGACGGCGATTCGGGCCGAGGCCTTTGCCTGGTGTGCTGCAGGATCTGCACAGCTTAGTGAGCTGCTTCACATTTGCTCGTTCTGGCAGGGTGCCTAGGCTTAAGCGTTCTATAATTCTGTAGGCTGTTGCTTCCTTTGTGGTTCTTGGGCTTCGGTAACCTGGGTTACCTCCCCGTGTGTCTGACTTTGCAAACTTCTTTCTGCTTAATGAATTACATGCTTAGGCATGTTTAAAAAAAGTTTCTTCTTTTATAAATTTTGAAGATTCAGTTTTACAGTACAAAGTAATTAACTTAGGAGTTTCACTGGGTAGTTTAAGTGAACAAATCAATAAGGAACTTGTAAAGCTGAAATCGGTAGAAACAGTTAGGCCGCATGAACTTGTACAGATGGATCAACACCTTATTCAAGAGGATGAGGTCACTATTGATGGTGACATCGACTTACAGACTTTATCTACTCTTTGTAACGACCTCACGTATTGTGTTGGTGATGGAGATTGTGATCTCAATATACAATTCTCCATATCTCCGGCAATTAAAAAGGGGTCTAGGAGAAGGAAAAAGAAAAAAATAGTTATCAATGAAAGGAATTTTCTAGAATTATAATGGGCTTGGAGACTTAAAGAAACATCATTTCCTGTCGGACTTAACAAAGGAACAAATTATTGATTTTATTGCCTTATCTAAGACAGGGAGGGATTCATTTACACAATCGATCTAAATATTTTTTGTGCTTTTAGAGATTTTCTGTGGCATGTAAAACCTCCTAGGGGTTGTTCAGGTGGCATACTGGTTGGGGTGAAGCTTTTGGTTTTTTGATGTAGGTGAAATTGAAGACTGGAGATTTTTTTGTTCGTTTTAAAATTAAGAATAAAGACGATGTTTATTTTTTAATTTGGTTTCCGTGCATGGGGCAACACAAGAAGAGTTCAAAACGAATTTTCTCACCGAGTTAGTCCAGTCATGTTCAAAGGAAACAATACCTATCATGATAGGTGGGGACTTCAACATAATATGTGGACCAGGGGAAAAGAGTAATGCCAATTATAATGATAGATAACTGTTTTTGTTTAATGCAATATAAATGCTTTTAATATCAGAGGAATAGAATCATCAAGCAGACAATATACTTGGGCTAATAATTTTGACGAAACAAACTTTTGAAAAGTTGGATAGAATACTGGTGTGTACGGAGTTAAAGGACAAATACAAATATCCGCAAATGCTGGATACAAAAGAGCACGGATTTTCATGACACCACTTGAGCATATTATAAAAATATACTAATTTAATTTAATTTTTTTTAAAATCTATGTCCTCTCTTATATAAGCTCCGTTAAATTAAAAATTTAACTATACTAGAAATTGATTTATGTAGGAACGGAGTATCACTTAAAAAAATACAGACAGGAGAGATGTTGACTATTATTAAAATAGGAAAAAACATAAACCAGACAAAGATAAAAGAACAACAAAGGGGTTACCATTAGAAACATCATGAAATATATTTATATAATATACTTATTTATGGTGATAGACTATGTTATCCTTTTCTGTAAAGTTGATTAAAATTAAAATAGTTGGACTTTAAGTCTGCACATGTTCTCTGCCTTGAATGTTGAATCGTCATTGCGAGCGTCCATCATGAGAAAGTAGCTATCATGCAAAACCTTGCAATCTAATGGAAGCACAGACATGGATGCAGAACCATCCACCAAATAGGAGAACTGGGACTCTGTGCTAAGGCACGAGATTGGGCCGAAGATGTAGTCAGCAGCAAGATTACTTGGTGTGAACTCTCTTAAGCAGCTTACTATCGTTGCATACCCAACAAGATCGCATAGCAGTGAGCAGGGCTCCGGCGGGAACCCACATTTGATAATGCTGCGAGGTAGGGACGCGGACATGAGCTTCTGCTTGCAGGAGGAAGACGAGTCGTCCACACGCGGGGCGATCGTCAGGGTACCACTCTTGTAATCTATGGCGGTGACTTTGTATGATATAACGGCTGTCGGGAGAACCAGAATGGTGTCGTCTCCGTAGCATCCTAGCTTCATGCATGGTGCTGCACATAATGAGGATGTATTGCTGTTGCTGGATTCGAGCCGGAAAGGGTACCTGATCTCCGGACCATGTTTGCTGCACCGAGAAGTCGGCATCAGCCCAAGCCATGGCCCCGTACACTCCATCTATGAGAAGACACAGCAGCAGGGCTAATACAAGAAATCCAGTCATCTCTCTCTCTCTTAGCTAGTAACAGCAGAGCTATGAAACAACAGCGGGCGGAAGAGGATCGGAAGAAACAAAATAAGATAAGAGGGCCGGTCCAAGTTATGTCGATGTGGGGGACGTCCAACTCTGGCTAGCTGTCGAGTGTGATTGCAGAGTTAACGCAATCAAGCTCTGTGAATCTCATCTTGGAAAATATTTTGGTCCAAGTCTCCGGTACTCGGCTTCTCCATAGTTTGGCCATCATATATCAATACCTCTGGCTAGCATGTTTGCCGTGCTATAGGGAGTCGAGTGCGACTTTAGAGTTAACACAAGCCAGTCCTGTCTCATCAACATTAAATAACTGTGGAAAAAAAAAGAAGTGTTTCCCTTTGGAAGAGGACTATTTGTTTGAGACTTGGAAAATATTTTGGTCCAAGTCAAGCAGCATCACAATCATGCAGGGCCAGCTTCTAGTAACTCAATACATTATTGGCTATCTTCATCACACTAGTAGCTAGCTTGCTGCATCCTTCATCCGGAACACTCTCATGGCCAACTCGTGTGCAGCATTACTTCATCCCGCTTCTGCTACCTGTCAAGCTTTACTTGTCTTTATTTCTGTGACTGCAGTTCGTGCTGCGGATGTTGGGGGCCAAGTTCCGTGTCCTCCTTTCTCCTGTGGTGATCTTCACAACGTCTCGCCCCCTTTCCGTAGGCCAGGTGATCCACCTGAGTGCGGTGTACAAGCATACGAGCTGACCTGTAGCCATGGCAATCCTACAATTCGCATCAACACGGGGACTTATTTTGTCACCAGCATCAACTACACCGATCAGTATCGTGATTACTTGGAATCATCAAGGGGTTCCTTCTGGGTTGTGGACACCAACTTGGATATGCACAGCAGTTGCCCTCTTCCTCGTTCGGATCAGTTTCCTTACTATCATTATTATGGATCTAATTACCGGAGAAGTGGTAAACATTCCAAGTCGGATTTAGCCATTGTTCAAGACGATAGTTGGGCATGCTTCATCAATTGTTCACAAGCAATAACAAACAGTAGTTGGTACAAGCCAGTCAATTGCCTGAGTGCAAACAATTCCTTTGTTTATGTCACCATGGCTCCTTGTATAGTCAGCTACCTTGAACCTTCTTGTGGATACTTGGCCATGATCCCCTTTGTTGAAAGAGGTAGCTGGCGTATGGAGTACTTTTTAGAGAATGGCAGTTATACAGATATCAAAGAATATATAAGGAAGGGATTTTCTGTTCGATTTCCTATCGATGATTATAGGTCACCAGTCTGGAATGCTTCTTGGGTATTCAAAACATGCCGAAATAATTCAGCCCGGTGAGCCTGTGTTCTGCATCGAGCTAGTATGAAACCAATTATTTTGTCATCCCGTTTTCTTTTGAATTTAATTTGTTTATCATATAATTTTCCTTCGTTAAGTCCTTTCTTTACAATGGTCTCTCGCAGCTACTTCCGTGAGCAATTATCTGGCACAAGCATCCTGAAATGGACTCGTGCTTTCTTCTGGAGTGAATCACATTTCATAAAATGTGTGAACTCTTATGATTATGATAACCCAAATGATATATTCCCGAGGGTTGCGGCAGCCATAGTATCTGCTATAAGTGTGGCCAAGTTACATTTTGGTACGTGGGGGTGTGCCTACTTCTTTCTAATCATCGCTATCAAAATATTTCAATAACTATGTTGTCTAACTTTATACTTATGTCGTCTAACTTTATATATTTGGAAATTGTTTGGTTAGTACTATGCAGGCTCATACTATCTGCACTGGTAGTGTTGACATTCCTTGCCCACAAGTACTGGAAAACGAGGATAACAATCGATGCAGTGGAGAAGTTCCTCCAGATGCAACAAATGTTTGGTCCGGTCAGGTTTGCCTACACAGAAATCACTGCGATCACTAGCCATTTCAGAGACAAGTTGGGTCAAGGAGGATATGGATCCGTGTACAAGGGTGTGCTACTCCCAGGCAACGTGTATGTAGCCGTCAAAATGCTGGGCAGCTCCAACTGCAACGGGGACGAGTTCATCAGTGAGGTCTCCACCATAGGTAGGATCCACCACATCAACGTGGTTCGTCTTGTGGGCTTCTGTGCAGAGGAAATGAGAAGGGCATTGGTGTATGAGTACATGCCTCATGGTTCTCTTGACAAGTACATATTCTCAGCTGAGAGAAGTTTCTCTTGGGATAAGCTCAATGAGATTGCTTTGGGCATTGCAAGGGGAATCAACTACTTGCACCTAGGGTGCGATATGCAGATCCTTCACTTTGACATCAAGCCACACAACATCCTACTTGATATCAATTTTGTCCCAAAAGTTGCTGATTTTGGCCTGGCAAAGTTGTACCCGAGAGACAAGAGCTTCGTGCCAGCGAGCGCCATGCGGGGAACTATTGGGTACATAGCTCCTGAAATGGTATCTCGAAGCTTTGGTGCCATATCAAGCAAATCTGATGTTTATAGTTTTGGTATGCTATTGTTGGAGATGGCAGGAGGTCGAAGGAACGCAGACCAAAATGCAGCCAACTCAAGTCGAGCGTACTACCCGGCCTGGGTTTATGACCGTCTAGCTGAACAAGAAGTTGGTGAGATCTCTGTTGTTGTAGACATGCATGAGTTGGAGAGGAAGTTGTGTATTGTTGGGCTACGGTGCATTCAGATGAAGCCGCAAGATCGTCCGACCATGAGTGAGGCCATAGAGATGCTCGAGTGTGGCACTGATGGCCTGCAAATGCCTTCTAGGCCATTCTTCTGTGATGATGATCAGATGCCTGCTGCAGATTCATACAATTTCTCCTCGGAGCTTACTGCAATCTCGGAGGAGGATGAGTGAAATAAAATATTTACATGTCTTTGTGCTCTGTAATGATAGTATGATAAGGTGAGCAGAGCATTAGTTTGTGAAACCTTAAATAGCTTGTTATGTGTGTGGGACAGTTGAGCATTTTCAGGATAGTCCAAGTCCAATAGTGTTATATGGTTCTTGAGTGTCTTATTCCTGTAAACAATTACTATGTGATAAAAACAGTGTATATAACTTAAGATGGAGATGATCAACTATTATAATCTTGCAGGGATGCAATATTTTTCCTGAAAGCAAGATATGTTTGAATGGAAAATGCATAGTGATCCAGCAACACCGGATAGGAGCAAGCCATATATACGTTTCTGGTCGGTGTAGTGAGTGCGAGTCATCCCTCCTCATATATACTCTCCTCATATATACCCTTGCTCGGGGCCCTCAGCTTGCCGTCGTCGTGTCCTCTGTTGAGGTGCGGACGTGCGGTGGTGGCGCTACGGTGCAGCCGTGCAGGACTCCACAATTGGCCTACCACACGTGGAACGACCGCGCCATTGACTATGTTGATGGCGTCCAAGAAATCACTATTCAGTATTCACTGTTCCGGACATGAACCAAGCATCAGTTTCTTGCGGGTCTTCCGTCCGCTCTGCACTCCAAGTTTTTGACGAGAAGAAGATGGCCTTTTGGACAAGTTTCTGTTCGAATCAGGCACGGGCACAAAGAAGAGAGTTCCTGTCGGACACGGAGTCCAAACTTGGGCCGATCATGTATATACATGTTCTGTTCAATCCAGATGCGACACGATACCTCAAGGCAAAAGTCTTCCATCCATCTTGGACCGACGACTTCCCCTTGGTCGTTGTCCATGGACGCTGTGTGCGACACGCTGATGGTGGAGGAGATCTATCCTCCCGCGCCTGCTCCCCAAGTGCCTCCTCCGCCACGTCCCGCCGCTACAACGCCCGACTTCGCCGCCCGCTACTGGCAGCGCACCGGCGTCTTCTTCCAGCCCCTGCAGCAGGACTTGTCGGGAGGCCTACCAGCGACACGTCGGCAGTGACCCGGAGCATGGCATCGCCATCGTGCACTCCACGGGCGGCCTGCCTGCTGCTATGCAGCAGAGGTCGCACCCGCAGCTTGCACTATTATGTCTGCAACCCCATGAGCTGGCAGTGGGTGGCCCTCCCGGAGCTGCCGTTGCCTGTTTGCAAGCGCCACTGTGGGCACCTGATAGTGGCCACCGGGGAAGAAGACGGCGCCGCCGCCAAGGGCTTCCTAGCCAACCACCCTAAGCATTGGCTGAAGCTAGGTGGGCGGTTGGACCTTCGGGTGTTCATTTCGGACACGGGAAGGTGGGAGACGAGACAACTCCCAGCAGACCCCATTCCCTCCGACTCCAAGAAATTCGTGCCTGCCGCCTATGCTCGGCCAAAGTGGGCACCTCATACTGGACTTCGTACGGAAAAGACCAAGCGATAGCATACAACAGTGCTGCTGTTGGTGCTACCGGCTCCATCCGAGTCATCACGTCGCCTGACGGCCTCTTCCATGGCCGTTGGAACCGTTGCGCCATGGCGGGGGGCTCCGGTACGTGCATTCCGATCCATGGGTGCTCGAGGTGTGGGATACATCATCGTCACATGACCAGAGTGGCAGAGATTGGACGCTGGTGCACCGAGTTGGCCAAGTGGGCTGATCGGGCTGCTTGAGGCGGAGGTGGGCTAGTAGTTTATATGGTGGGTGTAGAATAATTATGTAGTGCTTGGCGAGAGGCGGAGGTTGCAATAAAAATATTAATAAATAATAACAAATATTGACAACTACTAGAACAAAAAAACTACATACTGAAATCCTAATTAGTATTGAACTAAAATAAATGTTGTAATCCTAATCAGTATTTATATTTAAGAAATACTTGTATATATTATATGATTAATTATAGGGATATTTTTTCATGTATAGCCTTATTAAATAAGGCTTGTGAGTGCATTTGCTACGAAAACAAATTGTGGCTTGGCTGGTTAGCTCAACTCAGCTAGACCTCTCTGCGTTGCGTTGCAGTCGGTGGTTCGAATCTTGGGTGTGGGTTAATTTTGTTTCGCGTCGCGAGTAATTAACAACTGCTGCCCTTTAGTGTGGCTGGTGGGCCGTCAGGTGAACGGCTATAAGCAAGTTTGCACTAGCACTAAGGTTAGGCAAGTCACCTACCAATTCTAGTTACTAGCAAGATATGTTCTATGTCACACACAAGAGCTAGATAACTAGTAATGCTAGATTAAGCTACACAAGCTAAGTTAGAGGCTCTACTTTGTAAGAATGTAAAGAATGTAATGCAAAGCTAGAGATAGAATGGTTATACCAATGTGAAGCGATAAGCCAATAGATAACCAATCAATCACAAGATGAATCCTCGCAAGAGAGACAATGAGACACGATATTTTTTTACCGAAGTTCACTTGTTTGCCAACAAGCTATTCCTCGTTATAGCGATACACCCACTTGGAGGTTCACACACTAATTGGCAATCAAAGCCAAACCCGTTCAAGGGTGCCGCACAACCAACACAAGATGGGGATCCCCAAGCTACGCGGAATCCACTAGAGATGCCTTTCACTAATCTCCTGCGGGGTAGGTTCAAGAACCCCTCACAATCCATCGATCGGAGCCGGAGACAATCACCTTCCTCCGCTCAACGATTGTCGTCGCACCAAGCCGTCTAGGAGATGTCAATCTCCAAGAATAACAAGAGCTCCGCGATGAGGACGATTACCAAGTGCCACTAGGATACCTCAAGATGCGACACGATACCTCAAGGCAAAAGTCTTCCATCCATCTTGGTTGGTGTTCCTCCGACAGCCAACCAACACTCCATGGGCACCCGTTCGAAGAGCGGCTTCCGGATGCCCTCGGTCTACCATGCCGTGCCTCTCTCTCCGGTACCGAAGACCTTCCATAGCGCTCTTGCTGACCCCAATTGGCGAGCGGTTATGGAAGAAGAACACAATGCTCTCCTGCAGAACCACACCTTGACACTTGTGCCCCATCCACCCCCGGGCCAATGTTGTCACCGGGAAGTGGATCTTCAAGCACAAGCTTCAGTCTGATGGCTCCCTCGAGCGGGACAAGGCACGATGGGTTCTGCGTGGCTTTACACAGCGACCTGGTGTGGCCTTTGATGAGATGTTCAGTCCTGTGGTTAAGCCTGCAACTATCCGCACAATGCTCTCCTTGGCGCTCTCTCGCCACTGGCCCGTTCACCAGCTAGACATGAAGAACGCCTTTCTTCATGGCAATCTTGCAGAGACGGTGTATTGCCAACAGCCATCCGGGTTCGAAGATCCAGCCCATCTGGACTTTGTCTGCCTTTTGAAGAAATCGATATATGGCCTGAAGCAGGCTCCTCGCGCTTGGTACAGCCAGTTGGCCACTTTCTTGCTGTCTATTTGGTTTGTTAAAGACAAGTCAGACACCTCACTGTTCGTATATAAGCGTGGTTCAGACATATCTGTTGCTATATGTTGATGACATTGTCGTCATAGCTTCATCACCTGACCTTCTTCGGCGGCTCATCTCAGCACTTCAGCGAGAGTTCGCCATGAAGGATCTTGGCGAACTGCACCACTTCCTCGGCATGCATGTTCAGCGAAGTGGTGACGGACTTCTGCTCTCACAACGACAGCACATGCTGGACATACTGGATCGCGCCGGGATGGCTGAGTGTAAGCCATGCTCTACTCCAATTGACACCAATCCTAAGGTTGCTGCAATTGAGGGGGGCCCTCTGATGCTACAGACTTTCACAGTCTTGCTGGAGCTCTTCAGTACTTGACCTTCACTCGCCCAGATATTGCATATGCTGTTCAGCAGGTCTGCCTTCACATGCATGACCCTCGAGAGCCCCACCTTGCTGCTCTGAAGCGGACTCTTCGCTATGTTCGGGGCACGCTCTACCTCGGCCTCCTGCTACGACCATCTACTTCGACTGATCTTGTCGTCTACACCGACGCTGAATGGGCTAGTTTTCCGGACACTCGCAGGTCCACCTCGGGCTATGCAGTGTTCCTTGGTGATAATCTTGTTTCCTGGTCCTCCAAGCGCCAGAATACAGTATCAAGATCAAGTGCTGAAGCCGAGTATCGCGCAGTGGCTAATGGAGTTGCAGAGGCAACCTGGCTCTGTCAGCTTTTCTTGGAACTGCATGCCCCTCTTCGGCGCGCCACACTGGTGTACTGCGACAACATCAGTGTCGTCTACATGTCCTCCAACCCGGTGCAACATCAGTGCACCAAGCACATCGAGATCGATCTTCACTTCGTCCGGGAGCGAGTCGCCATTGGTGATTTACGAGTTCAGCATGTTCCCACTGCTTCACAGTATGCTGATGTCTTCACCAAGGGACTGCCTACCTCAGTGTTCACGGAGTTTAGGTCCAGTCTAAACGTACAAAGTGACTGACATTTCGACTGGGGGGAGTGTTAGCAATAGGCGCCCTAATGGGCTGTAATGGGCCAGCATATAGCCTAGTCAGCTGTGTCCCTTGGGGATTAAGATTAAATTGATAAGGCAAGGATCATCATTGATTGGGTATTTCTATAAACCCTCAGATCCTTGCCAATATATTGTACCCAGTACTCTTGGCAATCAATCAATCAATCCTTGACCTAATTGCTTTCAGTCAAGATGGTAAAGAAAAGCTGATACACCCAAACAATCCTAGCTCAGTTGCCAAGTAACTTGCCAAATACATCTCATTTATCTAGTAATGTCAAAAGTAAATGTTACATTGTAGGAGTCTCTTTCCTTTTAATTTGTCTTAGTTATTCATTTTGTGATCCTTACCAAAATGCTCAGTTGTAGTGCAGTAAATTGTGATGTAAAAGTTTTGGTGACCAATTTCTTAAAAGTGATCATGTGAATTGCCATTATCCTTCACTTCATTTTTTTTGCCATTATCCTCTATCAAGTGGTCATCTGTATTTGAAACTACATTGTTATAATTATCACGCAGAATTCTTAACAACAGTGTTCTGTATTGATTTTACCTTCAGTTGTACCAATTTAGTTACTAATTTGTACGTGTACCTTTTCCATTAATTAGTTGAAGCATAATTTTCTGGGTATTTTTGGTAGTAGTGCCCAACTTTCTATACGTGCTGTAGGTCTGAGCTGCTCAAATGCTTGAAAAAATGGGTCTGACAACTGCTAATCAAGTGGATGTTTATAATTGATCTCTTTTGTGATTATGATTAGATTGGTTGGCAGTAGTTTGCTTGAGTAAAGCTTCCCAACAAAATGAGCTGCAATACTACTTTGCAAAATAAGTTGACAATTATCTATGAAATTTCAAAGTATCACATAGTAGTATCTGAATAGAGTGTAGAAATGAATAATGTAAGGACTTGTAATGTAAGAAATATGATAGAAACATGCAGATGTATGGATTTGCACGGTTAGGCTTTATTTGGATATGCATGTATTTGCCTCAATCCATACGTGTTGGAGTGGATTGAAGTAAAATTAAACTAAGTTACACTTCAATTCACTCCAATATATGTGGTTTGAGGTAGATACATGTGCATCAAATGAGCCATTAGAGATAATACCGTGATTGATGCAGAAGGTTTGATTCCTTTCTGGGCTGAACCCACAGCGTCGTCCACCTTGTTCACACAATAATGTGCAGTTGCTTATGATGCCACCGACATCACCACTTCTATAATAATAATAATAATGATACCATCTGATCGTTTTCGACCCTGAGAAATCCAGTATTGTTTCTGCTCGATCCTTGAATGTTGAATCGTCATTGCGAGCGTCCATCATCAGAAAGTAGCTATCAGGCACAACCTTGCAATCTAATGGAAGCACAGACATGTCTGCAGAACCATCCACCAAATAGGAGAACTGGGACTCTGTGCTAAGGCACGAGATTGGGCCGAAGATGTAGTCAGCAGCAAGATTGCTTGGTGTGAACTCTCTTAAGCAGCTTACTATCGTTGCATACCCAAGATGGCATAGCAGTGAGCAGGGCTCCGGGTCCCCACATTTGATAATGCTGCGAGGTAGGGACGCGGACATGAGCTTCTGCTTGCAGGAGGAAGACGAGTCGTCCACACGCGGGGCGATCGTGAGTGTACCACGCCTGTAATCTATGGCGGTCACTTTGTATGATATAACGGCTGCTGGGAGAACCAGAATGGTGTCGCCTCCGGAGCATACTAGCTTCAGACACGGTGCTCCGCATAGTGATGAGATATCGCTGGATTCGAGCCGGAAAGGGTACCTGATCTCCGGACCATGTTTGCTGCACCAAGATGGTGGGCAGTTGCTGAAGAAGTCGTCATCAGCCCAAGCCATGGCCCCGTACACTCCATCTATGAGAAGACACAACAACACAGCTATGACAAGAAATCCAGTCATCTCTTTTTTTTTTCAGCAGAGCTATGAAACAAGAGCAGGCGGAAGAGGGTAGGAGGAAGTTGTGTAGTAGTGTTACTAATATTGGTTATGTCCAACTCAAATTCATAACTGTAGTAACTGAGATAAGGAAGAAGAGGTTGAGGAGGTGGAAGCAAATAAGATGATCTATAAGTTTCCATGAACCTTCCGTGTGCTCACGTAGTCAGTCCTGTCTTTGTTGAAGACTTGGAAAGAAAGAAGTTTTGTCCAAGTCAAAAGACATCTCAAATCATGCCGGAACTGCAGATCACAGCTGGTGGGCGAACCAGGGCTTCGCTAGTTTCATGCTCTGGCGTGTCAGATTCTTTGCCATTTAGATTTTCTTTATTTATCAGAAAATTGCTATCATTATTATCGTTCTCGATATGAAAGGGTACCTGATATCTGGTGGAACATGTTTGCCATGGATGACACAGCAGCAGAGCTATGATAAGAAATCCATTCAAGCTTGCATATATATATATATATATATATATATATATATATATATATATATATATATATATATTAATAGTAACTGAGAAAAAAGGAAGACGAAGAAGTTTTTAAATAAGTCTCTGTATGGCTGAGGAGAATTTTTTTTTTCGAAAGCGTACACTGCACGTTCTTTTCTTTTCGAAAGAGTAGTTGTTACACAAGCGTTTGCATGCCACGGCGAGTTGCCATGAAATACAAACTGCACACACTTACCAGAATCACCGGCTTAAACTGTGGTGCTATACGTTTGTACTAAAAGTTAAACAACTATTGCGACTGTGGAGACTAGAAACGTGCTGAGGACAAGTTCCATGAAACTTCCTGCTGAGCTCAAGTCAATAAGTGGGAAGAAGCTAGACCACAATAATTCAAAAAGTGCGGCGATGCATGCATCTTAGTATTTGACTTGGGGAATATTTGGTCCAAGTAAAAAACGCATCCCAGTCATGACAGGCCTGCAGTTCTCAAATCAAACAACTAAGCGTCTTTATGGGCTTGGTCCATAATCAACACCGTACGTAGCATTCCTTCACCCGGAACTCTCTCATGGCCAACTCGTGTGCAGCATTACTTCATCCTTCTGCTACCCGGCAAGCTTTACTTGTCATTATTTCTGTGACTGCAGTTCTTGCTGCGGATGTTGGGGGCCAAGGTCAGTGTCCTCCTTTCTCCTGTGGTGATCTTCAAAACATCTCGCCCCCTTTTCGTAGGCCAGGTGACCCGTCTGAGTGCGGTGAGAAAGCATACGAGCTGGCCTGTAGCCATGGGAAGGCTACAATTCGCATCAACACGGGGACATATTTTGTCACCAGCATCAACTATGCCGATCACTCCTTCTGGGTTGTGGATACCTGGCCGAGATTCCCTTTGGTAGTACACGTCTAGATTTGGAGGATAATGCAAGTTATGCAGATATCATAGAAGTGGTAAAGAAGGGATTTTCTGTTGGATTCCCATTGGATCAATATGACTATGACTACCATAATGCTTCATGGATATTCAAGACATGCCTAAATAATTTTACCAGGTGAGTCTGCGCTCTGGACTCTGGATCCTTCCGAATTTGGTTTCTCATCATTGCAAGCATTCCTTCTCCAACCCCCTTTTTGCAGGTACTTCCACGAGCAATTGTCTAGCGGAAGCATCGTGGGTATAACTCGTGCTTTCTTTTGGAGTGATGTATTTCTTCTAAAGTGCGCAGAGAGTTACAATGCCACAACTGTTATTTTAGATTTCGATGTGATATCCGTAGTGACCGGTGTTAAAATCATCACGTTACTTGGTACGTCAGGCAGGTTCATCTTAATCATAACGACTACAGTTTTCTATATCCTACATGTATGGTTTAATACTTAAATACATTCTTGCCAACTTGTTTGGCAGTACTGTTCAGGTTTGTGTTCACAGCACTAACAGTACTGATGTTCCTTGCCCACAAGTACTGGAAAACAATGATAACAATTGACGCAGTCGAGAAATTCCTCCACATGCAACAAATGCTTGGCCCAAAGAGGTATGCGTACACTGACATTACTGCAATCACAAGCTAGGCCAGGGAGGATATGGCTCTGTGTACAAAGGTGTGCTACTCCCAGGCAATGTGCATATTGCCGTCAAGATGCTGCTAGGCAACTCGAACTGCAATGGGGATGAGTTCATCAGTGAGGTCTCCACCATCGGTAGGATTCACCACATCAATGTGGTTCGTCTTGTGGGCTTCTGTGCAGAGGAAATGAGGAGGGCACTGGTCTATGAGTACATGCCCAATGGTTCCCTTGACAAGTACATATTCTCAGCCGAGAGAAGTTTCTCTTGGGATAAGCTCAATGAGATTGCTTTGGGCGTTGCAAGGGGAATCAATTACCTGCATTTAGGGTGCGACATGCAAATCCTTCACTTTGACAAATGGGTAGGCATATGAAAACTCGTATTTTTCAGCTAGAAGATGGGAATGATATAATAAGTGGTGATGCTCAACTTAAAAAGCATATTACCAATTATTATAAGTCACTTTTTGGCCCATCAGAGAACTCTACTTTCTCCATGGATGAGCTTCAAACCGAGGACATTCCTCAGGAGTAATGGAAAATAAGTTTTTAACAACCGATTTTTCCGAAGATGAAGTGAGCACTGCAATATTCTAAATGGAACATAATAAGGCACCGAGACAGATGGGTTCCCGCCAGAGTTTTATCAGGTCTTCTGGACTTTGATTAAAGATGACATGATGGCTTTGTTCACGGACTTTCATCATGGTTCACTTCAACTAATACACAGACTAACCTTCGGAACAATAATTTTGTTGCCTAAACAAAAGGATGTGAAAGTGATTCAACAATACATACCAATTTGTTTGTTGAATGTCTCTTTCAAGATCTTCACCAGAGTGGCAAATAATAGATTATCTACAGTAACCCAAACATTTATTAGACCAACACAACCAACTTTTCTCCCTGGTAGAAATATCATGGAAGGTGTAGTAATTCTTCATGAAACCATACATGAACTTCATTCGAAGAAACATGATGGGATAATTTTCAAAATTGACTTCGAGAAGGCGTATGACAAGGTAAAATGGAGCTTTCTCCGACAAACACTAAGAATGAAAGGGTTTTCACAAAAATGGTGTCAATGGGTGGAGCATTTCACATAAGGGGGAAATGTTAATATTAAGGTTAATGACCATCTGGGACCATAGTTTCAAATAAAAAAGGCTTACGACAAGGTGACCCAATGTCGCCAATACTATTTAATATAGCGGCGGACATGCTAGCCATTCTGATTTCTAGAGCAAAGGAAATGGGGCAAGTGGAGGGGGTTATTCCTCATCTTATTCAAGATGGCTTGTCTATCCTACAGTATGCGGATGATACAGTGATTTTTATGAGTCATGATGTTGAGAAAGAGATAAATATGAAATTAATTTTGAGTACTTTCGAACAACTGTCAGGGCTCAAAATAAACTTTCACAAAAGTGAAATCTTTTGTTTTGGTAAAGCAAAAGATCAGGAAGTGTTTTATTCGCAACTGTTTGGGTGCAAATTTGGGAAGTTCCCCTTTCGCTATCTTGGTCTACCTATGCATACTAAGAAGTTAAATAACAAAGATTGGCAAATGATCGAGAAGCGAATTGAAAAGAGGCTCAGTGGATGGAAAGGTAAACTGCTTTCGGTCGGGGGTCGTCTAGTCTTAATAAACCTGGTGCTTACTAGTTTACTGATGTTTATGATGATTTTTAACTCCCGAGAGCAGTACTAGAAAAAATTGATTTATTTAGATCAAGATTCTACTGGCAAAATGACCAACACAAACGTAAATATAGATTAGCCAAGTGGGAAATTTTGTGCCAACCGAAATTACCAGGTGGTTTAGGTATACAAAATTTGGACATTCAAAATAAATGTCTGTTGAGTAAATGGTTATTTAAATTCCTGAATGAGGATGGTATGTGGCAGGAATTGCTAAGGAATAAATACATTAAAGATAAGACCCTAGGAAGTTGTGTTAAAAAACCTGCAGACTCACACTTTTGGAAAAGTCTGATGAATGTTAAAGACACCTTTATTAATAGATATATAATATAATAGATATATACCATGAACATATAACATGAGATGCTTTAGTTCAAAGTTTTTATTATAGCTTTAGATCTAGACTTTTTCTATAATTAATTGAAATAATTCATAGGTGCAGTTTCTATGGTCTAGTTGTGGTGGATTTTTTATGGTGGGATAGTTATTGTATGTTTGAATGGTAGTAAATATTTTATACTAATTGGATCATCTATAAATTAGTTAAAGATTTATTTAGGTTTAGCAAAATAAACCTAAATAAATTTAAATAAGTTATACATGATCCAATAAGTATGTAACTAAACCTAAATAAATCTATAACTAAGTTAGACATGATTCAATGCGTATGAAAATTTCACTACAAATCAAGCACACAATAATTATCCCATCATAAAAAAATCACTACAATTGGACTATAGAATCTGCACATATTAATTATTTAATTGAATTACAGAAAAGCATAGATATAGATATATGACAAAAACTTTGTAATAAAATTGGATTTTTTATTTTATGATTTTTTGTGATTTACTATAATTTTTCAAAGATTCAACCAAAATAAATAAATAAATAAATAGATAAATAAATAATGACCTAACCAAAAACATTGTTCAAAATCGATCAGGAAGATAAAATTGTAACACCCCAAAATTTTGTGTCTTGAAAGTAGGATTTAAATTGATTTAATTGTGAATTTCTGTGCCCATGAAATCATAGGAAATGAAAACTTTTATGAAATTAAAATTTTCTTTGGTAGGAACATGTTTGAGCATTCATGCCCTGCATTTTTGGAAGTTTGTTTGGTTGTTTGTCATATTTCAAAATCCAAATGAAGTTTCAAAATTTGATTTGGAAAATGGGTTTGCAAATAGCTTTTAAATAAAAGAAAAATGAAAAAAACAAAACCCCTCTCCCCTCCCTCTGATCTGGCCCGAGAGGCCCACCTCTCTTTCCCCCCCCCCCCCCCTCGGCCTGCCCCACTCTCTCTTGGCCCAACCGGCCGCAGGCCCACTCCCCTCTCCCCTTCCCCCGGCCCACACCGCCCGGCCTGCTCGCAGTGGAAGCGCCGACAGGCGGGACCCACACGTCAGCCGTCGTTCCCCCTCGCTGTGCAAACGCACGCACCTCCTTTCCCCTCTTCTCTGACTGACACCCTGTCCCTGCTTCCTTATCTCGCTGACAACACGGCCCTACCCGTCAGCTCCTCCTCTCACCTTCCTTTCTTCTTCCCTCCCTTTCCTTCCTCTGTGCCGACGACGCCGTCTCTGCCGACCGTGAAATCTGAGCGGGATTCTTCTCCCTTCCCTTCGCCGAGCACCGCCCACCGGCCGCCTTCCTTTTTCCTTCACCCCCTCTTCTTTCCTTTTCTGCCGCCGCCGTCTTCTTCTTTCCTCGGATGGAACCGACGTCGCCGCCTTCCATACCCGCCAGCGCCGAATCCCTCTCCAATCCTCCCCCTTCCTTCTTTAGCGCTGCTCGAGGCTATAAGTAGCCGAGCCCCGCCCTCCACCGCCTCTAGTTCGCCTTCTCGAGCCCCGCAGAACCACCAGAGCACCGCCGCGAGCGCAGAACACCGCCGCCATCGCCCCTCTGCGGCACCGCCCCTCTGCCTTTCCTAGCCGGTCACCGAGCTGCGCATTGCGGTAAGGAAAGCCCCCAGGGCTCCAGCTGTTCCCCTCTGTCCCTCTCTCACTCTCTGCTCTCGTTCCCCGGAGCTCCGCCGAATGAGCAGCGCCGCCACGACAAACCCGCCGCCGTTCCCATGCCTCAATCGGCGCAACCGAGAGCGTCATCGAGCCCGTGTCGTCCCCCTCATTCCCCCGGTGCCTTTCTCTTGCCCTCCCTCGCTCCCTGCACCTCTGTGCACGCGCACCAGAGCAGTCGCGCCGCCACCGCGCGTGGACCGCCCCTCCTGAGTCCCCCTCAGTTTCAACCAGTGCCCCAGTCGTGCCCGCCATCGCCTCCTCTCTCTCCCCGACCCTTCCGTGTTGCGAATAGTGCCCCGTAGCCGTGGTTCGGCTAGCGACGCCGCGTCCCGGCCATGGCGCCGCCGCGGGAGCACCGCCCCGGCGACCTCACGCCCGCTCTCTTTCTCCCCTTCTCTCTAGACCGTCCGATCCTGCCCAGACGGTTCAGATTAGAAATACCGAAGGGGTACGCCCTCGGTCCATCGTGGACCCGTAGACCGAGCTTCTGTGCGCGGTCCACAGCCACGTGATGCACCTGCCCTGTCCCGCTTCGCCACGTGGCGCCACGCCACAGCACCCGTCAGCCCGCAGTCCCCTTGGCGTATTCCCGCGTTTATGCCTTCCCTTTTTGAAAACGGGAACCTCTATCGGTTATTCCAAAATACGCTTTTCTTCTATTTACAGATCTGCCCCTCCTATTCAAATGCTTGCAATTTCCCCGTTTCAACTTTGTTTTGACCCAAACGAGTTGCGTTAGATCCGTAATTTTACGCTCTATCTAATAGTATAGATTTCATCTATGTTAATTACTTTTAAAAATCAAAGTTAATTAATTAATTAATGCTTTAACCTGCTCTTTTCAAAATCCTGTTTAATCTATATTTTCTCCGTTTTAAATCTGTTTCTTTCCGTTCAAGTTGCGTTGGCTTCGTATCGACGTAACCTTTTCATTAGTGATCGTTAATACCATGTTAATAACCCTGTATTTTGATGATGTAAAACCCTGACTTGATTAACCACTTTACAACTTGCTTTATACATGAAATGATGATGGTTTCAACCTCCGTTTTCAATCCAAATACAATTTTGATCTAATCTAATCAAGGTGTTTCTTTGAAATACTTTATACACTCTTTTATATAATAATAAAATTGATAAAGCCCGTAGTTCTCTTTTATAAAAGCAAATCTTCCATTAGTTGTATTTCGATCATCGTAGCTCCGTTTAGCGTGATCTTCGCGACTGTGTGATCGTAGAGTTGCGTAGATTTCTTTTTAAATCCTTTTCATTGATTTGGTGTATTGTTCTAATTTAGCCACGTTTGTATGCTATGTATGTTTGTCCAGCTGCTTGTGTGGTGATTTGTTAATTGTCGTCCAATCGGTGAGTTTTGCGTTGGTGATCAAGAAGAAGTCGTCTGAAGTTGAGAAGCAGTTAAGACAAGTATTATATGGGATCTTCCTTGACGTCCTATTCATGAAGTTTTTCAATAAAATCATATGCATGTGTCTAATCTTGTTGCCATACGGTTTACCTAGATTTGATTACCTTGAACCTTGAAATCCTATGGGTTACCTTTGCATATGGGTAGTTATTGCTAGTGCTCCCCTTTAACAAAGCATGATCTTTAATCTTGATTAACGACTATATGAGATGATAAAGTAAAACTTGACTTTTTAGTAACATGGATTTAGGACCCTATCTGTCAGCAAAAGTTGGGACATACAGTACAACCACGAGGGCTATAATGGCTCTGGCTTTAGTTCAGTATGAGGGCAACTCTCTCGCATGTGGCAGTTCACGAAAGTTGCCATTGCCGAGCGGTTGCGGAGCGGCTAGAGTGGGGACCGCTGCGTGTGTGTACCATCCCGGGGCTCCTATATACCCCTTGCCCGTGGATCCGTAGTGTCTGTTGTTTGTCAGCGAGCCCCTTTGAAAGACTTCATAGTGAACCCTGCCGCCCTTCCATGGAAGTGGGTCAAGAGGCTGATCCCCTCTGGTGAAAGGGTAAATCACGACTCGTGGGTAAAATGTACAACCTCTGCAGAGTGTTAAAAACTGATATATCAGCCGTGCTCACGGACACGAGCGGCTCGGAAAACTCACAGACTCTTTGGTTACTTGTTGGTTATCTTTATGAATCACTTTATCATGGAATTATGTTACTTGTTCATTTGTTTAATTGATCATGCAATTTAATTTGGGGACTTAAGCATAACTTTGATCTACCACTTATAAAGTTTTGATACAAATTAAAATGCTTACCGCAGTAAACCAGTGTCATACTTTTTGAGCCTCATGAACCCCATATATACTTGTTGAGTACGAAAGTACTTACGCTTGTTTTATTCTTTTCAATTTTTGGATAAAAATCCCGGATGGGTACCAATTTGTAAGAGTTGGAAGAGATAGGCTTGTGATCAACCAGTCAATTGGTCCCTGTGGAGTGGAGTCTTCACCTGAAGTTCGGAGTGTCTTACCGTTGTTT
>CM039138.1:23508958-23648763 GCA_022036555.1 Microstegium vimineum | reverse complement strand
GCCAGACAAAGCACTTCACCACTGCGGTTTAGGTTTGTATGAGCGGCTGATGACAGTTACCAAACCGCGGATACAAATCATGATCATGGATTTTTAAGAGCAACTCCTAAGCTGCCCCTTCAGATCCTATTTATAGAGATAGTTCGGCCTCCAGCCGACCATAAAAATGGTTTTGAAGAGACGGCCGGACTCAACAGTTGCCTCTATAAATCGAATTTTTTTAAGGGGCGGTTTGAGTTTAGAACCACCCCTACAATTGTTTTCTCACAAAAACAAAATTCAAATTTGCAAATTTAAATATAACTAGAATATATATATATATATATATATATATATATATATATATATATATATATATATATATGCTATTCTACAACCTAGGTGTAGAATAATTATTCTACACCCACCATGTAAACTACCAGCCCACCTCCGCCTCCCGCCTGCCCGATCGTCCCACCTCCGCCTCAAGCAGCCCGATCAGCCCACCTCCGCCTCTCGAGTCTGAGGACTTTAACCGGTTGGGCTAACCATTAGAGCGTTTAGTTGCAGATATACCAAGCTGCCGATAAAATAAATGGCGATACTGAGAACTATTCAAGCTATAGATAGGTTGTAAGACGAAAAAATTACTATAGATACTGACAATACTTAAAATACTGGTACTCGAAGATACTGATAAATATTAAAGATATACTTGAAGATAAATACTAAAGATATAATTGAAGATACCAAATAAAATCCTGATAAGAATATTGACATCATAATCAGTATTCGTAATAAAAATACTGATAAGAAACAAAAATACTTAATATTTACATCGTAATCACTATTCATAATAAAAAAATACTAATAAATATTGACAACTATTAAAATAAAAATACTAATCATTGAAACTCTAATCGGTATTTGCAATAAAAATACTAATAAATAATAACAAATATTGATAACTACTAGAACAAAAAAACTACATACTGAAATCCTAATTAGTATTGTACTAAAATAAATGTTGTAATCCTAATCAGTATTTATATTTAAGAAATACTTGTATATATTATATGATTAATTATAGGGATATTTTTTCATGTATAGCCTTATTAAATAAGGCTGTGAGTGCATTTGCTACAAAAACAAATTGTGGCTTGCCTGGTTAGCTCAGCTCAGCTAGACCTCTCTGCGTTGCAGTCGGTGGTTCGAATCCTGGGTGGGGGTTAATTTTTTCTACACAAGCTAAGCTAGAGCCTCTACTTTGTAAGAATGTAAAGAATGTAATACAAAGCTAGAGATAGAATGGTTATACCAACGTGAAGCGATAAGCCAATAGATAACCAATCAATCACAAGATGAATCCTCAGAAGAGAGACAATGAGACACAATATTTTTTACCGAGGTTCACTTGTTTACCAACAAGCTAGTCCTCGTTGTAGCGATACACCCACTTGGAGGTTCACGTGCTAATTGGTAATCAAAGCCAACCCGTTCAAGGGTGCCGCACAACCAACACAAGATGGGGATCCCCAAGCTACGCGGAATCCACTAGAGATACCTTTCGCGAATCTCCCGCGGGGTAGGTTCAAGAACCCCTCACAATCCACCGATCGGAGCCGGAGACAATCACCTTCCTTCGCTCAACGATCCTCGTTGCACCAAGCCGTCTAGAAGATGGCAATCTCCAAGAATAACAAGAGCTCCGCGATGACGACGATCACCAAGTACCACTAGGATGCAATCAACAAAGCAATGCACTTGGATTCACTCTATCTCTCTAGAATATGTCAAATATGTTTAGAGGATGAGTGGTGGAAGCTTCTCAAGCAAGCACAAATGTGTGAGTGAGTAGAATTTACAAGAGATGCCCCAAAGGGCCGGCCATATCACTTATATAGCCCTCACTCAACAACTAGCCATTTTGCCCCCAAAGCTGGCTCTCTGCGCGACCTCCGGATGCACTTTACACATGGGGTCCGAACCATCAACAGTGTCCGGACCCTTCACTAGCCGATAGCAAACCCTATGTTTGCAAGCTCCGGACGCGACCTCCGGACGCGCGCAACGCGCCGTCCGGACTATGCCGCATGCGTCCGGTGCCCCTGCCGTTTGAAAACGGCCGCTTCGCCCCTTTGCCGCTGCTTGCCACGTGGCTCCGGACGCACCTGTTCACAGGGTCCGGAGTCACTGCTCCTTGCGTCCGGAAATATTTTCCCGGGCGCCCGAGCGCACCCGAGAGCTCGCTTGAGCTCCTTAGCACCTCCGAACCCAAGTCCGGTTCATGGTCCGGACCATCACCCTACGTTCGGACCCTCTTTTCCAGAGAGTTACAGAGAGCGCCAGGCTCCGGACGGCAAACAACGTCCGGATGCCTCTCACCAGCCGAGCCAGCAAGGGTTTGCCATCGGACGCACACGCGTTGGTCCGGTCGGCCAGAATCCTTGCGTCCGGACTGCTTCCAACTGCCCAAACACTTCTCCAACTTCTTCCAAGCTTCCAAGAGCCAACACTAAGTGATCCCTACACTTGTGC
Organism: Microstegium vimineum; assembly: GCA_022036555.1. NCBI lineage: Eukaryota > Viridiplantae > Streptophyta > Magnoliopsida > Poales > Poaceae > Microstegium > Microstegium vimineum. The sequence goes on along the minus strand of CM039138.1, from coordinate 23,646,246 downwards.
ATGTGTGTTAGCTTTTAGTTCACAATTATCTTGGATTAAGTTGGTTGTTTCACTAGTTCAATTGATTTTAATGCAATGCATATGAACCTAGTGGCACATGATAATCGTAATCATACTTAAGAGCTCCCTCCTTGATAGTACGTCTATCTATCCTAAATGTGATCACATCCTCTATGATGTCTTGATCACCAAACCAAAAATGGTTCCTAGCAATCACCTTTGCCTTCACACCATTTTCCTTTCCACCACCATGCTAGAGCTTGTGCCATCCACACTTGATTCACCTTGCTCCATCACATGGTATGTACCAACCTATCTCATGATTCACACTTCGAGATCAAGGTTAGTACTTTGGTGGGTTTCATCGATTACTCAAAACCAAAACACATGGGGACTCTCAATCTCCCCCTTTTTGGTAATTGATGACAACCCTTCCATAAAAGATATGAAATATAATCATTTTGAACTTGAGTTGCTTGTCCAAGCATTTTAATCAAAGATTCAAGATTTGGACAAGTTACACAAATTCGGTTTTGGTAGTTATTAGCTCCCGCTACATATGTGCTTCATGAGTTTGGTTCAAGTTTTGCACATATGTATAGATAGGCATTGTGGGAGAGGAAATAGCTACCAAATGATGCTAATGTGTAAGAGTTAGACCTTTGAAGCGTGATACCATCAGAGTGCGGAATTTATGATCACCCTTAGCACCATGATTAGCTAGACACCACTTGAAGCAACAACTAGATAACCTCGTGAGATCAAATTAAGAGCAAGGTTTCTAGAGATTACTTGAAACTACAAGGGTCAAAGCTAATCCACCTATGCATGCTAGTTGATCAATCATCATCCAATTTGTATCACTAGCAAGCACCACTCAAGCATGAATAATTGAATTTAAAGTACTTGTTCAACAATACATATGAGGATGCAAACATTCAAATGCAACAATAGTGTTTATGAGCTTGCTCCCCCTATTTGTATGTTCTCTTTCAAAATTGATTTTTCATTTTTCTCCCATGTTATATATCTTTTCAACTTCTCCCCCTTGATCTTTTGTCCCCCATGACATCTTTTATAACTTCTCCCCCTTTGTCATCCAATTGACACAAAAAGGTGGGACCAATTATAGATATTTAAGTTTTAGCTCCCCCTAAGTGTGAGATAGGGTGAAAGATTGTTTTTAACTTTAGCTTGATCTAAGCTACTTGCCCAAGATATTTAATTCGGTTTAAACTATAGACAAGCTTCTTCACACATGCTAAGATGGTTATCTTGCCTATGTTGAATTAAACATTTTGAGTTCATAGACAAAGAGCAAACACTAGGATTGCAAGCACATTAACATGTCATATGCCACCACTAGATCATATCAACTCATAGAAGCTATAGTGGCACCATATAAGCATCAAAGACATTTTAGTTTTCATGAATGAGCCTAGAAGCATGAGTTATGTCTATATGTTCTACACAAGTCCTAACAAGGTATGCATGAATGCTTTCAAATCAACTTTTACCTTGCATTGTTGGAGTAGAGGCATGTCATATAAGTGGGGGTGCATCAACTCATGTTTGAGAAATCAAGTATATTCAACTCATTCCTTAGCTTGCAAAACCTTTTCTCATCTAGTGGCTTGGTAAAGATATCGGCCAATTGATCTTCGGTGCCAACACTGGTGATAGAAATATCCCCTTTCAATTGATGATCTCTAATGAAATGACGGCGGAAATAAATATGCTTTGTTCTTGAGTGTTGAACCGGATTGTTGGTGAGCTTGATTGCACTTTCATTATCGCATAGCAAAGGCACTTGCTTGAATTTGACTCCAAAGTCATTCAAAGTAGCTCTCATCCAAAGTATTTGTGCACAACAACTCCCCACACTAATATACTCGGCTTCGGTGGTAGAGAGTGCCACACTATTTTGCTTCTTTGATGACCATGAGACTAGTGATCTTCCAAGCAATTGACAAGTGCCCGATGTGCTTTTCCTTTCTATCTTGCAACCCGCATAGTCTGAGTCGGAGTATCCAAGTAACTCAAAGTTTGATCCTTTAGGATACCACAACCCAACATTAGGTGTATGCTTCAAATATCTCAATATCCTCTTTGTGGCTTTCAAATGACTCTCTCTAGGAGATGCTTAAAACCTTGCACACATGCATACACTAAACATGACATCCGGTCTTGATGCGGTCACATAGAGCAAGCTACCAATCATTGATCTACCATGTTGCCACTAGCATCACCATCCAAATTTCCATTTGTTCCCATGGGTGTACTGATAGATTTTGCTTCATCTAGATTGAACTTCTTGAGCATGTCGTTGATGTACTTGCCTTGACTAACAAAAGTCTCATTCTTCATTTGCTTGACTTGAAGACAAGGAAGTAACTAAGCTCTCCAAGCATAAACATCTCAAATTCATTTGCCATCATATTTCCAAATTCTTCACAAAACTCTTGATTGGTTGACCCGAAGATAATATCATCCACATAGATTTGCAACACAAACAAGTCCTTCTCAATTTTCTTAGTGAATAGGGTAGTATCAACCTTGCCCATAATGAATCCCTTAGAGAGGAGGAAATCTCTCAACCTCTCATACCATGCTCTTGGAGCTTGCTTCAAGCCATATAATGTCTTCCTTAGTTTGTACACATGGTTGGGTTTCTTGTCATCTTCAAAACCGGGTGGTTGCTCAACAAATACTAATTTATTGATGTACCCATTGAGAAATGCACTCTTCACATCCATTTGATAGAGCTTGATGTTGTGAGCACAAGCATAAGCCAATAGAATCCTTATTGCTTCTAGCCTTGCCACTGGTGCATATGTTTCTCCAAAGTCAAGACCCTCTACTTGAGTGTAGCCTTGTGCAACTAGTCTTGCTTTGTTTCTCACTACTGTTCCATCTTGATCTTGCTTGTTGCGAAAGACCTATCTAGTGCCAATGACATTGTGGTTCTTTGGTCTCTCAACTAGCTCCCAAACTTGATTTCTAGTGAAGTTGTTGAGTTCTTCATGCATAGCATTCACCCAATCAATATCTTGCAAAGCTTCTTCAATCTTGGTTGGCTCAATAGATGATACAAAAGAATAGTGCTCACAAAATGAGGCCAATCTTGATCTTGTTTGTACACCACTAGTGATATCTCCAATGATATGATCCAAAGGATGATCCCTTGCAATAGATGTAGGTTGGAGTATTGGAAGTTGATTGCTTGTACTTGATTGATCATTGAGTAGAGTAGATGAACTAGCTTCTTGATCTTGAGTTGGAGAGGATGAACTAGCTTGATTATCATTTAGTTACACATTGGATGGATGATTCACTTGATCTTCAATATCTTGGTCATCATCCACTTGCCTTGGCCGAATGTCTCCAATATCCATATTCTTCATTGCATTGGCCAATGGTTCACCTCTCACATCATCATGGTTGGCATTCTCATCTTGAGATCCATTTGTTTCATCAAACTCCACATCATGTACTTCCTCAACTATGCCATGAGTAAGATTCCATACTCTATAAGCTTTGCTTGTAGTTGAGTAGCCAAGTAGGAAGCCTTCATCACATTTCTTCTCAAATTTGCTCAATCTTGAACCTTTCTTCAAGATATAGCACTTACATCCAAATATTCTAAAGTATACAATATTTGGCTTTCTTCCATTCAATAGCTCATAAGGTGTCTTCTCAAGCATCTTGTGGCAATAGAGTCGGTTGCTATAATAGCAAGCCGTGTTGATAGCTTCGGCCCAAAAAGAATCACTCACATTGTATTCACTAAGCATAGATCTTGCCATATCAATGAGTGTCCTATTCTTCATCTCAACAAGTCCATTTGATTGAGGTGTATACTTGGCCGAGAATTGATGTTTGATTCTATGTTCATCACATAGCTCATCAACTCTTGTATTCTTGAATTCGCTACCATTGTCACTTCTTACTCTCTTGATAGTTGTTTCAAATTCATTTTGACATCTCTTGACAAAGATCTTGAATGTATCAAATGTTTCACTCTTGTCACTCAAAAAGAATACCCATGTATATCTAGTGAAATCATCAACTATCACAAAGCCATATTTGTTTCCACCAATGCTAGTGTAGGCGGTTGGTCCAAACAAGTCCATGTGCAAGAGCTCAAATGGTTTGCAAGTACTCATCATGCTCTTACTAGGGTGAGTATTTCGAACTTGTTTACCACCTTGACAAGAGCTATATAACTTATCTTTCTCAAAGACCACATCTTTCAAGCCTCTAACTAGATCATGCTTGACTAGTTTGTTCAATTCTCTCATTTCAATATGACCAAGCCTTCTATGCCATAACCAACCCATGCTAGATTTGGATAGCAAACAAGTTGACAATTGAGTTTCTTTGGCATTGAAATCAACCAAGTATAGGTTTTCATATCTAAAACCTTTGAATATCAAGTTAGAGTCATCTACACTTATGATCTCCAGTTCCCCAAACACTTCTCCAACTTCTTCCAAGCTTCCAAGAGCCAACACTAAGTGATCCCTACACTTGTGCACGTGTGTTAGCTTTTAGTTCACAATTATCTTGGATTAAGTTGGTTGTTTCACTAGTTCAATTGATTTTAATGCAATGCATATGAACCTAGTGACACATGATAACCATAATCATACTTAAGAGCTCCCTCCTTGATAGTACGACTATCTATCCTAAATGTGATCACATCCTCTATAATGTCTTGATCACTAAACCGAAAATGGTTCCTAGCAATCACCTTTGCCTTCACACCATTTTCCTTTCCACCACCATGCTAGAGCTTGTGCCATCCACACTTGATTCACCTTGCTCTATCACATGGTATGCACCAACCTATCTCACGATTCACACTTAGAGATCAAGGTTAGTACTTAGGTGAGTTTCATCAATTACTCAAAACCAAACCACATGGGGACTCTCAGTTGCGCGTAAGTGGGAAGCTGGGCCACGCGCGGGAAGCTAGGCTGCTGCGCGTGAGTGCGGACGCGAGGTCTGGCCAACCGGCCGGTGGAAGGTGGGCCAATTGCTGGTTGGATGGTGGGTGTGTGCCGTACGGCCGTTCCCAGCTGATCCGGGGACTCCTCCCACGCGCCAGACCTCCCCGCGCGTGCCGTACGGCCGTACCCCCATGGACCCGCCTGCTCCGTCCCGCTCCTTTGATTTTTTGGGAGGTCCTTCTGCTGCCCGATTCTTTAAGATAGTAGACAGGTGCTGGAAGATGCACACCCACACATACGTGAAATTTGCTTTGTAAAATGCAACTTTGATTTCATAGTGCTTGAGTTGTTTTTCAGTAGCTTGGTACAAGTGTACAACCGGTACTGAGTAGTTATTATTACATTTAAGTATTTGTCAGTATCTTAAAATATTTTGTCAGTATTTTCAAATATTTTATTAGTATTTTTAATTATTTTGACAGTATTTTGTGAGTAGCCTATTGCTAGTACCTTTTAAGTAGGTTTCAGTAATATTTTGTCAGTATATTTAAATATTTCATTGGTAATTTGGTACAACCAGTACTCTAAATTTAATACTTGCTAGTATCTCGAAGTAGTTGTTAGTATCTTCGAGTATTGTTAGGGCAGCACCAATACTGTGTAGGACCACCTTATTAGTTATACTCATTAGTGCCGCATTTGGTATACTGATAAGGTTTGATTAAATACTTTTTAGTACAATCTATCCTTTAGTATTTGTCAGTCCTTCAGTACTTATTAGTCTTCATTTGGTTTTCCGTAAGTTTTTAGTTCAGTATTTTTCATATTTTATTTAATCTAACGGTAGCTTCCAGCACTCACAATATTCAGTATCTCTCAGTATCATATCTGACTGTATTCACTACTCATTGTGGAGTGACCGTTGGATTCCAAATCATTTTAATGGAAAACCACTGGTCCAGCCGGATGTACCTTCAGTGTCTACTGTGGATGAAATTATCACAGAAAGTGGCGACTGGAATGAGGATTTGATTAAGCAGATATTTGTGAATGTTGACGCAACCGCCATTCTGAGCACACCAATCCGAGGAATTGGAGATGATTTTTGGGCCTGGGAACTGGAGAACCATGGACTCTACACTGTACGCTCTGCGTACAGGCATATCTACAATGACCAATGGAGTCAACAGGGGGATGTGCTGGCTTCGCCGTCGCATGACAACACCTGGAAACATGTCTGGAAGCTCTGTGTTCCCCCGAAGGTGCGTGTGTTTTGGTGGCGTGTTATAAACGGATTCCTACCAGCGAAGGGAGTCCTATATAAGCGACATATCGAGCGTGTGCCGAACTGTGATATTTGTGGTGCGGAGTCATAGTCTATCAGACATGTGCTTATGGAGTGCACGGTAGCAAAAAGTTTTTGGCTGCATGCTCGGGATATAACAGGTGTAAAGATTCCACAGCTACATCCAATCACTTGGGCAAATGATCTCATTGATCCTAGATGCTCCTCGGAGAAGTCAGCAGCGATTATCTTGTGTGGGATGTGGCAAGGAATAGAAGCAGACATGGTGAAAAGAACATCCCAGTGAGGAAAGCAGTTGAATGGGCCAGAGACACTGCATTTGATCTATGGAAGCTTCTGCACCTGATTAAAAGCAAAGGCTTGCCGCGGGTGATCAAAAAGTGGGAGAGGCCTAAACCAGGATCGACTAAATGCAATGTTGATGCCTCCTTTCATACGGAGGATCGACGGGGAGCAACTGGCGTGGTGCTCCGGGATCACGAAGGAAAATTCAGTGGCGCTCGGGCTAAGTGGTATGACCGCTGCTTGAATGCCCTGACAACTGAAGCAATAGCAAGCCGAGATGGAGCATTATATGCCCATGAACAAGGAGTGTTACGCCTGCAACTGGAAACAGATTGCCAAGTTTTCGTCAAGCTTTGGGAGAACCGTAGGTACCAGAACTCAGAGATTGGCCCCATTCTACAGCAGATACATGATCTGAGTCGGAGTTTTGACGATTTTTCAATCACTTTTTCAAGAGCTCATGAATGTGCTAAACTAGTATCCCGCAACAATCTGGTGGAGGAGTGGCTAGAACCACCACCAAGCTTACGGGGTATTGTAGAGACAGACTGTAATCATGTTCATGTTCAATGAATGAAGCTCCGGCTATTTCTCAAAAAAAAAAAAAAAAAAACTCATTGTCATCTCGCTCTCCAACTCCTCTCTCTTTAGCGGCATTCTAGCTTTTGGGCATTCATCCTCTGCCACTGGCACATTAGTACATGCATGCGGCAATAGTCACTAGTAGCATCTATCCATCTGCCACCACGAGAAACTGAATCTAGAACCACCAGACGTAGCCGTATTCTATTCGGATTCCATCAGCGCAGAGCGGGACGGCGCATCTCATCGTAGATCCATGTGGGGAGGGTTGCGCCACCGTTTGGAGGTCTCACGGCCATGCGAGCTCCGGCAGAGGTCCGGCGGCGGGGCACGGCGCGTCTGCGAGCTTCAGCGGTGGGTCATGGCGGTGGGCTATGGCAGTTTGCTTGCCGGGCTGGAGCAGATGAATCATCCTGATGGGAAGGAGGGCGCGCGCCGCCGGTGTGCTGCTGCTCGGTGCTCGCGAATCGCGATATAATAATCTGGTGGAAGCGATGGATTCTCGTCGGGCGGGCAGGTGCGAGTCGAGTCGGCGGCCAGGTGCGAGTCGAGTATGTTGGGGCTGGCTGGTGTAGTCGGATCTATCCGATCGGATGGTAGTCATGGTGTAGAATAAGTATTAGGGCTAGGGTGTAGAATAGCGCTGTCACTATATATATACACATACGGTAGGCGTGCGTTGCTGCGCGTGTAGCCAGTGGTCGTGCCTATATGTATAAATTAAAAGATTCCTTTGCATGAACACATGTATATATGAGTGAAAATAGATAGAATCGGAGCGGACAATAGTTTTTCTGTATTCTAATCCTATTTTTATTGAATTTGGAGCGGGTAAGATATTATACGATTTCGAATAGAAAAAATGATTTTTTTAGATATCGGCAAATAGTACAGATTCATACCAGTTTCGGAGCAGAAGCAAACTTTTGTTTGGATAATATGTGGTTACATGTTATTTTTTATGATGATAAACAATTCATTAAATTTCATTTATGCTTACAAAAAATAAAAATAGTTTCGGAGAGGAAGCAAACTTTTGTTTGGATAATATGTGGTTACATGTTATTTTTTATGATGATAAATAATTCATTAAATGTCATTTATGTTTAAAAAAATAAAAATAAATTAATAATTATACAATAAAATACACTATGCTTCAACACTCACCGGAGATTAAAGAAAAGACACCAATATATTCATTAGGAATACCATTCCATGTCATGTGAAAAGATTAAATTAGTACTCCCTCCGTTTCAAATTATAAATCGTTTTGATTTTTTTGGTTCATCCATTTTGCTATGTATCTAGACATATTATTACATCTAGATACATTGCAAAATGAATGTATCAAAAAAGTCAAAGCGATTTATAATTTGGAACTGAGGGAGTATTATATAGCTAACTCGTTTTGCAAAATGCTAGCGTCATAGATTGAGTTGATCTTTACTCTTGCGCTTGCGCTTGGGATCCTTAAAATATTTAGATTATCATATTATATAAACATCGGATAATCCATATCCACCGGATTTTGTCAATCTCATATCCTACACAACATTCACATATAATAGAATTCGGATTATCCGTATCTGCACAAATATTAAAAACACTTCTCCATATTCTTAACATTCGGATTCACAGCGAATCAGAGTGAAGAATTATCCATACTACTTTCACCCCTACAACTATAGTAAGGTCTCGTTTAGATTCAAAAAATTTACAAAATTTTAAACTGTAGCGTTTCGTTTGTATTTGATAATTATTGTCAATCAGGCATTCTAGCTTTTGGGCATTCATCCTCTGCCACTGGCACATTAGTACATGCATGCGGCAATAGTCACTGGTAGCATCTATCCATCTGCCACCACGAGAAACTGAATCTAGAACCACCAGACGTAGCCGTATTCTATTCGGATTCCATCAGCGCAGAGCGGGACGGCGCATCTCATCGTAGATCCATGTGGGGAGGGTTGCGCCACCGTTTGGAGGTCTCACGGCCATGCGAGCTCCGGCAGAGGTCCGGCGGCGGGGCACGGCGCGTCTGCGAGCTTCAGCGGTGGGTCATGGCGGTGGGCTATGGCAGTTTGGTTGCCGGGTTGGAGCAGATGAATCATCCTGATGGGAAGGAGGGCGCGCGCCGCCGGTGTGCTGCTGCTCGGTGCTCGCGATATAATAATCTGGTGGAAGCGATGGATTCTCGTCGGGGGGGCAGGTGCGAGTCGAGTCTGTTGGGGCTGGCTGGTGTAGTCGGATCTATCCGATCGGATGGTAGGGCTGGTTGAGTCATGGTGTAGATACTACACCTTAGGGCTAGGGTCTATAATAGCGCTGCGGTACACATTTGTTATCCACAGCCTAAGCCTAAATGCCACTCACAAAGATGTTGGTGCTGAGGATGGCTTCCTAAGTTAGACGTTGGGTCATGGTATATGCCCTTGACGTGTATAATCTAATCTATACCTATTAATAAAGAGGCAAAATTTCACCCCTATTTTTTTTTGGTATGGCCTTCCCTAACTAACTTTGTGAATGCGGATGTCTCTATTTGTTACCCTTCTATTTTTATATATAGGGATTGGACACAAGTATAAGAATCCAATTCTAATCCAAATAGAGTAAGATGAATAGGAATTCTAATCCTATTCCAAATCTAAATAGTAAAAGACAAAAGCAATTCTATTTATAATTCTATATATGTAATTCATGTTTATACGTGTTTGAATAGCTCTTTTTCTAGCATGATACGAAGTTCGATCCCAAAACCTATTGGGTCGCATACATGATGATCTGGACTCGAGAACAACCAGCTTTCCATACCATTCTTATTTCAACGTGGCTCATGATGAAATAACTACGAGTGAGATGAATAAAGATTCTAATTATAATCCAAATTTAAATAAAAAAAAGAAGATGTATTTACCTTAGAAAATAACAATATAATGACTTGATGATGAAAAAAATATAATATATAAAAAATATGAATAAACATGCAGTACACCCGTGTAGTTTTAATTAATGTTCAGTTTTGTCTTTTAGCCTCTTTTTTGGCCAGGAATTTTTTTGTATGACCTTCCTAGCTTCTTATATATACAGGTAGAGATCCAGGAAAATTTTTCTTTTCAATCTAATAAAAATCAAACGTAACAGAGATGGAAAGAAAATAATTAGAGTTCAAGTACAGTACGTTTAGAACACAAAATCAGACCAATCAAAAAACAAAATCCGAACAATTCAATAAGAATCCGACGCAAACAGAGATGGAAAGAAAATAAACCGGAGTTCAAATATAGTAGATGAAAAGAAAGTAAATTAGAGTTCAAATACAGTACGTTTAGAATACAAAATCAGACCAATCCAATAAGAATACGACGCTCTTCACTGTTGTTCTGTTATAATATATCTATCTATATCTTTGAGGTATTTTTTTTTCGTCTATCTATTTGTTTTTGTGTCCATCTCTTTTCACTACCGGATAATAAAAAGTTTCTTCTATACGGACAAAATAAGAACACAATGAAAAGAAAAATAAAAAAGGACACATTATGAACCGGTATAGAAAAAAAGGAAAAAAGAATATGACACGTATGCTGTAAATATACGGGACTCCATATAGAAAACAGAAAAGAAAAAAATAATGGAGAAAATAATAGGACATGTATGCTACAGGGTATATATATATATATATATATATATATATATATATATATATATATATATATACACAATTCCATATATATATTCATGTCTTTCCCGTGCTAGAACAGCACAATTTAGGAAAGCTCCACAAATATCGCATAAGAAAGAAAAGTATGAAATCAGTTAGATAATAGGCATATAAAACAAAATATATAAGAACTAAAAGGCACAAATCGGAATTTTTTGTCGAAGCCTAGAGACAAAATTTCAGGTGTTTTTTTTTCGTCCATCCATTTGTTTTTGTGTCCATCTCCCTTAACTACCGGAAAATAAAGAGTTTTTTTTTCTATACAGACAAAATAAGGACACAATAAAAAGGAAAAGAAAAAAAGGACACATTATGAACCGGTATAGAAAAAAAGGAAAAAAGAATATGACTGGACACGTATGAAGCGGACTCCGTATAAAAAAGGAAAAAAAGTAAATACCGGACACCATATAGAAAAAAAGGAAGAAAAAGGAAAAGAAAAAATCTATAGAAAAAAAAATAGGACACGTATGCTATGCTATGTGTGTGCATATAAAAGTAAATATACAGGACTCCATATCGAAAACGGAAAAGAAAAAATAATGGAGAAAAAAATAGGACACGTATGCTACTACAGGGTATATATATATATATCACACGCAATGCTACAAATTTATTTCCATATATATATTCCTGACTTTTCAGTGCTAGAGCACCACAATCTAGGAAAACTCCACAAATATCGCATAAGAAAGAAAAGTAAGAAATCAGTCAGATAATAGGCCTATAAAAAAATATATAAGAACTAAAAAGCACAAATCAGAATTTTTTGTCGAAGCCTACGATGACGTGCTCGTGCCGGTGCCAGACAGCCCTCCTGGTGGGGGTGACAGTGCACGCTCATGGAGCACGCTACACCAGCCTGCGGAGCCCAATTATAGGCAATATTTATACCTAACAACCGAACAATATGCTCACGGTGTTCTTGATCACAACCGTAGCGCGGTGGTCTTGACACTCCAAAGCTCTATCGTTATCGAAATTGACATCCCAGCTAGAGAAGCAAAACATGTTCTCCAACTTCGAGAAGGTTGGCTGGGTGACGGTTCAATCTACCCCATGGAACTACCACTGCGGATTCCTTAGTCTTAGCGAGATGCCATTCCAAAAGAGCGGCACGCTGAAGACGAAATCGAGACTAAGCTCGGCGAGGTGTCCTCGTGCATTGGCAAGGGCTGCAGTGCCAGATGCAAATTGTCGAAGCTAAGCATCTGAGCAACGTCGTTGTTTTTGTATATATAAATATTATTGTATATATAATACTAAATTTTAGACTTTGTTCATTGTCACTATGAATGCTAGAGTTTTTTTTCTCTCCCATTGCAACGCACGGGTATATTTGCTAGTTTGTTCTAAAATGAGAATAATACCTGACAAGAAATTAAAAGTTAAAACTCCATGCCATACAGGTAATACGAAAAATAAAGTTACAATATCTTTATATCTAAACTGTTATGTGCTTTGCAATGAAAGGTAAATTATCTTCTGTCTCGCAGGTTCTCGGTGTGTTTTGCGTCGGATGCTCCTCAACGTTTGTCGGCTTTGCGCTAGACGCGTCCGACGCCCAGCCGTTTGTTTTTCCCTCTGCAGTTCTCTCTGGAAGAGCGATGGACGATCTTCCAGCGTCCGTCGGACTGCGCCAGAGCGTCTGTCGCCAGGCTTTTCAGCGTTCGTCGCCCAGTCTCTTCACTATTTGCCGTGGGTTCTTGCCTCTCCACCATAGGGGTTGGGAACATTGGTTTCGGGGTTTCTGGTGAGTTTTTCTCCACTGCCGGTGAGCACCCATCAACTGTGTTTTGTTTTTGGAAGAGTGGCCCGAATATTTCGTGAGAAATTCGAGGCTCTCATTCACCCCCCTCTGGTCGCCGTTCTTGGTCCTTCAAGTGGTGATTTTTTCATTCATCCGACCACTAAAATAAGAATTTTAGATTTAGTATTTCATATCATATGTGTAACTTCTTAAGGTAGTTGTAACTTACCCATCCTATAGGTCTTCTATAGGCACTGGTGTTACTTATGAATGTGTATATGTAATATCCATAGTGTAAACTCCCACACCTCTACTTATGGCATTGTGTTGCATATATAAATGTTAAGTAATCCTCTTCAACAACAACAAAATGGAAGTACTAAAGTAAGCTACATTTATCGACCATTTTGTTCCTTAACAGGTTTACCGGGGACATAAGGTGTGCTTCTATCTACTTTCTTCCCATCCACATTTTAATCGTTTGCTTTGCTTGTCATGTTCACTTCTCTATCTTTATAACGATTAAACATGCTAGATCAACTGTTTTACCTCAATCTTATGTCTCATATGGTACAAATATAAGGATGTATTTAACTTCAAGATTAAGATTTGTTAATCTCTTCTAGAGTTTCCATCATGGCTGCAATGGCTCTGACCCATCCTATACGGTACGTGTTTTCTGGGTTTCCCGATTCGTTTATGTATGTTATCTTAATGGCAACGTATCATGTGCAACCCAGCTTCGTGTGCAACCTATGCAACCACCAATTAAGGTCACATGATCTAGATCCAACGTCTGAGGGTTTTTTTCACTTAAACCCCTCCACCTAAATACACACGAGTTAGATTTAAACCTCCACAGGTGGAGGTGGAGGGGTTTAAGTGAAAAAACCTCATACGTTGGATCTAGATCATGTGGCCTTAATTGGTGGTTGCATAAGTTGCACACGAAGCTGGGTTGCACATGATACGTTGCCTATCTTAATACCTAAGTAAAAATACAAATACATCTGTTAATCTCTTCTGAAGATTTATTATGGCTATAATGACCCAAATCAATCCCCTCTGTTAAAGTTTCTTCAGATTCAGACGGCGTCGGTTAATAGATTTTATTCGATATGGATATAATGGTTGCTTGCTAATATGCATATCTGTTTTGGATAAATGATTTCTTCGTTTGTTGTAATATTTATTTTATTTGATCGGCTAATTATGTTAAATCTTCATTCATATTAAAGATATTAAAGATAGCTGATTTCGTGGCAATACGTTCATGATATCGTCTATTTAGTCGATACCCTTCTAAACTGGCTATTTGAGCCATATATTCAGAACTGTTTGGGGTTGTATAGATATGTTGTACCTTGTCTTACTTACCATCTATTCCTTGTCAATTGTAGGGTTAAATTGACTGGCACTCCTTGGGTTGAATCAAACAGATCAACACACGTGAGTTGCTACAATATCTTGCCCGATCTCAACTAATGGATTGTCCTGCGCTTTACTTTCTATCTAGATCTATTGTCTCCAATGTTTTTACTCTTATACTTACCAGAGCAGTAGATCTAAGATTCTATCGGCTAATCATTTGGTTGTGGTTGTCACCTGTTACGCGTTTGAGACATACGTTCGGTCGTTAGATTGGTTTGAGGGTGGTTGGATCTAGTTCAACATGCGTATGGATCTTGTTCAAGCCACATGGATCCCATATTGGCTAACGTAGCCGATCTGGTTGTGCTTCATTCATACGATGCATGTACTTTGTTGTCTTAATCTATAGATCTATTAAATGTACTGGACGTGGCTTGGTTTGTTTACTTTTATGGCTGCATGGAAACACCCCAATGCTAGTAAACAGGTCAGGTTATCGAGTTAATTGTCATCATGACTGAATGGGAACACACCTCTGTTGATGGTTAATCTTTATCTGATACGTTTAGTAAACCTGATGGGTTGGGATGGTAATGTTGCGTGTATCACATCCTTACTTTACCATTGTGATATTGTTGACGGTCGTTAGCGTCAACTTTTTAAGCAATTATAAACATGATAATTGAATCAATCAAATATAATATCTAGAAATATAGGGCTTTAATTAATAATTTCCATGAGTTTTGGTGTTTCAATATTTTCCAGGGACTATTCCAGAAAAGAGAAATAAAGGGAATCAAATCAGAGAAGATATCGAATAAATCCCGCGGAGAAACTCCTGCCAATCAACTCACGGAGGATCCCGCAGACACCGGAGCGAAGCGGGCCCTGGACCCCACCATGTTCTAGACTCATGGCATGGGGTGGGGCCGGGCGGCATCCCTTGGGCCTACTTGCCGCCATCTTCTGGAAGCTTCCTCTACCGTCTTTGAAGATTGATCTGAGCCCTACATGAAGTCGGTTTGATCCAACGACTGTCATCCATCCCATCTGACTATCCTCAGATCATTTGGAGATCCATTCAGTTTAAGTCATAGGAGATCTAGTCATCCAGAGCTACAAACCTTAGTTCATCTAGAGCACTTTCTAGTTCATAGCATAGCCTAGTTAGATTCGAGAGTAGAGGAAGTCAAGATACGTCAATCGATCTTGGACTCCCGATGTTGTCAAGAGATTGGAGTCTGGTACAGTTCTTATTCTCTTATTCTCTTTTAGTATTTATCTGCAGTTGTATGATATTTATAGACAACATTATTCTCCATTAATATGTTCTTGTTTACTTTGTTCATCGTCTAAGCTAATATATCTAGTATAGTTAGTTTTCTATTGAGTTCATACACATATTCATATAGCGCTCGTCTATTTGATCATATGGCGAGTGGTAGACATTATGTAGGCGTGGTGCTTAGATACATTGCTTATCTGCGGATACCCCCATCTGTGCCGAGTCGTGGGGTAAATCGTGGACGTGACAGGTCCATTGACTCCTCTGTAGGCCTCCCCCCGTGCAGTGGTTTGGTAGGGAGGAATTGTCAAGTTGAGGATATCTTGTTATATCTGAGGTTTCTGAACTCAACTCATCCTATTCATGGCCCCATTGTGGTTTAGAATATTGGTAGTATTAATTAACAATGATTACTAGACGTACTTGCACTAACTAGCGTAGCTTTGACGGTAGCTAGAATACTTAGGAGTTATTTCTTTATTACTTTTATTGGATGACGCTTGTGTAGTGACTAGAATGCTCTAGAAACTTTATCCTTATTATTATTATTATTATTATGACTGATCTATTTACCCTTATCATATATATTTATCATGTGACTTACCCATACTTAAGAGTAGAAATCATTGATGGTTAAATCTCTTCATTCATTTCATATGCTTGTTATTAATACTATAGATTGTCAGTTTAACTAGACCTTCCCAATGGTAGAATATAAATGGCAACCTGGTAATACTCTAGATAAAATGTTACAATGATATATTTAATCTGTCCACTTAAAGAATTATTAGTTCTTTATAATTTCATCTATAATTATTTATTTCTGTCTAGTCATACATAAAATATAATATTTCATAAGTACCATAAAATATTCCTAACTCTATAATTAGGGATGACAACCTAGTTCCATACTTAGGAGTATAAGGTAAAAGATAAGTGGCTAGTTGCTAAAAGAAAGTTAATTACATACCATGCATTTTTGGCGTCATTGCTAAGAACTATGTTCTTGGTGATGTCGTTAAGAAATGTCAACAGATATGATCGGCTAATTATGTACTTTGTACCTGATACCCTGTGAAAGCCGTTTATACATTGTTACTATGCTTTATATCATTTAGAGTTGACTCTTTAGTCAATATCCTTCACTCATTCGGCTATGTGAGAGCCACACATTCATGAAACTATCTGACAACAACCGTCAGGTTCTATAATTTGATATTTCACTTCCTTGTCAATTGCAGGTCAAATTGATTGGCACGTCTGAGATCAATCCCCGAAGTGGCTAAGTTGCTTAAGAGGTTTAGATTAGAAGATCAAGCTCTGCTGCTGCACAGTCTTCGCAGGCCTTGTGTGGTGCTGAGGCCACAAGACCCCATTTTTAACATCAATAATCGGTTAGCTAAAAAATCTCACGGATCAACAGTCATCCCTTATTTGATCCTCTCTCTGGCTTGCGAGCGTGTTGCTGCAACGTTTTTACACCAACAAGAGAATACAAGTTCCACAATATTAACTCTCATATGTTCATCTATTATGCTATTGGGAAAGGAGACGTGAGATCATACGTAAATTCTTCACGTCTTATCTGCTGCAGGTAGGAAGGAAATCAAATGATCCGTAACAGCAACTTTGTTTAACAGAACTAGTCAACCACCCGGTAGCCGAGGGGAGACATTCATTAGGGCTATGCTCACGTTTGAACCATTTGCAACGTAGTCCTTGGTGGGCTGACTTTCAATAGTAGTGTGAAGCATAGAAAGGATTTTCATGGAGAAACGTATTTTTCTTTTGTAAATGTAAAATTGATTTCATGATGCATAGTTTTATCAAAAAGTAATTTATGGGATGGAAATTTAGTAGATATAGTACAAAAATTATTAAAAAAACTATATGAAATGACAGTAAAACTAGTTAGTGGTGCAATTTATGAGTATTATTACATACTCCTTCCATCCCAGATTATATGTCATTCTAAAAATCTTAGAAAGTCAAAACATCTCTAGTCTCTATCTCTACAACTAAAAAATATGGAGAGACCCGTCTACCCAGCTTCACCACGGCCTCCCGACGCTGCTTCCACCACCCGACAAAAAAAAAACCGCCCGACGGCTGAGCGGACTGCCCAGCGCCCCACCTCCCGAAAAAAAACCCGACGCCGGCTCCCACCTGTCCATGGGATATCCTATAGGGCACCCAGGGACCGTCTTACCTAAACTTTGGGCCTATTTTCCTTGGCCCACAAAGGAAGACGGACAGAAGAAACCGAATTCTACTCGGTATGGACGATAAGACCGAAGCGTAGCTTAGAACTCTAAGTTCATAACCGAGTAGGATTAGAGCAACCCTCGACCAGTTACTAGAATATAAAGGGCTGGTGAGGGTATCACCCAAAAACGATCCCTACATACTACACAACATCCGATACATAGAGCGACACATAACACCTTGTATTACGATCAAGAGCAATAACAAACGACTCAACTGGACGTAAGGTTATTACTCGACCTTGTCGAGGGCCTGAACCAGTATAAACCGTGTGTCCCTGCGTGTCCAACCACCAAGATTTCACTATTCGCCGAGGCACGAACTACTGTCTCGGGTAACCCCATGGCAGGATATCGGTGGTAAAACATCGACAGCTGGCGCGCCAGGTAGGGGCTTTCGGTGAATTTTTTCTCGAAAGCTTGGTGGACCACGACCTCAAGATGATGAAACCGACGGAATCCACATTTTTCTTCGGATCGTGGATCTACAAGATCGACGACAACAGAAAAATTTAGAGCCGACTGCAAGAAGGAGTAGATCAAGAACTTCAAAAACTGAATCAAAAGACCCAAAATCTGACGATTTCAAAACCTACCAGGCTAGCAAATGAAGATGGATACGAAATCGACTCGGAAAAGGAGACGCCACCACACGCCAACCCCGAGTCAAACACAAGAAGAATAAACACAGATCAAGTCAGAGTACACAATCAGACTTCAATTAGAAACAGAAACAACTCGGAAGCGAAAAAGATCTCGAGTCCATATGGGTTAGACAATTCAGCATATACATACGGAAATTTCCTTCGGGAGAAGATGACGAGAAGCGTAACTCTGAAAGGCGCCTAGGAGGGAATGATCATGTCAACGACTCCAGAGGGGTGCATCGTGCACTGGCCAAACCAACCCTCAAGAACACAAGGCCAAGATACAGAACTACTATTCCAAGTAGGAAGAGAACTCGGACTATACCAAGAGCTATCATGCAAGACAAAGAGAAGAATCCAACAAGCAAAAAGAACTCGAAGGATACATACCATATACATGACAGAACTGGAACCTTATTTAGAGCCACCACAAATACCTGATTTGAAATCATCAGATGAATCAGAAGGAGATATCTCAGACGATGAAGGAGACGACAACGAAACAAACGATCACAAAACCGCCAGGTTGAAAAAGAACAAGGCTAGAGCAGGAAGAAGGAATCGAGCCACCCAGAGAAAACAAATCTGGAATAAGTATAAAGCAGAGCGGACAGAGTACAACAAAAAGAAGGCGAAAAGAGAATCCATGAAGAACACGGAAAGAGAAAGAATCGAAGAGTTGACAAAAGAACTAAACATCCTCACTAAAGAGGAAAGAATCACCGATGAGCTGATGAAAGAAGACGGAGACCCCAACAAACAACTTGAAGACAATATACCTCAAGAAGGACAAGGGGAGAAGCAAGAAGAACAACCACCCAAGAAGTCGATATTCCACAGACTAGGGAAGACATGGGTACCACAACCTTCGGAAAGACAGGAACAACATCTCAGACTGATAGAACAAAACAACCCGAATTGAGATCAACGTTACCCAGAAGACTATGAAGAATCTGAATACAGAGGGGACAAAGATTATTACTGAAGAGATGGATCACTAGACTTCAACAGAATAGAACATTATGATAGATTTCCATGCTTTGCAGGGAGACTACAGACATTGAAGTTACCACACAAATTCAAGCCAACAAACCACTCCAAATACAATGGAAAAGTGGAACCCAGATAATGGATAAGAGTATATTCTCAATCCATTGAACTCGCAGGAGGAAATAATGACATCAAAGCCTTATACTTCCCAATGACTCTCGAAGCCATGCCTTTGCAATGGTTTGACAAGTTGAAACCAAGATCAATCAAGTATTGGGAAGATTTGCAAGAAGCTTTCTGCAACAACTTTGCAGGGATAATAACACACCCCATGACAGTAGCAGAATTAAAGAATGTAAAACAAAGAAGAGGAGAAACTCTGAGAGAGTATTATCGAAGATTTGGAGAACTCATAGCTCAAATACACAACATCACCGACAGGGAAGTAATAGAGACATTTGTGGATGGAATTGTAGCAAATTGGCACTTCAAAGACTATTTCAGTGAAAACCCAAGATCCAATGAAGACTTCAAAAGAGCTGTTGAAAAAATGATATCGTCAGAAGAAAGAACTCGACATAGATTCACCCGAGATTTCCATGAAAATAAAAGACCAGATTTCAGACCAAATGACAAAAGACCAAGACAAGACAACATGGTAGCAGTGACAGACAACAAAAGAAGATACAACGACAACGACAAAGGAGGGTACAACAACAATAGAAACAC
Organism: Microstegium vimineum; assembly: GCA_022036555.1. Lineage (NCBI taxonomy): Eukaryota > Viridiplantae > Streptophyta > Magnoliopsida > Poales > Poaceae > Microstegium > Microstegium vimineum. Next base: position 23,626,364 of record CM039138.1, on the reverse strand, counting down.
AAACAACAGATACTCGAACAACAATTACCAGGGCAACCATTACACAAAGAGACCAGCAAAAAGGATAGAAGACCTACCCTGCTACATACATCCTAATTCAAGTCACAAGCTAGTTGAATGCGACGTTTTTCAACGAAAATTCAGAAAGAAGGAAGATACACGATCAAACAACTCAGAACAAAGAACAGATGAATCAGGGAAGGATACAAAGAAGGCAGAAGGGAATTATCAAGAACCCTAATGACAAATAGCAGTAATCTTTTCTGGAGCATCATATACAAGAAATAAAAGGCAGGAAAAACTAGCACACAGAATGTAACACCCCTAGTGTTTAAGCACTTAATTAAAACTTGATCATGCCATCATATGCATTAAGCGTCATTCACTTGATTGAGAACCTTGTTATGCATTGAACTAAAATGAGTTTAATTGGTTGTGTTTGATCATATGTATGAATGCTAGTCATCTTTTCAAATTCAAACTTTCAAATTCTAATCCAAACCCTAATTACCAAAGGGGGTGGATTCAACCCTAAACATGATTTTCAAAATCTATAATGAATCTGCATATGATTGTTTAAGCAATGTGATAGATCTCTGTTTGAATTGCAATTGTTGTGTTTACAGCTTTTCAAGTGTTATTCAAGTTTTTAAAGTAATTAGAAAGGGGGAAATCCTTTTAAAAAGGGTTTCAATTTTTTTCCAAAAATGCAATTTCATTTCTAGGCTGAATTTGAAAATGTGCATATTGTCAAAAGTGTAGATCATGAAATTTGGAGAAAGTTTGGTGTTCTAAGTTTTTCATGAAAACCCTTGGAAGCTTGTGCATTTTGCAAAATGGTCTGAGGGTCAGTTCTGTCATTTCACCGAACACCAGCATGTCGAGTTGAGCCATGGCGCCGACACCTGGCCGACCACCTGCCGAGCTCACCGCGCGCCTCCTAGCCTGAGCGGGTGTTGCACCAGGTGCGTGGCAACGCCACGGCTCCGTTGCCGTCTTCAAAACGGGACGCCGTCCACCCCTGCCCTCTCTTTCCACGCCTCGACGCCAACCGTTCCACTTTGCTCACGCCGTCGAGAGAGCACTTCGCGTCGCCGAACTCGCGCGAGCGTTCCAACCACCGGCAAGCTTCCAATCCACTGCCTAAGTCTTCGCCTTGATCTCGCGTATTGTCTGGGTCGCTTGGTTGAAGCAGCCGAGCACTAGTTTGACCGACGCGGCTTCATCTTCCTCGGCTCCGGCGAAAGCGCCGCCTCTCTGCTCCTGGAACGCCTTCGTTGCCGTTCTGTTCGCCATTTCCGCTGGCACGGTCTTCGTCGACCGGTCGTTCTGCTTCATCTCCGGCCACGCTAGCAAGCATTCCGCAACCGGGTAAGCACCTCGAGCTATCCGCGCGGTTGGTTTTTCTTGAATCGAGCCGTCGTGCTCTGTCCGCGAGCTCCGCCACAGTTCATGGTTGTCGCGGCGGTGCGCTTGTCGTCGGGACGTGTTAGTCCATCTTATTCGAGTCGGAGTCTTGCGCTAGCTTCGCCTAGCTGTCCTGAGTCCGTTCGCGGTGTTGGTTTTGCGAGCGTGTACGTGTTTTGGCCGGCGCACGTCGCGCAGATCTCCGCCGTCTGCCATGGCCGTCGGCGGGGTCTTTTCGCTACGTTCTTGCTTCGTTCTTCTTGCGGTCCGCGTTGTTTGGGGGCCGCTAAGCATGTTGGGGTTGTTAGTTGAGCCGATTACGGCATGTGCTCGCCGGCGTACAAGAAACCGAGCTCGAGCCGCCGCCGATGTCGCCGGTGAGAGCGTTCTAAGGGATAGAAAGGGCTCTATCGTACCTCGATGGGTTCGAGGTGACGCGTAGAGTCCAGCGCATGAGTTGTTTGAGCCGCTTGGTAGTCGTCGACGACGCGCTGCCGTATTTTGTGGTCACCGATGTCGCTGCTCTGTTTTTGGGTCACTGACACGCAGGACCCAGGTGTCAGTGAGAGCAGTGAAGGGTTTTCCTAATTTTCAGTGTTGCACAGTAATGACTTTTGTTATTTTTGTATGTTTATTCCTGTGCATAAACAAATTCTGTAAAAATTTGTGTATGCTCTCTGTGATGTGTAGTATTTAATAAAAATATAACATGTCCATGTTCAGTACATTTTTGATCATGTAAAAATGGTCAAAGTAATTCAGAAATGACTTTTCCATGATTTTTTCATGTTCTGTGTAATGCTCCAAAAATTTTGGGAATTTTTGTGTAACCTTTGTATACTTATACCTTTATGTATAAAAAGTTTGGGAATTTTTGGATGAACTGTTGAACATAGCTATTTGAATAATTATTTATAAAATGATTAGAAACTCTAATGACTTTAGGTTTTGGGTGATTTTGTATTGATTGATGCAAATGGCATTTGTCCAGTGACAAACACAGTTTGGACATGTATTTTCATATGTTGTTTGCTCAGTGCTTTTGGACATAATTATTAAACTTAGTAATTAGTTTAATCATGTTGTAAGTAAATTGCTTTATGTTTTAGTTTAACTTTTCCTTCATGAAGGAAAGTTATACTCAAGGTTGTAATCTGTTTTAATCAATCTTTAAGTGTTGTATGTGTGTTGTAAAGCATCATGGCTATTATTTCAAGCATCATTTAAGCATGTCATTATATCGTGTAGATTGTTCGTTGGTTGGGTTGGATAATCTCTCTCTTGAAGGGGATTTCTCTCTTGTTGAATCTGAGCCCGAGTTTGTTTATCCCTCCAACCAAGGCAAGCCCCAATGCATTAAAAACCCTACCTTGTATTTAAAAAGCTTTTCTTTAAATACACTTATGGTTATAATATTGCATTACGGTACTTTATTAAATTCCTACTTGATGCATGGCCTTATCCTTGTACTATTGTACCTGTACCTTGTCACTTGTTTAAAGATGAAAACTTTTGCTAAGAATGCTTAGTATGCTTAGAGTTTTCTAGTAGACCGAGAGTACCTGTTGTCTGAGATGTACCTCAACTTGGGGCACTATGCAAGCAACCTTGAGGTGTACAACAATGTTCTTCATGAGGAAGTGCATCACCTCACCAACCTGCTGAACCCCGAGTATCAGCAGCAGGCCATGGCAGAGGACCTTGGAGTGCTTGTGCAGGCAGACCTGGCCTTTGTAGACCAGTTCTTTGCACCTGCTCCGGAGGCTCAGGGTGGAGTTGAGCCAGAGCCATAGGTGATCGTTGAGGACGAGCCAGAGGTGGAGGTGGTGGTCCTCAGTGACGACGAGTAGATCATAGTTTCTCTAGTGGTCTAGTTCGGATGCGAGTAGTGGATCCTGTAAAATAATCTACCTTTATCGCTTTTAGAACTCTTTAGTTTCAGCACTTGTTATGATGATCATGTAATATAAGTGTGAGAACCTTGGTACTTTTATGCTTGTGTTTAAATAAAAGTATGTTTGTGCAAACAGATGGCTGATCCTAACAATGCTGGGGCTCATGATGGGGCACTTCCTGATCCACCACCAGTACATCTCACTTTGGCACAAACATTAGCTGTGTTGATCAATGTTTCGGCAAATAATGCCTGTCTTTTGCATGAACTTGCTCAACATCACAACCAAGGTGGTCATGGGAACCAGGGTCGCAATAATAATAATAATAATCAGGAAACGACTTATGTCGATTTCACGGACACGCGTCCCCCGGTGTTCACTAAAGTAGAGGAGCCATTGGAAGCTGATGATTGGCTCCGCACCATGGAGCAGAAGTTCGAGCTGATTAATTGCACAGAGGTGCAGAAGCCAGTCTTTACAGCTCAGCAGCTTCGTGGTGCAGTAGGATCTTGGTGGTCGACCTTTATAGCTATGCAGCCTGTGGGTCATCGTGCCACTTGGATGGAATTTCGTGAGACTTTTCGTGCTCATTATATTCCTGCTGGTGTGATGGAGTCCAAGTTAGAAGAGTTTCTAACTCTCAAGCAAGGAGAATCCACGGTTATGCAGTACGTGGGCAAGTTCAACCATCTCTCCCAGTATGTTGTTGAACATGTCAGTAAAGATGCTAAGAAGAAGAGGTGGTTTCTCAGGGGGCTTTCCACTAAGCTGCACACCATGCTTAATCACAATCCTAATGCTACCTATCATGAGGTGGTAAGCATGGCTATCTCAGCTGAAAGTTCTCTGCGCATCCATAGGGAGGCAAAGAAGAAGAAAGCAGTGGTTGGGTCTTCTAGTGGTAATTAGAAGAGGCAGAACATTATCTACCACCCTCAGAACCATAATCACTTTCAGTATCATCCTCCTTAGTAGCAGTCTGGGCAGCAGTTCTCTAGGGGTTCTCAGTACCCTAGGCAGAACGCTGGCCCAAATAATCAAGTGGTTGCCAAGCAAACCAGTAATGCTTGCTTCAACTGTGGAAAGGTGGGACATTATTCCAATGTGTGTCCTCTTCCGAAGTAGTACAATCAGAAGTTTGCTGGGAATCAGCAGTAGTAGAAGCAGAATGGCAATGCTGGGAATCAGAAGAACAAGAGTGAGCAGAGGACTGGGCGGGTGTTTCATACCCAGGGTGAAGGGATGCCAGAAGGAGAACCAGTCTTGCAGGGTATGTTTCCTATCAACGATCATCCTGCAGTTATTCTCTTTGATTCTGGTGCATCGCATTCCTTCATTAATAAGTCATTTGTGCTCGAGCACAATATTCCTTTGTCTGAATTACAAATGGACTTTCATGTGCGAACACCGGGTGGTCATATCTCAACTAGAGAGTTGGTTTATAAAGTATCTTTGAGTCTGGGTGGGCATATATTTCCCACGACCATGGTAGTGCTTCCAAACCAGGGTTTATATGTGATCTTGGGGATGAATTGGTTGCAGCAGCACAAAGCTGTGATCGATGTGTTAAACAGAACTATCAAGGTAGATGTGCCTGACAGTAAATCTCAACTCTCGATTTAACTTTCTGTGCCAAAAAGAGAAGTAGGAAAGGTCTGTGCTACAACTGCCCTTGGAGTACATGATATTCCCGTAGTATGTGAATTTCTAGATGTCTTTCCTAATGACTTATCTAGCTTACCTCCCGATAGAGATATTGAGTTTTCTATAGAGTTAAAGCCTGGCACAACCTCTGTCTCTAGAAGGGCCTATCGAATGCCTCCCAAAGAGCTAGCAGAGTTGAAGGCTCAGTTGAATGAGTTGCTCGATAAAGGTTTCATTCAGCCTAGTTCATCGCCATGGGGTTGTCCTGCTATTTTCGTGAAGAAGAAGGACCATACTCTCCGTATGTGCGTTGACTATCGTCCCTTGAATGAGGTGACCATCAAGAACAAGTATCCTTTGCCGAGTATAGATCTCCTCTTTGATCAACTCGTGGGAGCTACAGTGTTCTCTAAGATCAACTTGCGATCAGGGTACCATCAGATCAAGATTCGACCCGAAGATATCCCCAAGACGGCGTTTACCACTAGATATGGGCTTTATGAATATCTGGTAATGTCGTTTGGTTTGACCAATGCGTCGACATACTTCATGTATCTTATGAACTCAGTGTTCATGCTGGAGCTAGACAAGTTTGTTGTGCTCTTCATTGATGATATTCTTATCTATTCCAAGAATGAAAAGGAACATGCCCGTCATCTCCGAATCATCTTAACTCGATTGCGGGAGCATCAACTTTATGCTAAGTTCAGCAAATGTGAGTTCTGGCTGAAGGAAGTGCAATTCCTTGGGCATGTCTTGTCCAATGCGCTGACATACTTCATGTATCTTATGAACTCAGTGTTCATGCCGGAGTTGGACAAGTTTGTTGTGCTCTTCATTGATGATATTCTTATCTATTCCAAGAATGAAAAGGAACATGCCCGTCATCTCCGAATCATCTTAACTCGATTGCGGGAGCATCAACTTTATGCTAAGTTCAGCAAATGTGAGTTCTGGCTGAAGGAAGTGCAATTCCTTGGGCATGTCTTGTCCAATGGAGGAGTGGTAGTTGATCCTAGTAAGGTGAAGGACATTCTGGATTGGAAGCCACCAACGACAGTACATCAAGTTCGAAGTTTCCTCGGTATGACTGGTTATTACCGTCGGTTTATTCCAGACTTTTCTCGAGTCTCGAAACCCATTACCAGTCTACTAAAGAGCCAGACCAAGTTCGTATGGTCTGATGAGTGTGAAAAATCCTTTCATACTTTGAATAAGTTAATGACCATAGCTCCCGTATTAGCTCAACCTAATATTGAGAAGCCCTTCGATATATATTGTGATGCGTCTGGTATCGGTATCGGGTGTGTCTTGATGCAAGAAGGAAGAGTCATTACTTATGCTTCTAGGCAGTTGAAGAAGCACGAAGAGAACTATCCAACTCATGATCTAGAGTTAGCGGCAATTGTCCATTCTTTGAAGATTTGGCGACATTATCTTCTGGGCAATCTTTGTCATATCTATACAGATCATAAGAGTTTGAAGTATATATTCACCCAGTCGGAGTTGAATATGAGATAAAGAAGATGGTTGGAGCTTATTAAAGATTATGATCTTGAAGTGCATTACCATCCAGGTAAGGCAAATGTTGTAGCTGATGCCTTAAGTCGTAAGGGTGGTTGCAACTATCTGAGTCTAAAGACAGTAATTTCCAAGATCTGTTATGAGTTAGAAAAGCTAAGCATATATATGGTGTAGCATGGCAGTCTAGCTAATATCTCAGTGGAACTCAGCATTCGTGATCAAATTATCGAAGCTCAGAAAACCATTGTCGACATCACTCATCTTAAAGCAAAGGTTAAATCTGGAGTACCTACTTGTTTCAAGTTAGATGAAGCCGATGTTCTCTAGTTCAAGGATCGTCTTGTGGTGCCCAAAGTTCCAGAGTTGCAACAAGATATTCTTGATGAAGCTCATACTTCTCGATTGTCTATCCATCCTAGAAGCAATAAGATGTACCAGGATTTGAAGGGGAAGTTCTGGTGGACAAAGATGAAGATTGAGATAGCAGGCTATGTGGCCAAGTGCGATACTTGTCAGAAGGTGAAAGCAGTGCGTTGGAAACCTAGAGGTCAACTTCAACCTTTACCAGTTCCGGTTTGGAAATGGGAAGACATCAGTATGGATTTCATAGTAGGTTTTCCTAAAACCTCTAGTGGTTATGATTCCATCTGGGTCATTGTCGATCGACTTACCAAGACCGCCCACTTCCTACCCATTAAAACTTCACACATTGCTGTTATTTATGCTAAGCTTTACCTATCAAGAATAGTAAGCCTTCATGGTGTTCCCAAGACTATAGTATCGGATCGTGGCACTCAGTTTGTCTCAGCTTTCTGGAGGCACCTCCACGAGCCACTTGATACTAAGCTCCTGTATAACACCACTTATCATCCGCAAACTGATGGTCAGACGGAGCGGGTAAATCAGATTCTTGAAGATCTTTTGAGATGTTGTGTGCTCAACTTTGCCGAGAAGTGGGATGAATGTTTACCTTTGACAGAGTTCTCATATAACAATAGTTACCAGCAGAGCATAAAGATGTCGCCTTTTGAAGCTTTGTATGGTCGGGGTTGTAGAACTCCTCTTAATTGGTCGGAACCTGGGGAACGTGAGTTCTTTGGTGTTGACATAGTTAAGGAAGCAGAAGATAAAGTTAAAGAGATCCACATTAATCTTGAGATCGCCCAGTCTAGGCAAAAGAGTTATGCTGATAAAAGGAGAGGTGCTTTACAGTTTGAGCCTAGTGATCATGTTTATCTAAAGGTCTCACCTATGAAAGGAGTCTCACGGTTTGGAGTGAAAGGCAAGTTAGCCCCTCGCTATGTCGGTCCATTCCCAGTTCTGGAACGCATTGTCAATGTGGCTTATCGTTTAAAATTGCCTGACATTCTATCCGTCGTTCATGATGTGTTTCACGTATCCTAATTGAAGAAGTGTCTTCAAGTTAAGGATACGATCGTGGAAGTTGAAGGAGTGCAACTGGAACCTGATGTGACATACTCTGAGTATCCTGTGAAGTTTCTTGATCGAAAGGATCGAATTACTCGTCGCAAGACCATCAAGTTCTATAAGGTTCAGTGGAACCAACACTCAGAAGAAGAAGCTACTTGGGAATCTAAAGATTATCTTTTAGAGAATTTCCCAGAGTTTTATGTTTCTATAGCTTGAGCTGTTTTGTAAGACCTGGTCATAGTTGTAACAAGGATGATATGAAAAATAAAAGTTCTTGATACATTTCCTTTTCCATTACTTTGTTTCACCTCTAAATCTTGGGACGAGATTTCTTTAAGGGGAAGGGTTGTAACACCCTTGGTGTTTAAGCACTTAATTAAAACTTGATCATGCCATCATATGCATTAAGCATCATTCACTTGATTGAGAACCTTGTTATGCATTGAACAAAAATGAGTTTAATTGGTTGTGTTTGATCATATGTATGAATGTTGGTCATCTTTTCAAATTCAAACATTCAAATTCTAATCCAAACCCTAATTACCAAAGGGGGCTGGATTCAACCCTAAACATGATTTTCAAAATCTATAAAGAATTTACATATGGTTGTTTAAGCAATGTGATAGATCTCTGTTTGAATTGCAATTGTTGTGTTTACAGTTTTTCAAGTGTTATTCAAGTTTTTAAAGTAATTAGAAAGGGAGAAATCCTTTTAAAAAGGCTTTCAATTTTTTTCTACAAATGCAATTTCATTTCTAGGCTGAATTTGAAAATGTGCATATTGTCAAAAGTGTAGATCATGAAATTTGGAGAAAGTTTGGTGTTCTAAGTTTTTCATGAAAACCCTTGGAAGCTTGTGCATTTTGCAAAATGGTCTGAGGGTCAGTTCTATCATTTCACCGAACACCAGCATGTCGAGTTGAGCCATGGCGCCGACACCTGGCCGACCACCTGCCGAGCTCACCGCGCGCCTCCTAGCCTGAGCGGGCGTCGCACCAGGTGCGTGGCAACGCCACGGCTCCGTTGCCGTCTTCAAAACGGGACGCCGTCCACCCCTGCCCTCTCTTTCCACGCCTCGACGCCAACCGTTCTGCTCTGCTCACGCCGCCGAGAGAGCACTTCGCGTCGCCAAACTCGCGCGAGCGTTCCAACCACCGCCAAGCTTCCAATCCACTGCATAATTCTTCGCCTTGATCTCGCACATCGTCTGGGTCGCTTGGTTGAAGCAGCCGAGCACTAGTTTGATCGGCGCGACTTCATCTTCCTCGGCTCTAGCGAAAGCACCGCCTCTCTCCTTCGGGAACACCTTCGTTGCCGTTCTGTGCGCCATTTCCGCCGGCACGGTCTTCGTCGACCGGTCATTCTGCTTCATCTCCGGCCGCGCTAGCAAGCGTTCCGCAACCGGGGTAAACACCTCGTGCTATCCGCGTGGTTGGTTTTTCTTGAATCGAGCCGTCGTGCTCTGTCCACGAGCTCCGCCACAGTTCATGGCTGTCACGGCGGTGAGCTCGTCGTCGGGACGTGTTAGTCCATCTTTTTCGAGTCGGAGTCTTGCGCTAGCTTCGCCTAGCCATCCTGAGTCCGTTCGCGGTGTTGGTTTTGCGAGCGTGTACGTGTTTTGGCCGGCGCACGTCGCGCAGATCTCCGTCGTCCGCCATGGCCGTAGTTGGGGTCTTTTCGCTGCGTTCTTGCTTCGTTCTTCTTGCGGTCCGCGTTGTTTGGGCGCCGCTAAGCATGCTGGGGTTGTTGGTTGAGCCGATTACGGCTTGTGCTCACCAGCGTACGAGCTACCGAGCTCGGGCCGCCGCGGATGTCGCCGGCGAGAGCGTTCTAAGGGATAGAAAGGGCTCTATCGTACCTCGACGGGTTCGGGGTGACGCGTAGAGTCCAGCGCATGAGTTGTTTGAGCCGCTTGGTAGTCGCCGACGACAGGCCGCCGTGTTTTGTGGTCACCAGCGCCGCTGCTCTGTTTTTTGGTCACTGACACGCGGGACCCAGGTGTCAGTGAGAGCAGTGAAGGGTTTTCCTAATTTCCAGTGTTGCACTGTAATGACTTTTGTTATTTTTGTATGTTTATTTTTGTGCATAAATAAATTCTGTAAAAATTTGTGTATGCTCTCTGTGATGTATAGTATTTAATGAAAATATAACATGTCCATGTTCAGTACATTTTTGATCCTATAAAAATGCTCAAAGTAATTAAGAAATGGATTTTCCATGATTTTTCATGTTCTGTGTAATGCTCCAAAACATTTGGGAATTTTTGTGTAAACTTTGTATACTTATACCTTTCTGTATAAAAAGTTTGGGAATTTTTGGATGAACTGTTGAACATAGCTATTTGAATAATTATTTATAAAATGATTAGAAACCCTAATGACTTTAGGTTTTGGGTGATTTTATATTGATTGATGCAAATGGTCATTTGTCCAGTGACAAACACAGTTTGGACATGTATTTTCATATGTTGTTTGCTCAGTGCTTTTGGACATAATTATTAAACTTAGTAATTAATTTAATCATGTTGTAAGTAAATTGCTTTATGTTTTAGTTTAACTTTTCCTTCATGAAGGAAAGTTGTACTCAAGGTTGTAATATGTTTTAATCAATCTTTAAGTGTTGTGTGTGTGTTGTAAAGCATCATGGATATTATTTCAAGCATCATCTAAGCATGTCATTATATCGTGTAGATTGTTCGTTGGTTGGGTTGGATAATCCCTCTCTTGAAGGGGATTTCTCTCTTGTTGAATCTGAGCTCGAGTTTGTTTATTCCTCCAACCAAGGCAAGCCCCGATGCATTCAAACCCTACCTTGTATTTAAAAAGTTTTTCTTTAAATACACTTATGGTTATAATATTGCATTACGGTACTTTATTAAATTCCTACTTGACACATGGCATTATCCTTTTACTATTGTACCTTTACCTTGTCACTTGTTTAAAGATGAAAACTTTTGCTAAGAATGCTTAGTATGTTTAGAGTTTTCTAGTAGGTTATTTCCGGTCACTTACACATAGCGTATTGCTTTGGCAAATGGTTATTCTCTTTTGAGGAAGGAATGTTGTTGGAAGTAATAATTCGTGACCGGGCGGACACGGTGTTTGAGAGCCATCAGCGGTGTCTGGTGAGTGGGTTCTTTCCGCCTGTGTCGTTAGGGCCTTGCCGTTGTCGCATGACTAGGGTTGTGACTTTGGAGTACTTATCATAAAATTTTGGAAGCCGGACTCTGGCTAATCTAGTCTAAAGGACGGTCAAACCGCACTAGGAGTGGAGAGATGACGAGAGTAGTGTGTACCCTCCAAGTTCGAGGAACTGGATGGAGGTGTACTATGCTCTCGGGTAGCGGAACCCCATTCTCGGATAGAGGATCCAGGGAAAGGTAGTCATATGCATGCTTTAGTGTTGTATATGTCGTGTGATGGGGAAGCCCCAACTGGGATAAACCGGTTCAAATCGTCGTGTTCCTCGGATATGGAAACATAACCCTGTTTTCTTCATCATAGTTAATGAAACTTAAATTAGATACTTGTTGGTTTCCTATCTTGGATGGTTTATTACCATGTTATCAATCATAAATTTAGATTGGTACTTGAGTAATCTTTTAAACGAATGAAATGAATTTCAATTCTTTTTATAAATGCTCATTTATGCAAAATACTTGATTCTTGCAAACCACACCTTGAATCCTATGCCTTGCATACCTTTTGTCCACCAAATATTTTCTTTTGTCGGATAAGTCTTGTTGAGTACCCCGTACTCAGGGTTTGTTAACCCCTGCTGCAGATGAGGGTCCCAATCCGGTCTGTGTGGCTTCGTGATGCATGACCGTTGTTTCAGTTGAGGATGAAGAGGATTAGTTGTCTTTGCTTGACTCTTGGGCAAGAGTACTTCGGTTGTTTGTTTATACTCTATCAGCAGCTTGATGTATTATTATCGTATGACACTTAAGTTATATTTCAAAACTTATGGTTTGTAATATGACTCTAAATTTCCACTACTTTGATGTAATAAAAATTATCGTATTACTTCTGCAATATTTGTAATGAGGAGATCTTGTTTGGAGAGAGGTGAATGATCCGCTGTAAAGTGGTGACACCTGACATACTAATTAAGGATTGAATCATTTGTTTGGGATTAAGTCGGATAGACTATTAATCCTGGCAAGTAGGCCCTTTCTTAAAAGGTTCTGTCACATGGAACCATCATGGCAGCAGAACCAGCTACCCCAAGATACCTGGATTGGTTAGAATACCCAATTCAATTCACAAGAGAAGATCAGTGGACAAGCGCAACAAATGCTGGCTATTATCCCTTAGTAATGGGACCAACAATAGCAGGAGTGGCAGTCTCCAAAGTACTCATCGATGGAGGAGCAGGATTAAACATAATCTTCACAGATACTCTGAGAAATATGAATTTGGACTATGAAGGCATGATCACACCGACAAGTATTCCATTTTATGGGATAGTACCCAAAAAAGCTTGCATACCTTTGGGACAAATCACCTTACCAGTCACCTTCGGGACACCCGACAAATATCGAACTGAATTCATCAAGTTCGAAGTAGCCGACTTCGAATCATGCTATCACGCAATCCTTGGAAGACCAACACTCACAAGATACATGGAAATTCCCCACTACCCATATCTATTACTCAAGATGCCAACAACAAAAGGAGTTCTTTTACTAAAAGGAGATCTAAAGAGAGCATACGATTGTGATGTACAAGTCATACAAATATCAGAAAAGCTACAAGACTACAAAGAAAAAGAAGATATTGTGAGGAAAGTTGAGAAAATGAACTCGGATGAAATCCAAATATCGGCAAAGAAGCCAAGCACCTTCACACCTCCTAAAGAAGCAGCCACAAAGACAATTGATCTACTAACTGGAGATCCAGAGAAGACGACAATAATCAGTGCAAACCTGGATCCTAAATAGGAACTCGCGCTCACCAACTTTCTGAGGGATAACAAAGACATATTTGCATGGAAACCAGCAGATATGCCAGGAGTTCCAAAGGAGTTGGCTGAGCACAAGATTGATACAAATAAAGGATCAAGACCAGTAAAACAGAAGCTACGTAGATTCGCACCAGAGAGGAAAGGAGCAATCAAAAAGGAAATTACAAAACTATTGGCAGCGGGGTTTATCAGAGAAATAATCAACCCAGATTGGTTAGCTAACCTGGTATTAGTGGAGAAAAAGAACTCGAAAGAATGACGTATGTGCGTAGATTACACAGACCTCAACAAACACTGCTCAAAGGACCCATATGGGCCACCAAGAATTGATCAAGTCATAGACTCAACAGCTGGATCATCACTTCTATCATTTCTCGATTGCTACTCGGGATATCATCAAATATCATTAAGAGAAGAAGACCAAAGCATGACATCTTTTATAACACCCTTCGGAGCATATTCCTACAAGTCAATGCCTTTTGGACTAAAGAACGCGGGGCAACATATCAAAGAGCAATACAAACCTGCCTTGGAGATCAAATCAGAAGAAACGTCGAAGCCTACATTGATGACGTAGTAGTGAAGACAAAAGAACTAGAATCACTATTGAAAGACCTAGAAGAGACCTTCAAGAACCTGAAAGAGTGGAAGTGGAAACTCAATCCCACAAAATGTGTCTTTGGTGTACCATCAGGACAACTACTCGGCTTTTTGGTCAGCAATTGAGGGATTGAAGCTAGCACCAAACAAGTCAAAGCAATAATGGATATGAAGTCACCCAATAGGGTCAAAGACATACAAAAGCTAACAGGATGCATGGCAGCTCTCAACAGATTCATATCAAAATTGGGAGAAAATGACTACCCTTCTTCAAACTCCTAAAGAGAAAAGAAAACTTTGAATGGACAGAGGAAGCAAATCAAGCTTTCATCAAATTAAAAGAATACTTATCATCATCTCCAGTGATGACACCACCAAGAAGTAAGGAGGACATGATGCTATACATCACAGCAACAAAAAACGTAGTAAGTGCAACAATCATCATGGAAAGAGAAGAACCCGGACATATCTACAAAGTGCAAAGACCAGTATACTACATCAGCGAAGTACTCACAGAATCAAAAGTCAGATACCCACACGTACAAAAACTACTATATGCGGTACTTATATCATCAAGAAAGTTGAGGCATTATTTCCACGAACACAAAGTAACAGTAGCAACCAACTTTCCGCTACAAGACATACTCAGAAACAAAGATGCCACAGGCTGAATATCAAAATGGGCAGTGGAACTTGGATCTCTAAACTTGGACTTTAAACCAAGGACAACAATCAAGTCGTAGATACTAGCCGACTTCATTGCAGAATGGACGGAAATTGCACAAAAAGAACCCGAGCCAATACGAGACCATTGGAAGATGTACTTTGATGGCTCTCTAAAGCTTGGAGGTGTAGGGGCAGGTGTGCTACTAATCTCCCCAGAAGGAAGACAATTAAAATACGTACTACAGATATTTTGGCGAGCAACAAATAATGAAGCAGAATACGAAGCACTCATACACGGCTTACGAGTAGCAACTACACTCGGAATCAAAATAATTCTCGCTTATGGAGATTCAGCAGTAGTAGTCAACCAAGTAAACAAGGAGTGGGATTGCACAAAAAACAACATCGATGCATATTGTGCAGAAGTAAGGAAACTTGAGAAGAACTTTGAAGGACTAGAAATCCACCACGTCTTAAGAGATTCAAACGTGACAGCAGATATCTTGTCTAAATTGGGGTCAGATAAAGCAAAGGTACCACCAGGAGTATTTGTGGAAGAACTCGCAAAGCCATCAATCTAGGAAACTAATAAGCAAAAAGAAGACCCAATGGAGATAGACGAAACAAAAGAACCCGACAGCTCAAGACAAATCCTCAACATAGAAAGCGATTGTAGACAACCATACATTGATCATAAAAGTGAAAACAAACTACCCAGAGACAAAGCAGAAGCAACAAGGATTATAAGGAAAAGCAAAGCCTACGTTCTCGTAAAGGATAAATTATACAAAAGAGCAGCATCTTCTAGAATATTATTGAAATGCGTATCTACGCAAGAAGGAAAAGAATTATTGGAAGAAATCCACTCGGGATGCTGTGGAAATCATGTAGCATCTAGAACACTAATCGGCAAAGCATTCAGAAGTGGATTCTATTGGCCAACAGCACTCAAGGATGCAGAACAATTAGTCAAAACATGCAAGAATTGCCAAATGTTTGCAAGACAATCCCATTTTCTGGCACATAACCTAATATACATACCACCAGCCTGGCCCTTCTCATGTTGGGGGCTAGATCAAGTCGGACCCCTCAAAAAGGCAAAAGGAGGATTCGAGTACATATTCGTGGCAGTAGATAAATTCACCAAATGGATTGAATACAAACCACTAGTCAAATATAGCACAGAAAAAGCAACAGAGTTCGTACAAGAAATCATGCACAGATTTGGGATGCCCAACAGATTAATCATAGATCTTGGATCACCGTTTATAACAAAGGAATTCCAATATTGGGCAAGAGATTGTGGAATAGAGATAGACTATGCATCAGTAGCTCACCCCCAAGCAAACGAACAAGATGAAAGATCCAACGGGCTATTATTACATGGCCTAAAACCAAGACTATATGAAGACCTAAAAGACTATGGAGGTAAATGGATAGAAGAATTACCAAAAGTGGTATAGGGTTTAAGAACTAAAATTAGCAGAGCAACATGATATTCACCTTTCTTCTTGGTATACGGATCAGAAGCCGTGTTACCGATTGACTTAATATGGCAATCACCAAGAATTGAGCAATATGATGAAGGAGAAGCTGAAGAAACAAGACGACTAGAGATCGACTCAATCGAAGAAATAAGAGATAGTTCAGTAATACAAAATGCAAGATACTTACAAGGCTTACGAAGACATTACGACATAAATATGCACCCAAGAACGTTAAAACCAGGAGATCTGGTACTACGCCTAATTCAAAAGAAAGACGGAAGACACAAACTACTCAGCCCATCGGAGGGTCCTTTCATCATTAAGACAACAATACAACCCGGAACCTACGAGCTAATGACAGAAGAAGAAATTCAACTAAGCAATACTTGGCACATTAGCCAACTCAAGAAATTCTACAATTAAAAGCACAAGATACAAGACGTCAAGAACAAACCGGCAGTTTGCATAATGAGAGGCACTGTCTGGAGTCGAGTTGTTTCGTGAGGCAACTTGACAAACCGACTGCTTTGCACCATGAGTGGCACAGTCTGGTTTACATATACAAAATCTATCGCCTATTTGCACAATGAGAGACACTATCCGGAGTTAGTTGTTTTGTGAGGCAACTTGACTAACCGACTGCTTTGCACCATGAGCGGCACAGTCTGGTTCACATATATAAAATTTACCGACAGTTTGCACAATGAGAGGCACTGTCCGGAGTCAGTTGTTTTGTGAGGCAACTTGACTAACCGACTGCTTTGCACCATGAGCGGCACAGTCTGGTTCATATATAAAGTCTACCATTTCATAAGGCGTCCTGACTAGCTGACAGCTTTGAACCATGAGCGGCACTGTCTAGCATTTTTAAGTCAATTGTTTCGTGAGGCAACTCGACAAACCGACTTCTTTGCACCATGAGCGGCACAGTCTGGTACATATATAAAGTCTACCATTTCGTGAGGCGGCCTGACCAGCTGACAACTTTGCACCATGAGCGACATTGTCTAGCATTTTTAAGTCGATTGTTTCGTGAGGCAACTCGACGAACCGACTGCTTTGCACCATGAGCGGCACTGTCTGGTATATATATAAAGTCTACGGTTTCGTGAGACGGCATGACAAGCTGACAGCTTTGCACCATGAGCGGCATTGTTTAGCATTCTTAAATCAATTGTTTCGTGAGGCAATTCGACAAACCGATTGCTTTGCACCATGAGCGGCACAGTCTGGTTCATACATCTACAAATCTACCGTTTCGTGAGGCTGTATGACATCAAACTACTCGTCGCAATAAAGAAGAACAGTCTACCTCGACGATACCAAAATCAATCACTCGTACAAAGTGACACAACAACTGCTTTAAGAGCAGCATGGACTCGACGCAAAAGACTGCAAGCCAAATATTCTCACATCAAAAAGTGACATCCCAACAGCAAGAACTACTCGTCAAAAAACAACAGTATTACCCCGAAACTACTCGGAGGTCATTATACAAGACACGAAGGAGGAAATCTACAGGGCCTAAACTCAGAGGCACAAATCATTCTACAGGCAATATTGTCAGTATAAACATCAAGGCTCGAAGGCCAATAATATTACCCAGGAAGAACTCGACATAGTAAAATAAGGCATTCATCAGAAGGATAAAACGTATCAATCAAAGATCAAACTATTCATCACCGAAACAAAAACAAAAGCAACACAATATCAGGACGAAGCCTGACAATATATTTAAGAAAAAATATCATTCAGAGTATATTACAAGACCACCATTCAAAGAAAAGTAAAACGTGTTTATCAAGAAGAAGGAGGTAACACTTCCATCTGATCAAGTATCTCACTACAGAGACTCTCGACCTCAGGTTTTGTTTGCTCCCACTGAGTCAAAAGATCGGATTCCATAGGGTCTTCAAGAATTCGAGCCAAGGGAACTTCAGGAGCAAGAGCCCGAACAAAGGAAACGATATTTCCAATACATCGTTCAAACCCGTTTTTCACAAACTCACGGAACCGTGAGGGCAATACCGGGATTATACTATCTATACCAGCACTATCATGTTCAATATGACAAACAACAACTACAATAGGCTTCACAGCCTCAAGCAGGGACCTGAGTTGTGCCCGAGCAGAAATCAACTTCCCTTGCAAAGTCTAGACAGATTGCAGGTCCTAGACAAGATCACGATCAGCACCGCTCCGAATCAACTAAGCTTCAGCTAGCAAATCTTGAGCCTTTTTTAAAGTGTCGTCAGCAGATTCACTTACATGTTCAGCCTTGTTTTCAGAAGATCGAAGGGTCTCAGTCATCACCTCTCGATCCTTTTTCCAAGCTTCACGTTGGCGTTCAGCATCTATCGAATATCAAACAAATAAACAAAGTAAATCTAGCAAGACCAACAACAAGTAAACAAAAAGGCAAAAGATACTAGCAAGTCGAGACTTCAGATCAGCAATTTCATCAGAAGCTCGGGTAGCAGCAGAATCTCGCATCTCTGTCATTTGAGCCAATTCAGCCTTTACATGAGACAACTCGGCCTCAGCTTTACCAAGACTACCCTGAATAAGAATAGCCGACCTCTCTTCTTAAGGACCAAACAAAGCATCTTGATCCTGATGGAAAGCCTGCTGACAAAAATAGAGATAAGAGAAATACAGAAAGAAAAATAAAGCTACGAAATAAATGTTATCAAGAGTACCTTGAGCTCAGCACCATACTCTGAAGAAAAAGATTCCTAGGTTGAAAGCAACCGACTAATCCACTCAGACCGAGCAGACAGAGGAATGCAATAATCAACCACCAGATAAACTTGGGTATCAGGTCGGGAAGTCAGAAAAGACTTCCCAAAAGATAACTCAGTCAAACCAGCATCATGAGAAGCCGTCGGATCATCTATAACAAAGAAGTTAGCACAGAGATATATGAAAAGATAAAACCCAGAAGGACAGAAAATAAATGTACCTTGACAAGACAACTGTAGATGTACAACAGCTTTAGAAGAAGAGGAGACACCTAAAGCAACACTGTAACAAAAAATAACAGAAGTCATTACAAGGAATTCGGCAAATATCAATGAAACAAGCAGAAGAAAGGACATATACCTAGAAGATTTCTTTATTTCAGCCACAGTTTGGGAGAAGGATAACTTCGGAAGAGCAAAGTCAAAACCATCATCAAAAGATGGTACAACAGAGCTAGAAGCAAAAGGAACATCAACAGACACCCGACTACATCAAAAAGGAACAAGGATCAACATACATCATGAAAACACAAAAAGAAAGGAAAACAAAAGCGCCTTACCCAGAAGGACTCAGAGGATCAACTGATTCATCTTCAGTTGAAAGGGCAGAATGTCCATCTACAAAATAAAAACAAATTCAAGGGACAAAAGACAAAAAGTCAAACAACAAAAACAAAAAGAACTCGGCATAAGAGATAACCTGACAAAGAACTCAAACGGGCAGACCGCCTCCTTTTTGACCGAGGAAGATCAATATCAGCATCAAAACGACCGCGCTTCGGAGAAGTGGCGCGAGATCCAGTACCAACATCAGTATCATCATCATCAGCAGCAGCAGCAGCATCTGCGTCACCCAAATCTCCGCCATCAATAGCAACAGGGACATTAAGAGCAAAGTCATAGCCAAAACCCTGCAAAACAAACCCATTAGACAAGAACAACAAAAGCAAAAATAGATCAAAGGCATAAAACACTTACAACAGGCGGAGGATTGGCAGCACTATATTCTTGAGTTGCAACGGGAAGGATAACAACACCATTCAAAATCATGTTCATCATCTCAAGAACAGCGTCATCCGAAAGCTCAACATCAGGGATAAGACGAGAGGAATCGCAAAGACCAGTATACTCAAAACCCAGATGAGCTCTTTTCATCAAGGGCTGGACTCGACAACGCAGGAAACTAGCAACAATACCATTGCCTATCAAACCTGATTGCTTCAAAAAACTGAGACGATCAATCAAAGGTTTAAGAACTCGCTTCTCAAAAGAAGTAAGTTTATTAGACCAATAAGGAAGAAAAACTGGAAGAGAGGACAAGTCAAAAGGCTTAGGAAAGGACGGCTGAGAAACATAAAACCACTTTTCAGCCCAGTCACGAACAGAATCAGATAGGGATAAAGAAGGAAAGGCATTCTTGTGATTCTTCCTAGACTGAATCATGCAGCAACCACAATGAGGAACTTTTGACCTACCAGTAAAACGGACTCGAAAAAAGTAACGGGAGAACAATAGGGAAGGAGGAATCCCTACGAAAGCCTCACAAAGATGAACAAAACAGGAAAGGAAGAGGATAGCGTTGGGAACAAGATGATGAAGTTGGAGATCGTAGAAATTAAGAAACTGAATTAAGAAATCAGATGGAGGAAAAAAAGCCCAGATCTGACATAGGAAACAAAAAGAAGAGACCGATCAGGAGATGGATTGGGAGACAATTGATCACCAGGCAATTCGCAAGTAGAAAGGGCCGATCTTAGAAGAAATCCTTGTGCAACTAACTGATCAACATCACCCTGCTGAATGGAAGACATCAGATTCCCCTTACCCTTCATCGCGAGATATTTTTATAACAATGAACCACGGAGGGAGGTTAAACCAAAGACAAAAGGACAAAGATTCCCTGATTACAGATAAACTCGGTAACAAAAAGACAAATGAGCTTATATAAGGCTATAACAAGAAGATTAGTTCCCAAAAATAGTCGTTACTGAGGGGTAGTAATTATGGAAAAATAGTGAAACAGACGCTCCCCAAGATTGCACATCAGAAAAAGGAAAAAATAACGGCCAGATTAGGCCGACTACAGTCAAGTACCATAAACAATTACACCATGAATAGTACAACGTAACAGGAAAACAACTCGACAGGACATAAGAGACACAGGGGAATCCTTTATTAAGAAGCATCAGCAACAACATACAACTGAGTTATATCAGATTACAACACTTCAACAGATACAAAAGTACCCTAAACAGCAGGGAAAAGTAAAAAAACTACATAAACCGGAACCGGTAATTATCGTGCAGGAAGCAGCAACTTGGAGATACTTAAGTTCGGACGAGAAGAAGCTCACCCTTCCTGGTTGCAAGCAGTAAAACCAAGAAGTCGTCCAAGACGAACATCATCAAGGGCAGCAAATCCAGAACAACCCGGAGGGAAACACAAATAAGTGACTGAAGGGTTCATGACAGTACACACCAATACCATCACAAGACCTACATCATTTTCTTCGGGTTCCTCCACAAAGTTCAACTACCCTGAAACTAGCTATCTACTAGTTTTTATCACAAGATCTACATCATTCACAAGATTACAACTCAGGAAGGAGAGAAAGAAGCCCGGGGGCTCGTCAAGCTTGCCAACAAAAATATCCATGATACAACAAGGACCTTCATAAAGGAGAACAGAAGTTATATGGCAAAGGAGTCATACTACAGCTATTTATAGAAGAATAACGGGTGCACATACACCAAGTCCATGAAGAGAAAATTACAACAGTCACAGTACATAAAGAAAGAACTAAAAGCAAAAGATTCTACAAGGACCACATTGATGAAAGAGATACGATTACAGGAAAGGCAGTACATCAGGGTACTATATAGATTATCCAGAAGAATATTCCAAGGACAATCATACAACCAGCAACAACTCTGCATGCCATGAAAACAACTCGGCTGATAATCTTACAATAACCAAACGAAACCAAACTAAGCCTCACTTACAACAAAAGATCACAAGTGACAAAATATAAAGGCTAAAACCAAGGACAGATCAGGTCTACCATCAAAGAAGACCCAGCACTTTGTGAAAACCTTGCGAAGTAAAACAACCCAGAACTTCCGCACAACATGAGGAAAGTTCTGAGTAAAAAGGTAAAATCCACTCCCAACAAATGAAATCAGACAACTCCAGCTCTAGGCTTTCCAGCAAGAGTGTGATACAAGCATGCGCAGCCAGAAATATGGAGTGTACAACTTCAATCGACTCGAGAGCGGCAACGGTTACAGCTCGGGGTCCAGCAGTTAGACAGAGAAGGCATGGAAGCTACTTCACAAGACTTCTTCTGCCTACCACGCCAAGCTTCCCAGGAAAATCTAACCGAAGAGTTAGTCTACCTCTAACTCCATTCACAAGAATTCTTCCACCCACTCAACTACCAAAAGGAGGGCATAAGCCCGGGGGCTGCTCAATCTCACTCAGCAACATGATCATCGAAACCTAAGGATGAAACCATCAATACAAGCATAGCAGAATATATAGCAAGGAAGGACCACCAAAAGCCAGAAGTCACGAGAAAGGAAAAGCAAGAAAAAGAGAAAAGCTGACCAAAGCAAGTAGTAAAAGCAAGATTCTACATACCCGTGAAGAAACAGTACCCACCCATGAACAGAAAGAAGACAAGAACACACTATTTCAGACCCTTCCACCGAGCTCTTTTCCGATATAAAAGAACTCGGAGAAGGGTCGGGGGCTGGAAATACCTACCTTACATGACTTTTTTCTTAGATCCTCCTAATGACTTTTTTCTTAGATCCTACGAATACTTGTACAAAGTATCCAGAGGCTCGGGGGCTACACTCAATGAGTGCACCAAAGGTGCACAAAAAACCACGAGATGAAGAACACGGAAGACCAAGGTTAAGACTTCTTTAGATCCTCCGAATACTTGTACCAAGTATCCAGAGGCTCGGGGGCTACACTCAATGAGTGCACCAAAGGTGCACAAAAAACCACAAGACAGAGAACAACAGAAGACCATTTCATGATTTTGCTTCAAAAAAGAACTCGACTCACTTTCGAAGCAACCCGGCATATTGAAGAAAAATCATGAGATGCTCAGGGGCTTGTCGATGGGATATCCTATAGGGCACCCAGGGACCGGCTTACCTAAGCTTTGGGCCTCTTTTCCTCGGCCCACAAAGGAAGACGGACAGAAGAAACCGAATTATACTCGGTATGGACGACAAGACCAAAGCGTAGCTTAGGACTCTAAGTTCATAACTGAGTAGGATTAGAGCAACCCTCGACCAGTTCCTGGACTATAAAGGGCTGGTGAGGTTATCACCCAAAAACGATCCCTACATATTACATAACATCCGTTACACAGAGCGACACATAACACCTTGTATTACGATCAAGAGCAATAACAAATGACTCAACTGGACGTAAGGTTATTACTCGACCTTGTCGAGGGCCTGAACCAGTATAAACCGTGTGTCCCTGCGTGTCCAACCACCAAGATTTCACTATTCACCGAGGCACGAACTACTGTCTCGGTTAACCCCGTGGCAGGCTATCGGTGGTAAAACATCGACACCATCTCCTCGCAAAAAAAATCTGTCGGACGCACCGCCGCCGGATCCGCCGCCAGACGCTGCCCCTATGCTATCGGGATGTCAGACGCGCCGCCGTTGGACGGCATGCCGCCTCGACGCCGGACGCGCCGTAGTCGGACAAGCTGCCCCCGAACGCTGCCTCGACACCCTACGTGTCTCCGCCACCGGACACGACGCCGCCGTTGGACATGCTGCCTGCCCCCACACCGGACGCGCCGCCGTCGGACGACCTGTTGCCTCAATGCCAGATCCGCCGTCGGACGCTGCCTCGATGCCCTACGTGCCATCGCCACCAGACGCGCCGCTGCCGTTGGACAGGTTGTCTGCCCCACGCCGGACGTGCCGTCGTCGGACGAGCCGCCGCCTGAACGCCGGATCCGCCGTCGGACGCTGCCTCGACGCCCTACGTGCTACTGCGACGCCGCCGTCGTACATGCTGCCTGCCCCACGCCGGACGGGCCGCCGTCTGACGAGCTGGACGCCCTACTTGCTACCGCCACCGGCGGACACCACTGGACGCGCCCCACGCCACCTCGAGGACGGACGCGTTGTCGCGAGACCAACTTGCCACCGCCACCGACGCGACACTACTAGACGCGCCCACACGCTGCCTCGACGACGGACGCGTTGTCGCCGAACCACGCTGCCTTGACGCCCTACACGCCGCCACCGTCGTACGGGCTGCCGCCTCGACGACGCAGGACGATCCGCCGCCGAACGCTGCCTGGCCCCACGACGAACGGGACGCCGCTGGACGTGCCGTATGTGCTGCCCCGCGCGTCTGGTTGTCTAGCTCTCGTGAAGCGGTTGTGAATGAGAGAATTACGTCCAAATTGTTTAATTACGTCCTTACAAAATGATTAATTTATTTGTGCTATATGATTACGAAGGATCAATGCTTTGAGTTGAATACTCTGATTCATTTTAGATTACCCAAAAAAAACTAGCATATCAGTTTGCACAGATCATTCTCTATTTGATCTCTATAGTTTAGGCAACAAAGAACATCAGTGTATATATGTCACTGTGGTATTATATTTATCGTTGCAACGCATTTACCTAGTTATATTATAATATAATAATTTAATAATATTTATATTGTCAACTAAGTATCATTAGATCTTTCATCAATTATATTTCCATAGTATACCTATTTGATGTCATAAAATATTATATTTTTTTCTATAATTTTTGTTAAACTTAAGATACTTTTGACTTTTCAAGATTATTGAAATGACTTATAATTTGAAATGGAGGAGTAGTTTATAGCATATATCATATCAAATGTATTTGTATATCAGGGAAAAAATTGAACGACATTAGCTGAGGCAGGTCAAACATATAATTTCTTTTCAAAGAATAAATTAGACTTGCTTTGTTGGGTTGGGCTATGGGACTTTAACTTCGGCCTATCTAGCCATTCCTGTTGGGCCGGCCCTTCCATCAGTAAAGTGTCCAAGTCCAACAAGCAGCCCACCTCGTCCAAGGCCATCCACCTCAACCTCAGCCTCTAACGTATCCACCGGGTCCACCACTCTACCTGCGGCGGCGATGAATCGACCGTTTACGTCCACGGAGCATCGGCGGCAGGGCACCATAGCAATCTCCCTCCCTCCCTCCTCTCCAGATCCCGGCTACCCTCTGCTCAGGTGGGCTATTTCTCTGTCGTCTATGTGACTATGTTCTCAATCACCACCGGGCTGCGAGGGGAAGGGGATTCTTTCTGTAAGATTGCTGAAAACGAAGGCATTAATATGTCCGTCAAGACTATTGCCGCTATGGCATATATTCTTGCTCTGTCTGCGAGAGAGAACAATGGATATGCCTTGGCAGATTGATTAAGTAAGAGTTTTTCTTCCAAAGTCCGAACATTATTTTCGCCCCTGCAAATGCAATGTTGTTTTGGGCTTTGTGTGTTTTTTCTTCTTTATTGGAGCATTGATAGGTGTATTATAGGAACATGCTAATAATTTCATCCCTGCAGGATGTAAAACAGATCGTCTACATGCATCATGTTTGGTACATTGCAAATTGCTAAAAAAAAGCTGACTGTGGCATTTGCTAATTTCACCTTGGCCCTGATACATCTGAGGCAAGATATGGAGATGAGGAGTCCGCATTACCAGCAACACCACCAAAGATTGTTTGACGTGTTGCAACAAAGTTATGATCTATGTTGGTTTCCACATCGATGTTACCCTCCATGACCTTGACAACATCGGACATCTGAGGACGTCTTTTGCAATCAATCTGCAAACACCACATTGCGAGCTTCATTACTTGTATTACTTCTTGCTTGTATACATGCATATCATTATTGTGTTTGTCGATCAAATCTGCTAGCTGACCATTCTTCACCCTTTCTTCCAATAAGGTAATGAGATGTGTGCTCTCTTCGGATCTGGAGGTGTCTAAGTTCTTTCTTCCGCTGATGATTTCCATGACCACAATACCAAAGCTATATATATCAGCCTTCTCCGTGATTTGGGACGTCAGCCATTCAGGAGCCAAATACCCAGGTGTGCCTCTCATTCTGGTAATCACTTGGCTCGTATCCCTATCGATGAGCTTGCACAGTCCAAAGTCAGAAAGTTTAGCATTGAAGCTGTCATCTAGCAGGATATTTTGTGGTTTGACATCCAAGTGAGCAATTCTCTTTGTGCACTCCTCATGAAGATAACAGAGCCCCTTAGCTATGTGAGTAATAACCTTGCAGCGTGTTCTCCAGTCCAGAAGAGTAGTGTTATTCTCTTGTCCATTGTAGATCCACTTGTCCAAGGATCCTTTAGGCATAAACTCATAAACCAAGAGCCTGTGTGATCTCTCTGCACAGAAACCAATGAGCGTCACCAGATTGATATGGTGAATGCCACCAATTGTCTGCACCTCTGCCAGGAATTCTGTTTTTCCTTGACCAGTTCGATCTAAACGTTTCACTGCAATTACATCGTCACCAAACTGCCCCCTGTAAACAGTCCCAAATCCTCCTTCCCCTAGCTTGTCTCTAAAATCATCAGTTGCTACTTTTAACTGTCGAAATGTGAATCTCACTGGTGTCCCTCGTAGGTCCCCAAATTCTTCCATTTCCTCCATCTCCTGGTGTGTGGCTCTTCGTTTACACGTGAAGAAAATGGCAATGAAAAGGATCACTAGAAAGGTCAAGCCACCTACTGTAGCTAGAATCACAACAACTTGGATTCCTGAGGATGAGCTTGCAGTTGTTGCCCCAGAAGGTGAAGGTGCTGGTTGAGGACTTACAGGTGAAGGTGAAGGTGAAGGCGATGGAGGGATTACAGATGCAGGTTGAGGACTTACAGTTACTGGCGTGGGTGTTAGATCCACCGAGGGACAGAAAACGAGCTGGTAGTCGGTCCCCGCTGGGCAAGCGAATGTTTTATTATCATCACTGGGATTGGTGAATGCATCCGAGCACTGCGATGTGGAGTTGCCCAGGCAGCGTGGCCCGTTGCTGCACCCTGGACCTCCCATGAAGTCCATAGGTAGGTTGAAGCCATCGATGATGGAGATATCAAAGAAATCATCCGTTTTGCCATTGAGCGTGAACTCTGCAAGCGTGACGGGTGGCTGAGGGCTCAGCGTGCAGGAAAGCACGCCACCGCAATCGCCCGTTTGACATCTCCCGCTGCCGCCTCTAAAGGAGCAGCCGGTGCGCCCCCACAAGCTCCCGGAAGAGGTGCCGGCGGGCACGCTGAGGCTCCACGCTCCCCATGGTTGAGCTGTGTGCCACCACCAACTGGCGTGGCGGCTGGCCACACGGTGAAGCTGCAATTGTTGGTGATGGTGAACATGGCTGCATCGTTGGTGGCAACGAGAAGGAGGAGGAGGCTATGGAGGAGTTGAAAAGCCAAGGAGGCTTTCACCGTCACTCCCATGTTTGTTCTGCTAGCTGTGATAAGCCTGAAATGAACTTTAAGTCTTGATGGTAGACTGGTAGCAGCAGCAGTGGTAGTAGTAGGTAGGACTCCTGGGTAACAAGCCAAACTAACAAAAAATGTGATTTATAGGGAAGACGGCTTTGGCCGCCGAATTTCATCGGCGGTCTGCAGTACCAAATATATATTTATTTTTTTGAAAAATAATGGCAGGTGTTTTTATGTACAAAATGTCATTCCGGGACTCTGCCGGGAAAATGACAGAGCACAACAAAACTCACTAAGAGTTGCTAAGTCAGTGTATCTATAGGTCTCTTTCTTAACATAATATCTTCCCTTACTCTTGAAGCGGTCTGTAATGCCGTTTCTGACATATTATTGAAGATCCGCCTGTTCCGCTCTTTCCATATGTTCCAGAAAGTATAGATCGTCATTCCGTTAAAACGCCTTCGCTCTTCCTTGGGTACCTTCTTTGTGGCCTCCTCCCACCAATGGTGAATGTGCAAGGGGTTATGATGTGGCTGTGGGAGATGTATATCAAAGTGTTCCCAGTCCAAGATTTGGTTCCACACCGCTTTATCGTAAGGGCATAGCAGTGAAAGGTGCAGTCTAGTCTCCAAGGGTCCATCACAGAGAATGCAACGATCATGATGTGGCTATCTTTTTTTTTTGTAAGTTGTCTATGGTTAGAATTTTGTCATGATGAGAATCCATGCAAAGACTATGAATCAAACAGGTTGCATATATTGTGGTTGCAATGTTTGCACAATATGGAACGGGTGATTACTTGAGTAATTTTCAGCCTTCAATTTGAACTTGTACTTCGTCCTCAATTTGATCCGAAAACCCCATTTCCAAACACGTCCGTGGCATACTGTAGTTACCGTTGCTGTGTCTTCAAAAAAATAGGCTGGGAGCTTCACCTTTCATGTATATGTATATATATATATAGATAGAAGAAACAAAATTGAGTCTTGTAGCTTCCAAAACCGAAAAAGAGGCTACAGCAGCAAGCTCCGGCTTGAAGGAGGATGGACAGGAGGTGGAGAACAAGTTGTTGTAAGTTGTAACCCTGGCACGATTTTGGTTTTGTTACGAAAACTGAAATGCTGTGTTTAGTTCCCTCCTTTTTTCCCAACTTTCTATCACATCCTCATCACATCAAATTCATATTCCCCATCACATCAAAATATCGACACATATATAGAGTACTAAATATAGATGAAATAAAAAACTAATTGCACAGTTTTGTTGTACTTTGCGAGACGAACATTTTAAGTCTAATTAATCAATGTTTGAACAATTATTACTAAATAAAAACAAAATTACTACAGTGTAATGTGATAACTGCTACAAGATTTTTTTTACCCCTTTTCACCATCTAAATACTTCCATGGATTTTAAGTGGTAGTAGTAGTTTGCTTGTGAGCTGTGACTGAATGGAAGAATTGATTGGCTGACAGGGAACCCTCTGAAAAAGATCAATCAATAAATAGCTGACATGGAAGTGTCGGTAGAAAAAGTTGCCAGACTATGTTCCGTGGTTCCACACTTCACAGTCAGCAACGTAGCGTGCCAGAGTGTCGCTATGCATGCGGTTAGGGGTGAAAAGGGTGCAGATATTTTTCGACCGTATTCGAGACCGAATTTTTTTAGAAGGGTTTAGATCATTCGTATCCGTGTCCGGATATTCAACATCCGATACCGTATCTATATCTGAATACTCAAATCGCATATTTATGATGTCGATAACGTGACACTATCCGTATTCGAATCCGAATCCGAACAAAAATATGAAAACAAATATAATATCAGCGTATCCAATCCGTTTTCATGGAGGCTTGTAGTCAAGCAGATTTGAACGAACATGAGACATCTCAACTGGAGTGCTTCCAATGCATTAGTACGAATGACTTGTTTACTAGTTACTACTGGTGATTTAATACATCTTCGGTCGTTATTAGCTTTATTTACTTTGTTCTTTCCTAATTCGCTCTCTTTTTTTATTAACACTCGGATTACCTGGAACTCTGGAGTTTTGAAGTAACAGTATTGTTTACGCATGATAAAAAGAAAAGTATTGTTCAAGCATCTAATGTAAAAAAAATGCCACTAAACTAAGGATTGCTAATGTGCCACCGATTAAATTGCTTGTTCGTGCATGGAAATGTTAGTTTCTTTCTATGAAAGTGATATCACTCATCTCTTGTGTTGTTCTAAAAAAAAAGTACAGTACTATTGTAAGTTACGGCAGAAATATAACATGATTTGAGCAGAACACCGCAGTTTCCTTGTGCTCGATCCCTTAAACGGGCCGAGGCATTATTTGCTTTCCAAAGCCCAAACAAGAGAAGCCTATTGTCGGTTGTTGTCACCTTTCATTCTTGGAAGTTGGAAGTACCAAATACGAAGCTCCGGGCGGCGGAAACCTGGTTGCGCCGGCGATCTCCCGCAGGCAGCGGTCAGCGGTGGTGCTTCTCCTTGCTCTCCGTCGTCGTGTGAGGCCATTAGTACGAGGTTAGTCTTTCTGTCGCCTTTAGGTATGTTTTCCGCTGTCAGTAGTCTGCCCTTCTGAATTCTGATGGTAAAGTAACGCAATGCTACTGCTGCTGCTGCACGAGTTTATTTTTAGGTGCTGGATAAATTAAGTCCTGCGGTGATTGATAATTGTTTTTCTTTGGGGGATTCAGGAGGTTGATTGAATTCTCCAGCATTTTTGGGTATTTACAGTTCAAATTTGTTACGGGCCCTATGATTTTGGATTCCTAAACTCACTGATTCACCGTTCCACATCAGATGGGAGCTACCGATGCCTCCAGCCATTGAGGACGGCCTAAGGCTCTGAGAAGACCAACAAGCTGAGGGTAAAGATAGGTGCAGATGGATATATGTCCGTGTGCTTGTGTCCAGAGGATGTTCTCTGATTTTTGCTTCAAGCAATTCAACTAGGAGCCCTGCAAACATTTCATCCAGGACAGCTGCAAAAATCCTTCTTATGAATGGATAATCAGGTTTTGCTTGATCAGACTTGCATTTTATGGGCTTTTGAATGATCTGGTTACAAACCAGCCTTGCAGAAAATTAGTATCTTTCCTTTTGCTAGGAGTGTAAGTATGAAATCGCTCAAGCAGAAGTGATGAATTGCGTACAAGCCTATTCTGAATAACAGACTTTAAGGCCTTATAGACAGCCTAAATTTCTTAAGATAAGGAAACTGGAGTCACTAAAATAACTGTAAATGTACCCTCCGGTTAGGAATAACGACTTAATTTTCTGATCGCTGTGTACAAGCTTCATGTATAAGCGACTTGTTTGACTTGAGCCTGACATAAAGAGGAAACCATGAAAAGTTGCAGTAAATTAGCATATGGAAACATGCTATAATCTGAAGGGAAACAGTCTTCTATGCATTATTCAGATACTATCCATTAAGCTGGATGGACATGTATGGCTGTGAGGTACTGAGTGCTGTTATGGTTGCTTGTTGTTGCGACGATGAGTTCATCGAAATAAGCAGGTTGCTTAGGATTGTCCAGCTGGGTGCCCTTGATGCTTAGCATCCTGACAACCTCTACCATGTCAGGTCGGTCCTCTGGGTTGGCCTGAACACATAGGAGTGCAATTTGAATGCACCTGATTATTTCTGACTCTTTGTTCTGTTCCTCAACACTTAGAGAGTTGTCGATGAACTGCTTACAGTTTCCATCCTCCCAAAGTCGCCAAGCCTGTTCCAAAAGAAGAGATCATTTGGCCTGATCACCTTGAAGAAAGCAGGGGGTACAGTTACTCAACAAATTCGTTCTTTTATACAAGATATTACTCACGTAAGCCATCAGATTGTCTGATCTTTTGTATCGACGGAAACTAGTTGCAACTTTCCTTCCACTTATTATCTCCAAAATCAAGACCCCAAAGCTAAAAACATCAGACTTCACTGAGATGCTACTCCCATGGAGGCACTCAGGCGCCATGTAACCACTGGGAAAGAAAAATAAATCAGCAATTTATTCATAGTCATACAAAAGTAAATGAAAAATTTAGTCAACTGTCAGCTTCCAACTTGAACATCTCAAGCTCCAGTTACTGGCTGCCGGGGAGGCTACTTGTCACCTCCCGGCAGGCCACCTTTTCTTTCCAGTTTGTCCATGTTGATCATTTATATTTTGTGTGCTATATTCCATTTCCCTTTTATCATAGAAAATGTTCTCTCTTGCTAAGACAGATAACCTAGGCAATAAAATGCATACTACATATATTCATCCCTGAAACAATAAAAATTGTAGCTTTTTTATGTTCCCTTGTATGTGATGCATCTCCATATCCCATTTTTACGCCATGGTAATTCAATCCTACATATATATGTCCTGTAGAAATTGAGTTAAACATTGCTACATGTACAGTATCATTATATAGTAAGCTAAATGTCACTATTGGTAGATTTTTTTTTTCTACATACAGCACTGATAATGGTCTCTATTGATAATACAGATAAACTAGGCAAGATAAAATGCATATTGAAATGTATACTACATATATCAATCTGTAAAACCTTACAAATTGTATCTTGTCTGTATTCACTCTTATATAATGGATCTCTGTATTATCCCAATTTTATGCCATGACAATACAGATTTACTTATATATGTGCTGCCGCACTTGAGCTAAACAACACAAATTTACTTATGTACTTACAGTGTTCCCATTGGTACAGTATCTTGTGATTCTGTCGCACTCGAGCTAAACATCGCTATCCCAAAATCAGAAATCTTTGGATTCATTTGATGGTCCAATAGAATGTTACTTGCTTTCAAGTCTCTATGGACAATGCATGTTTCTGACTGCGAAAAGTTGTGAATGTAAAGAAGTCCTTGAGCAATGCCATCAATTATATTGTGGCGCAGAGGCCATGTCAGCGATGCCCACTTCGCAACATCTGTAAGGATAAATTTGTGAATGACAATACATAATTTTCTTGATTAAGAGGAGGCCAGGGTGGGGGGTGGGGGCGGTAGGTGTTGTCTTATGGAGAACAGCTGAACATACCTTTAAAAATGTCATCTAAGCTCTTGTTGGGCATGTACTCATAGATAAGTATCTTCTCTTTTTGTTGCATACAACAACCAATCAGCTTGACAAGATTTAAATGTTGAAGCTTTGCTATCGATCTAATTTCATTTCTGAACTGTTCCAAACCTTGACTTGAATATGCTGCTAATCTTTTGATTGCTACAACTCCACAAGCTAATTGACCCTGTGAAAAAAGGCACTCATGTTTTCAAGAAGTTGGCTAACTATGCATACTGTTCTTCATGTCAGTAGAAAGATGATAGCAACATCATTGTAACCATTATTGTGAACATTTGGAAAGAGCGAAACCAACGTATATTTGAGAACAACTTTCAAATGTCTGAGCAAATGGCCCAGATGGTGAAGGATGACAATAACTAACGCAAGAGGGCTTTTGGATTAGTATCCAATTGGTTACTCACACGTTCCAAATTATAAGACATTTTAACTTTTCTAAATTCATATCTTTTGCCGTATACCCGGATATAAGTTATGTCTAAATGTCAAAACGTCTTATAATTTGGGATGAAGAGAATACTAGTTTTCATGTTTGTGTTGGCCCATGGTGTGGTAGTGCCAATAGGTTGCTCCTATAGTGCCTTGAGTGTTGGCGCTGTTTTTTTGAGGCCGCATCCTATATTGATATATTGTATAAATTCTTCTCTATCTTAATTGAAAGACAGAGCTCCTGATGTCGTGAACATTTGATAAATGATACGATCTACACTGTGGAGATTTTAGTAATATAAATATATGACGTAGAGATAAGAATGAAAGTTTACGATCAGTAGAATGATGTTGTTGTCCTTGGTTAGCCTTCTAATGCTTTTGATCATGTAACATAATGGGATGGATAATTGGAATACCACAGTGGAGAGAAAAATCAGCTCATTCGTTGCCATTTAAGGATTTGACAATGATTAACCTACTACTATTTTAGCTGTTTTACCTACACATCACTGAGACATTGAGTTGTATATCATGATGTGCCGATGAAATAAGTAACAAATCTTAAATATTGTTTTATTTATAGTCTGTTTTCAAAACAATAGCCCACTGAAATGATTTGGATCTCAGTGTGGAAAACAGGAGGAATACAGTCGATCATAGCCAGAGGAACCAATTTCAGATCTAATCTAATGATGTGTAAAATAACTCTTCTCTTACAACTATGAGCTTCTTTAGCCTCTACTTTCATGTATTTCAATTTTATGTATTACCCAATTTTTTTGTTATCACAACTGATATTATAGTTGTGTTTTCTTTCTCATGTTATTTATCATAAAAAATAATGCTAATGCCCCACATAGTTGGCATACAATTACTAGTATAATACTCGTGCTAACGCTACGGTTTTTCTCTAGAGAACGATATATAAATCAACCAATTTGTTTTTGTAGAGTTTAACTTTTGAAATTGTATTTGAGTCCATATATACATTTTGGAAATCATCGTGACCGGTGATGTATCAAAAAATTAGTACTAAAACATGAAGCAATTAGCAGATAACAAAAAAATGTTCATCTAGGTACACGGATCATAGGATGCTGGCAAAATTAGTTTGATAAAGTTTGAGCAGTCGTCGTGGTCCAGAAACACCGGACACCCGAGCAGTCGTTGTGGCGGCCATGGCCGGAGCCCCGGTCACTGCGGCGGCGCGTCCGAGGAGGCTACGATGTCGCCCCGGTCGCTGCGGCGGCGATCTCCGTACGCTCGTCACGTCGTTGCGTCGGCGCGTTGAGGGGATGCTATGACGTCGCCCGGTTGCTGCGGCGAAAATCTCCCCGCGCTGTCACTTTGCCCAGGCGCTGCTAGAGAAAAGGACGCGGAGATCGGATGACATGCGAGATAGATTCAAAATTGATTTGAATCGAGCTTGACTTGGGTGGCTGATTGTGGAAATAGAAAAAAAAGTTGGATTTTTTTTTCGGGACACTCACAAGTGAGGACAGCACTATCCCACTCCGTTCATAGAGTAGTTCACCGGACCGGACTGAGATTAGGTGAACCCCGAACAGTGCAGCAATGTGAAACCCAAAAAGCGAATGGCGAGGATTTGCTTATAAAAGATGTCGCACCTTTGGCTTTTCTGGATTTATATAATCCTTCATTCACCCTTTATCCATCACCACCTAATTTTTCATCAAATTTCACAAATCTCTATCCATCGATCCCTTGGTCCCTCCCGAACCCAACCCGATGGCCTCTGCCGCCGCCGCCTAGTGCGGGCCGCCGCCTAGCACTCCTCCGACGTCACCCACCCCTCGTGCTAGGCCATCGGTTACGCACTCGCACTGAAGAAGCAACAACGCTTTATCCAGCCAGGCGCGGGGCATGGACCTCGCCCCGTGGATACATCGCTGTCCCTGGCGGAGCAAGGCCCCTTCGACCTCTCCTCATCCACAAGCTCTACGTACGGGGACGACTGGCGCGCCCAGTTCGTGGCCTTCGCCGCGCGCCACCCGGCCATCCCGTCGTCGACCCACCCCATGCCATCGACCGCCTCCACAGCCGCATCTCCATGCTACAGGTCATCTCCGAGCTCGACCACGCCGCCGACCAGGAAAGGACCTTCGGCATCCCCAGCCAGCTCGCCGACTCCGGACTCCTTGCCGCGCTCCGCTTCGCGCTCATCGCCAAGTCCCTCGTCGCCGACGGCACCGCAAGTCCCACAAGATGTCGCACGGGCGAGCGTGGGACGTGGCCTATAATCACGTTGCGTGATTAACCACGTGAGGGAAGTGGAAAGCCTGGGCATGGGTGAGAAGGAGGGTGGGGAGCCTGGTTGTGGGGTCAGGAGGTGAGATCAGGCTTCTCACTCTAAAAAGAAGATTTCAATTATAGTATAGACTAAAAAGAAGATTTCAATTATAGTATAGATAGATAACTCACTTACCCAGTAAACCGGACCAAAAGCTCCTTCTCCAAGTTTCTTTGCTTCCGAGAAATTGTCGGTGGCACTTCTTATCTCAGATAAAGTAAAGTGTGTAAACATCGTTCCAATCTCCACAGCAATCAGTCTTGTCCATTCCTCTAGCTCATTTCTGGTTTTTGAGTCTAGTTTTGCGGTGCAAATAGCATGACAACAAGTAGTGCAAAAACAAATAAAAGTTGAGAATAAAACATTATTGTTGCTCACTTGTTATATTATGCAAACTTTTGGATAATAGAAAAACTGGATAAACTAGTGTCATATTATTATACACAGCGACAGGACTTGCAGTAAACTAAGTTAAGGCCATTGTTTATACTACCTTACTTCCAAAGTATAAGGGATCGCAGTGTAGCTGAACAAGACTTCTCCAGTTGCATAGCCAAAATAATTGCAACAATAAAGCTATATACTATACTGAGGACCAAACTAATGAATATTACAATTATCTATTAGTTTAGCAATTACACCAATAAAACCTAAATTTGAAGGGGTGGCTAATTGTTGTTTCATATGGACTCAATTTGGCTTTGTTTCTGCTGATAAAACATGAATACAACTTCATAAATACCACACAATATATATTTAAAAAATTCAACAAATCGTTGACAAAGAGAAAGTATACATATCATGGTCGTTAAAACATTAAAGTTTATGATAACCTTATGTACCTCTTCATTCATTGAACACGTTTTGATGGGTTAGCTAGATAGGCGGTAGGGCATTCATCCTCTAAGAAACATGCATGTGTTTTTTTAGAAACATGTGTTTTTTTTTTCTCTTCAATATGTAATATTTTCTTGGAAGCTAAATTAGAGCCTATTTGGATCATCTCCAAACTTAGAGCAAAAATATTAAAGTTTATGATAACCTTATGTACCTCTTCATTCATTGAACACGTTTTGATGGGTTAGCTAGATAGGCGGTAGGGCATTCATCCTCTAAGAAACATGCATGTGTTTTTTAGAAACATGTGTTTTTTTTCTCTTCAATATGTAATATTTTCGTGGAAGCTTAATTAGAGCCTATTTGGATCATCTCCAAACTTAGAGCAAAAAATCCAAATAAGTGGTCTAAATTTAGCTCTAAATTTTAGTCCACCTTACATTAGAGCTTTAGATCTCAAAAGTAAGCTAAAGTTATTAGAAGAGGATATAAACATGCCCTTAATAATGTATACCTGCTTTCCATTGTATGATCCATCCGAGTAGAGCTATAACAATTATGATAGCGAGAACAGCTGCAATGGTTATTAGAATGATCTCCATTTTGCGAAGGTGATCTGTAAATGATAAAAAGTCAAAATAATATGTTTTAATTTGTAAAAATATATGGTATATATGTGACTAACTCCAATCATGCACCAACACTAAATTTCAAAAGGATTTATTAGGTGCAGGAATGCTAATTGAAAAAAAAGGATTAAGGAGTCCCATCATACTGGACTGAGATGCACAGGCAATGCAAAAACCTAAGTAATAAGAGATGCTGGTCAGCGGGCGCGGAACAAAGCAGCAGTTAAGTTGGCACTGAGTAGTTCTTTATTAATGGGTGCAACTTTAGTGGCATTCCCAGGTGAATAGTTTTTTAGTGATATTATTCTTACTAAATCGACCTAACTTTCTTTTAGTTGAAGTTAAGTAAACAACTCTGAATTTGGCTCAGTTACTTAGATTCATCGCAGTGAAACCTACAAATTCGGGTTTAAGTCCTCGACTTGGCACAAGTGGTTGCACGATTTTAACGGTGTTGTGTTTTCAGTGGTAAGCAAAGTTCTCATTGACAACGAGATGCCTACAGTGACTTTGTCAATACTAAGATGTGCTGGCATAGTTTTTCGGAGGTACTAATATAAGTAGAACTTTCATAGTGTGTTCATAGGGGTAGGCGTGTGAGCGTTGAGTGTTTGAGTCTGTACTTGTCATAAACACTAACACGAATGGAAAATCGGGACTAGGAATCCGGGATTAAAGGTCCCTTCCTTTAGCTCCGGTTCCACCCTTCTAGCGCCCCATGAGAATTGAACCTTGGACCTCCTCCACCGCGCAAGAACCATCTCACCTACTCAACTTATCTATCAATAGATGCAACTCTTCCCTTTTCAACCCACGCATCAAGGGACCTTTAGTCCCGGTTCGTAACATCAACCGGGACTAAAGAGACCTTTAGTCTCGGTTCCCCGGTTCCACCCTTCTAGCGCCCCATGAGAATTGAACCTTGGACCTCCTGCACTGCGCAAGAACCATCTCACCTACTCAACTTATCTATCAATAGATGAAACTCTTCCCTTTTAAACCCACGCATCGAGAGACCTTTAGTCCCGGTTCGTAACACCAATCGGGACTAGAAAGTCTATCTTTATGTTCTAGACCTTTAATCTCGGTCGGTAACACAACCGAGACTAAAGGAGACTTTTTAGCCTCGGTTTGTGTTACCAACCGGGACTAAAGATGTATTAGTCTCGGACACAAAAAAATCCGAGACTAAAGTTTATTTTGGACATCGAAGAAAGATCTGTTCTCCAGTAGTGAAAGGTACGGTGAGCATACGGACGATGCTACATCTATGTAACTCGAAAAAAAATCATCTTCTATATGTATAGATATACCTAAGTTATGTTCAATTTGTTTTAAGAAACAAACTGACTACGTCGATATCTATCACTACTAGAGAATCGGTAATCACTGTCGGTTTTGTTTGGGCCGCCAGTGATGCCTCTTCACTGCCGGGTCGGGGCCGAACCGACAGTGAAGCTCCTCATTACTGTCGGTTCGTGGCTGGAAAATCAGTGAAGGACTCTCTGCCCTTTCAGTGTCGATTCTAGCCACGAACCGACAGTGAAGCTCCTCATTATCGCCGGTTCGTGGTTGGAACCGGCAGTGATAACATGGACACTTTGACTGCCTGTTCCAGCCCGAATCGGCACTGATGAGGATCTTCACTGCCGGTTCGTGGCTTGAACCGCCATTGATGTACATGTACACTTAATTTTTTTGATTCTTATAAACAACCTCGGAAGGAAAAAACTTTCTACATGAAAGTTGTAGATCTCGAAAAGTTATGAAACCTTGTAGTTGGAAACTTTTTCATTTGAAATCATGTTGTCATCGAAAAATACGTTCAAATGTGTCAAATTTGAAATTCAAAATTTTGTAAACGACCTCGGATGGAAAAACTTGATACATAAAAGTTGTAGATCTCAAAAAGTTATGAAACTTTTTAGTTGACAACTTTTTCATATGAAATCTTTTAGTGGCTCAAACAATCAATTT
This sequence comes from Microstegium vimineum, assembly GCA_022036555.1. NCBI lineage: Eukaryota > Viridiplantae > Streptophyta > Magnoliopsida > Poales > Poaceae > Microstegium > Microstegium vimineum. The sequence continues at coordinate 23,588,224 of CM039138.1, read as the reverse complement.
ACACTCGGTTTAGTATAGAATGAGGCGAACTAAAACTGAATTTAGACACAAGTGTGTCATGGGTGGAGTGGTAGAGGAGGTACCACATGAGACTGAGGTCTAAGGTTCAAATCCTCGCTGTTCATGAAAAAATGTGATTTCTTTCTTTACGGGCGCGTTTGTGGTGGCCTTTCCCATAATTTGATTTTTTTTCGATTTTAAAAACACGATTTCTTTTTTTACGGGCGGGCAGGTTCGTGGTGGCCTCTCCCATAATTTGAAATTTTTTTCGATTTTAAAAACGCCATTTCTTCTGGACATCTAAACCGGCAGTGATGTGACCCCTCATCACTGCCTCTTTGGTTGTGCCGGTTCAAAATCCGACAGTGATTGGGGTTTTTGAACCGACAGTGATTTGATTTTCTGGAGTAGTGTATTTTTTTCTCTCTTATATATCATTAAATAAAAATGAGTATATATGTTTGTACTTACGTACTTACTTTTAGGCATATCGATTCGGAGCGTGGCATTGGTCTCCTGGAAGAAAAGCTCTTTCTCGTACCGCAGGTTACACCGGGGGCCAAGAATCCTCCCGCCAATGTAGTAGTCACTGGATTCGTGACTGAAGTGAGCCGGCATCATGGAGACAAGATCGGCGAGGCAGCCCCGGCAGTCATCCGTCTGGAGGTCAGGCGTGCACTGCAGCAGCCCGTAAGCCATGCTGACGTCGTCGCCTCCCACCCACGCCTTCCCCGTGCCGTAGCGGCCCGGCGAACTTGCGGCCACCTCCACGATCATCTTGGTCAGCTTCTCTACTTTCTCACCGTAATTCTTGCCGGCGACACGAGTCACGCTGTTCATGTTCAACGCGACCCATGCCGGCCTGTTAGTGAGGTTCCGGCGGACGTCGTCGCCGGAGAAGCGGAGCATGTAGTCGTCGTAGTAGATGGTGACGTCCTTGTAGAGCCGGCAGAGGAAGCCCTTGTCAACGGCGTTGTGGAAAGCCTTGTTGAGGCTGCTGCCGCAGGAGGCCCCAGTGTAGTCCCCGCGGCAGAGCACGAAGCCGTAGACCGCGTCAGGCGCCTGGCCGGCGGTGCCGGAGACGAAGTTGGCTGTGCTTGCGTTCCCGAGAGCAACCCGGCCAGCAGCTTCAGGTTAGACAAGTACGTGCTGTTCTCTCCGTACCGGCCACCATCCTCTCTGCACGTGTAATATAAAGGAATGAACTCCGTCGTCACCTCGTTGGTTGTCGCCGTCGACAAGATCAGGAGCACTGCCATAATAAGGAACACGAGGGACTGCATGCTCATGGTGGATGAGGAGTTAGGTTCAGCTACAAAGTATAGAGTTACGTTTTGTGTATTCGTTTGGAGAACATTGGTCTTGTGTACACATATATATAATAGATGGATCGAATCTTCACCCATTGGTACCTGGTGCTGGTGGAGGAGTCGCTGCCTCGGGGCGGCCAGCGGTGGGCCCCAAAAACAGGAATATGTGGACAGCCAACAACACTTCCTTCCCACTTGTCCCTATTTCGATCTTCTGCATTTTGGCCGTGTTTAGTTCCCCAGAATCCATTCAAAATTCCCAAACTTTACGAGATTCCTCATCACATTGAATTCCTATTCACCGTCACATCAAAATACCGACACATATATGGAGTACTAAATATAGATGAAATAAAAAACTAATTGCACAGTTTTGTTGTACTTTGTGAAACGAACATTTTAAGCCTAATTAATCAATGTTTGGACAATTATTACCAAATAACCACATTTCCATCGTCACAACCATTGTTGGTCGCGTCCTTAGACAGGTAGCATGGCAAATCTGGGTCATAGAGCCCGGATCTGTCATCTTCACTCCTGGCTTGCGCAGCGGTGGCCGACGTCATCTGTCTGCGGGATTCCCAAGCACAGAGCTCTGCGACCCATTGCAAACGAATGTTGATGCGTTGCTTCCCTTGGCGCCTCTTTGTTGCAGTGCTCCCGGGTGTGGAGCCCCTACACAGGCGTCTCTAGCTCCCTTTCCTCTTCCTCGTCATCTCTGGCGACCTTCGACAACCAATGGAATGGATTTGTTGTCACTATTTCCTTCACCGGCCTGCACGACGACGGTTCGTGCCCCTTTGGCGGGTCACATACCAACGTAGACATGTGCTGCTATGACCTATGCCTTTGCGCTGCTCCTAGGCATGGGAGTCTATAAGGGCGTCTACGCGCGTCTGGTCAGCTCGTGCGGCGGCCTCAGTTTGTGGTGCGGTGTCTCTTCTTCATGTGCATGTGCAGAGGCCATGAGCGTGTGGTTTGGCAATAGGCATACGCCGCATACCGATGGTGGGGCGTGCCTAATGGGCGTCCCTTATGTTGGATTCGGCAGCCTCTCGTCCTAATTTGGTGGAGTCATTGTTGTCTTCTCGAGCTTGGGGCACAGATGGTCCTCTAGTATTAGTACAATTAGTATTAGTACAATTTTTCTTCCACGTGCACACGCCATGCATGAGGTTTGTGGCAATAGGCGGGGCTAGGTGTCCACGGTCACCCTACCCCTACGCCTCTTGTTGGGTAGGGCAGAGCGCTAGTTCAGCCACTGTTTGCCTACACGGTCGTGTAGCCCGTGTACACACCGTTTAAACGCTACACGGTGGTACACTGTTTCCGTTTAATCGACCGTTTTGACTGTTTAAACACCATTTTGCCCGTTTAAACACCCGTTTTTTCCGAATAATGTGCTAAACGGAAGGCGACCGACTGTTTAGCGTTTAGGATAACACTGAGTTCAGCGGAGCGATAATATCAAACCTGTCCTCTATGGGAGCGCTAGCAAAGGTTCAGGGTGTAAACTCAACTCAGCTCTTGGCTAGGCCAGCGACAAAAATTTCCTTTTTGAATGTGTCGTCGAAGAACATCTTGCTCCTTCCTCTCCTATTGGTCGACCAAAAGCCTAGCCAAGCTCTTGCTTGGTTAACAATGATTACGCTATGGCGTCATTCACCGATTGGAGGCATCAATTGAAGAGATGTTGTGCCTTGGAGTTGTACTTTTCTATTCTTCTATTGTATTTGTGGTTGTGCCAGTGTTTGCCCTTATGTTGGGGCATGTTGTTGTGTTGATTTTCTTCTCATTGGTCTAGCACAATATCGCGCTTGTGTTGGGACTGTTGTTCCTAGTGTAGCTGAGTTATGGTTTTAGTCCGGGTTTTCATAATTAATACAAAATAAACGGTTTTTCTTGATTTCTTTAAAAATGAGGGTGTTGAAGCTATATCAATACTATTTGGGTGAGAATTCCTCCCCTGGTGACAATGAAAATTTTTGGCTCATTGAGGAATCACTATTGGTTCCTCCCCCTAAAGCCTAAACCCTAAACTGATAGTACAATATACAAAATAGACAATCCCTGCTCATCCAATGCTACCAGATATATATGATCGAGCTAGCAGTGACCTTTTATCACTTCATGATCGGGTCTTATATGGTTGTTTCACTACTTGAAAGCATCTAGACCCCTAGTGTTTCGGTGATTAACGATAATGCAAGATTACTATGACTAACGTGTGTTTTGCAGAGGCAATAAGAAAATTAGGTCATGGTAATGGATGGTTGATTGGACTATCATGGTTTATGTGCCCCTTATTGGAATCGTTTTGGTTTTCAAAGGATTGACGACAAGGTTGAAGATTAGACTAGGTCTAAGTGTAATTGGAGTTCATAGACACTTAGAGTAGTTTAGCACTTTTACTTTTCCTTTGGTCGTACTATTAAGAGGGGTTCTATCTAGTAGCTTGACCTAGGAGAGGCTTAGTGGTTTGTTGTGGTGAACACTTGTCAAACTAGCACTAGGAAGCTTTAGAAATAGTCCTTGGACCAAGTAGAGAAACTTCCATGAAGGAAGTGAGTTGATCTGACCTGAAAAAGGAGTCCGGACGCAAGTGTATCCCTGGGTCCGGACCATTGGCTGTGCGTCCGGACCCTAGGGTTAGCTCTGCGTGTTGCAGGCGATCCGGACGCAGTGAACAGTGCAGGGTCCGGACAGTAAGTTGCATCCGGACCCTACACAGAGAGTTCCAGATAGTGCAGATTGATCCGGACGTTGTCCGGTGTGTTGAGTCTGGACCATTGGCTACGTCTGGACCCCAACACAGAGAGTTCCAGAGAGCATAAATAGATCCGGACGTTGTGCGGTTGCTTGCGTCCGGACTGGAAAGTGTGTCCGGACTCCCAGGGTTTCAGTGCTGAGAACAGTGAAGTGAGAGGGTCCGGACGCATGCTTGATGGTCCGGATCCCCCTCTCATCTTGCGTCCGGAGTGACGTAGAGAAGTGGTTTTTGCCTCTAACGGCTAGGCGTTGGCTTGGGGGGTATTTATACTTCCCCATCAGCCCCATGGAGGCTCTCTTGCCCATTCCAATTGCTGAGAAACACTTGTGAGAGAGCAAGTTGTGCAAGAGCCCTAGTGAGAGTGTGAATTGCAATTCCATGTGTTGATTCTCACTAGTTGCTTAGAGTTAGAAAGTGTGCATCCATTCAATCACTAGACTAGCCTTGGTCAAGTGAGAGTTAGTGCTTGTTACTCTTGGTGATCGACATCACCTAGGCGGCTTCGCGGAGGTTCGCTTGGTGATCATCCGATGGAGTTCATTGTGGATGACCCAAGTTTCATTGTGATCGGTTGTGGGGGATTCACCGAGCCGGAGTGGCGAAGAATCAGCCCATAGAGAGCACTTAGTCCTTGCGCAGACTAAGGGGGAGCGATACCCTTGCGGGGTGCTCCAACGAGGACTAGGGGGGAGTGTTGACTCCTCGATACCTCGGCAAAATATCGCCGTGTCATTTCTCCTTTCTCCATCTCTTTACTTATTGCAATTACTTTCAAGCATTACTTTCCGCATTACTTTCTTGTTGCTTGACTAGAATTGCATAGGGATTTACTGCTTTCATTGCCATGCTTTGCTTGTTTAGCTAGGACACACTTGGGAAAGCACTAGGGGGTTAATTGGCTCTTGATAGGTTTTAATTATTGCTTAGAAATTTAAAAGAGCCCAATTCACCCTCCCCCTTCTTGGGCATCTTGATTCTTTCAATTGGTATCAAAGCCGTGTTGCTCTAAATTAGGCTTAACCGCCTAGACTAAAATGTCCCATGGGGATGGACCGTTGACCATGTTTGATGGAGACGACTTTCCTTATTGGAAAGTGCGTATGAAGGCTTACCTCGAAGCCTTGGATGTTGGTGTGCTCAAAGCCGCCACCGATGGATTTCCTCAATTTGATGGAGAACCATTCGGTGACGAGGTCCACTATGAGAAGTGGAATGCCAAAGCCCGGAACACCCTCTTTAGGGGCATTGGCAAAGAAGTGTTCAACCGCATACGCACTTACAAGAATGCGCATGAGTTGTGGAAGAACATCTGTGCTCTTCATGAGGGCACAAAGAGCGAGCGGGAAGAGCGATATCACTTAGTCATGAATAAGATGAATGCTTTTACCATGCTTGCTCATGAGAATGCAAATAAAATGTACTCATGCTTAAATGTTCTTGTAGAAGAATTGAATGCTCTTGGGCTAAAGAAAATGGATGAAGCCAATGTTGTGAGGAAGATTCTTTGTGTGCTTCCAATTGCCAAGTATGCCAACATTGTGACCGTGTTGCATCAAGGTGATCTTTCCAACTATACACCAACTCAAGTCTTGGGAAAGATCAATGCACATGATATCTACATGCACCAAAGAAGATGAAGCTTCATCATACACCAAGAAGGACTTAGCATTCAAAGCTAGCCGTGACACGGGCAAGTCAAAGGTGGTATGTGATAGCTCAAGTGAAGATGATGATGACTCAAACATCGCTCTAATGGTGAGGAAGACCACCAAGATGCTAAAGAAGCTAAACAAGAGTGGTGTCAAGTTTGATTCAAGAAAGAAGAAGTTCTTCACTAGCAACAAGAGGAAGCCATTGCCGGAGATGGATTGCTTCAATTGTGGTGATCTTGGCCATCTAGCTCACCATTGCACCAAGCCCAAGAAGGACAAGTACAAAAAGAAGTACAAGAATGGTATAGAGCAAAAAGATGAGTCAAGTGATGATGAGAAAGAAGATGAGAAGCCCCACAAGAAGAAAGATGGCTTCAAGAAGAAGAGGTTCCAACACCAAAAGAAGAAAGATGGCAAGGCATACATAGTTGGTGATTGGTTAACTGACATTGAAGTAACAAGCGAGTCATCCGGTGATTAGAATGATGATGAGAGGGTGGCCACTCTGGTCATTGGGACTTCATTGCCTCCTCCACCACCACCGTCTTCCTCCACTACATCCTCTACACACCTATGCCTTATGGCCAAGGGTGATCGGAAGGTACAATCCAAAGTAGAGGATAGTGATGATAGTGATGATAGTGGTAGTGAAAGTGAAAAAGAATACCAAGCTCCTTCTTATGATGAACTCATAAAATTGCTCACCAAGTATACTAAAATTGTGAAGAAGGAGCAGAGCTAAAAATGAGAAGCTTGAAAGAGAAAATGATGACTTGCATGAAAAACTTGAAATAACCTCAAATGCTAGTGATGAGCTAATAAGTGAAAACAAATCCTTATACTCACATGCTAAGGAGCTCAAATCCTCTCTCAAAGAGCTAAAAGAGAAACATGATAAGCTAGAGAGGACAACACAAGAGCTTAGAGAAAGATGCAGCAAACTTAGGAAAGAGTACACCGAAGTAAAGATGAATTATGATACTCTCCTTATAGCTAATGAATGTCTTGAAGATGCATTGCCTATTGTTGCTAACCCCATTGTCAAGATTGACATTGACACTTTTTGTGATGATTTGATTGTTGAGCCCATTGAGCAAGAGCCTAAGTGCAAAGGCAAGCAAGTGGTTGTGGCGGATCACTATGATGACTATGTCAATATCAAGAATAAGAATGAGAAGCTCAAACAAGATCTCATCAATCTCAAGTCAACCAAGTCAATAGTGATTGAGTCACAAGATGAAGACTATGATGTGGCACTTGAAGTTGATATGCTTAGAGAAGAGAACAAGAGGCTAAAGAATGAGAAGAACCATCTAGCCATTGGAATGGAGAGGTTCACTAAGGGCCACAATCTTCAAAGTGAGCTCCTTATGAACACCGTCATGAAGAATGACAAAGCCGGTCTTGGCTACAAGTCCGCTCAAGTGAATAAGGCCAAAGCTAAAGCCAAAGCTCAATATCAACAACAAGCCAAGTACTTCTATCAAGCAAAGCCAAAGCCAAAGACGAAGACATGCTTTGAGTGTGGGAAGCAAGGACACTTTGCTCATGATTTTGTGACTCCACCTCCACAATCCTTTCCCAAGCACACTAGGCCTTTTGCATACAATGCTCACTATATCATCAACAAGGATGTCAAGGGAAAGCCACTTGTTGTGTTCTTAGGATCACGCAACAAGAATAGACCAAAGACACTTTGGGTGGCTAAGTCACTTGTAGAGAAAGCAATGGGCCCCCATACTCAATGGGTGCCTAAACAACAAGCTTGATCTCTTGTGTGTGTAGGTGAACTATAAGACCGGTGGGAGTCATTGGGTGATAGATAGTGGATGCACTCAACACATGACCGGTGACCCCCGGATGTTCACCTCATTGGAAGAAGATGTCAACAACTAAGACAAGATTACATTTGGGGACAACTCAAATGGAAAGGTCAAAGGACTTGGAAAAGTAGCAATCTCAAATGAAAACTCAATATCAAATATCTTGCTAGTTGCATCACTAAGCTTCAACTTACTCTCGGTTGGCCAATTGTGTGATCTTGGTTTCCAATGCTTGTTCACTCCTAATGAAGTCATTGTGTCAAAGATTGATGATAGTCAAGTCATATTCAATGGTTTTCAGCACAATAACCTCTACCTTGTGGATTTCTCATCAAATTATGCCAACCTCCAAACATGCTTGTTCACTAAGTCATCTCTTGGTTGGTTGTGGCATAGAAGGCTAGCTCATGTTGGTATGCCTCCAAACTTTGTAGTGCTTGTCAAGCCGGCAAGCATGTTGTCAATACTCACCCACACAACGTATTCATGTCAACATCAAGGGTTCTTGAGCTACTTCACATGGATTTGTTTGGACCTAAAACATATGCTAGTTTGGGTGGCAACCTCTTTTGTCTTGTGATAGTGGATGATTATTCAAGATACACATGGGTGTTCTTTCTTCATGACAAAGGGGAAGCCACAAGCTCATTCAAGAAGTTTGCCAAGAGAGCTCAAAATGAATTTGATGTAGAGATCAAGAAAATTAGAAGTGACAATGGCACCGAGTTTATCAACACAAAGATTGAAGATTATTGTGATGAAGTTGGGATCAAGCATGAAGTGTCCGCAACATATACACCTCAACAAAATGGAGTGGTTGAGAGGAAGAACCGGACACTAATTACTCTTGCAAGAACCATGCTAGATGAGTATAACACCCCGGAGAAGTTTTGGGCCGAAGCTATCAACACCGCATGCTATGCTTCCAATAGATTGTTCATCCAAAGATTCTTGAAGAAGACACCATATGAGTTGCTTAATGGAAAGAAGCCGGATATATCATTCTTTAGGGTGTTTGGGTGCAATGTCTACATCTACAAGAAGCGTCAACATCTAGGGAACTTTCAAAGAAGATGTGATATTGGCTTCCTAGTTGGTTATTCTTTGAAATCCAAAGCATGCCGTGTATTTAACCAAGCCACCGGCTTAGTTGAAGAAACGTATGACTTGGAATTTGATGAGACTAATGGCTCCCAAGGAGCAAATGAAAATCTTGATGATGTAGGTGATAAACCATTGAGTAAGACTATGAAAAACATGCCTACCGGTGCAATCAACCCCAAAGAAGAAGATCAAGTGGTGATAGAAGTTGAAGATAATGCAAATGCTCAACCTTCTACATCACAAGAGCCTCAAGATGATGATGATAAAGTGAGGGAAACAAATGAAGATACATTCACCCCTCAAGCTCAAGTAGAGGCTCAAGCTCAAGATGTTGATGCACCTAATCCTCCTCCTCAAGTGGTTGATAGAAGATCCGCACCCATACTCCAAGCCCATCCACAAGAACTCATTATTGGGAGTCCTTCAAGAGGAGTAATGACTTGGTCTCAAAAGATTGCTTCATTTATTGAACATCACTCTTTTGTTTCTTGTGTTGAGCCTACTTGTGTAGAGGAAGCGCTTGAGAATCCGGATTGGGTGAATGCTATGCATGAAGAATTGAACAACTTCACCTGCAATCAAGTGTGGACTCTAGAAGAAAAGCCACAAGATGCAAGAGTGATAGGAACCAAGTGGGTGTTCCGCAACAAGCAAGATGATCAAGGTCAAGTGGTTAGAAACAAGGCAAGGCTAGTTGCAAAGGGGTTCTCCCAAGTTGAAGGCTTGGATTTTGGGGAGACCTTTGCACCGGTTGCAAGACTTGAAGCCATTCGTATCCTCCTTTAATATGCATCACACCATGATATGAAGTTATATCAAATGGATGTGAAAAGTGCATTCTTAAATGGTTTCATAAATGAACTAGTCTATGTCAATCAACCTCCCGGTTTTGAGGACCCTAGATATCCTAACCATGTTTATAGGTTGTCCAAGGCGCTATATGGGCTAAAGCAAGCCCCTAGAGCTTGGTATGAGCGTCTTTGGGACTTCCTATTCAAGAAGGGATTCACAATTGGGAAGGTTGACACAACACTATTCACCAAGAAGCAAGATGGAGATATCTTCATTTGTCAAGTGTATGTTGATGATATTATCTTTGGCTCGACGAATGAATATCATTGCAAGGAGTTTGGTGACTTGATGTCGAAGGAATTTGAGATGTCCATGATTGGAGAGCTTACTTTCTTCCTTGGGTCTCAAGTGAAGCAATTGAGAGAAGGCACATTTGTATCTCAAGAGAAGTATATCAATGATGTGCTAAAGAAGTTCAAGATGGAAGATTGTAAGCCAATCAAGACCCCAATGCCTACAAATGGACACCTCAACCTTGATGAGGACAGTAAACCTATTGATCAAACTCTCTACCATTCTATGATTAGTAGTTTGTTATATCTTACCGCATCTAGGCCTGATATCATGTTTAGTGTGTGCATGTGTGCTAGATTTCAAGCAAAACCTAAGGAATCCCACCTAAGTGCCGTAAAAAGAATCCTTAGATATGTAAAGCACACCCAAGCATTGGCCTTTGGTATCCCAAAGGAGCTACTTTTCAACTAGTGGGCTACTCCGATTCGGATTATGCCGGTTGCAAAGTTGATAGGAAGAGTACCTCCGGAGGTTGCCATTTGCTTGGAAGATCACTTGTATCATGGTCATCTAAGAAACAAAATAGTGTGGCTTTGTCTACCACGGAAGTGGAATACATAGCCGTCGGAGCTTGTTGTGCACAAATCCTATACATGAAACAAACTCTTCTAGACTATGGTGTTGAGCTTAAAAGTGTACCACTTCTTTGTGATAATGAAAGTGCGGTAAAACTTGCTAATAATCCGGTTCAACACTCCCGCACTAAGCACATCGATATCCGTCATCACTTTCTAAGGGATCATGTTTCAAAGAAAGATATCTCCCTAGTTGGTGCAAGAAGTGAAGATCAATTGGCAGATATTTTCACAAAACCACTTGATGAAGTAACCTTTTGTAGGTTGAGAAGTGAACTAAATGTGCTTGATCTAAGTACCTTCACTAAAAGATGATCTTGTGTTGGTACCTTGCATTCATGTTTACTTTTATGTACGTGCACATAGGCTTGTCTAACGCGGTTAAGATAATCGCCCAAAGCGTGTGAAGAAGCTTAATCGCGGTTTAAACTTGACAAGCAACTAGATTCAAATTCAAGTATTGCATTGCATATGCATGTTTGTTGCTTGTTCATTCTTTTTTAGTTAAGTTTGAGCATCCTCTGAGTTCGTCCATTTTAGGGGGAGCATTCCACGCTCAAGTTGTCACTATACCCCTACTAATGGCCTTACAGTGTTCCTCACCCTCTTTTATTGCCTATTTTCATTAAAAAGAGCTAAGCCTAAGGCTACCTATTTGAAAAACCTTGAGGGTTTGAGTGATGGTTCTCACACCTTTGTCCAACATGTGTTCTTTTGGCTCTCCTTGTTGTTGGAAAAGATGTGGGAGAGAGTAAAGGGTGAGATAGAAAAATTTCAATGCATTTCAGCTTCGGCAGGCACTCCGGACGTTGTTTTCTCCTCGGGTCCAGACTCGCTTTTATGTCCAGATCGTCCCCTCTATTCTCTGTGTTGCTCCGGTCGCACAGTCCGGACGCGCGATTTTAGCAGTCCGGAACATCCCTCTTGCGTCCGGTCAGCCCCCTCCTGTGCACCTTCCCCGCATAGTGGATCCGGACTCTACTATTCCCTGCGTCCGGACCCAATTCTACGTCCGGATAAATACGAGTACAAAGAGCATGTTGCTCATTTTCTGACCCCCCTGCATCCGGTGTCGAGGGTCCGGACTCTATTTTGCGTCCGGAGCCTGGTTTTCAATCGTGGATACCCTTTCATGCTCACCTCTTCTGTCTCCTCCCTTCACACCTGCATCCATACACCGCCAACCGATGCTCTTCGCCATTCGCGCCACCGCCAGCCATTCACCGCCAATGAGCTCCTGTGTCAACTCCTCTCTGCTGTCCTACGAGTTCCTCAGCCCTCCGCATCGCGCAGCGTGCTCCCCTTCTCGCCTGAGCCGCTCGTCGCCGCCGCCGAGCACCCTGCTCCGCCGTGCGCTCCCCTCTGCTCTGCCCTCCAGCCTGGCAGATCCACCCTGCCTAGGTCTCTCTTGAACCCTAGACCCCCCCTTCCACCACCTCCCCACCAGCAACCCCTAGGGTTCCTTGTTTGTCCCCCAAACCTCCCTAGGGTTTCATCGTCGCCTCGTTGGTCGTGCGTTTCAGCCGTCGACGTGTCATCTTCGTGGAGTTCTCTGTCCGTGGCCGACTTGCATTGGATTCGACGTGCTTCTTACCTAAGGTAGTTGGTAGTTTTCATTCTCTCTTATCTACTACGCTTGCTTCTATATGTTTTTTGCACCCCTCGATATCTATTATGCTTATATATATCCTGTCTATCTATCTTTCTATGGCAGTCGGGTCAGTGACAGTGACAGCGAACTCGGGGCAAAGCCCGTGAGTATGGATTGAGGCAAAGCCTCACGAGATTGTCACTGGCTTTGTGGGCCTCTTGCAGTGATCAGCTTGGTTAGTGGGGATTTCATATTTGATATTCAGAGGCAGTGGTCAGTGGGAGTTCTACTCAGTGGCAGTGGCATTTGGGCCTCTCTCAGTGTGACAGTTGATTGATTGATCAGATGGCTCGTTGCAAGAATGTTGGTGGTGGTCCTAACGACGAGCCGCCTCGCCCTCCCCGCTCCACCGCTCAGCAGAAGGGGAAGGCCAAGGCGAAATTTCCAGGCAAGAAGCGAAAGCTTCTGGATAGAGACGCTCTAGCAGCGATCGCAACAGCTACTACAGCAGACAGGGCCGAGAGTGGTGCTTCACTTCAGATTGGTGCTCGCCCTCTGTCTTCCAGAGTCTCCTCAACCGCTAGAGCCTCTCAGACACAGGTTGCAGAGACTACCACAGCAGCAGCAGAGGACACTCAGGCCCCAGAGGCCGCTACAGAGGCAGCAGAGACAACTCAGACTCCTCCACTCAGACGGTCTACCCGTGCCCGCGTCGAGGTTTCTCCTCGTCCTGAGGGTCCTCACCGCGGCGACAGAGTTCCGAGGGTAGTTCCACCACCTCCGTCGAGGGCAGGGCCTCCAGTGATGCCAGTTCACCTGGACCTCAGTTTAGCTTCTACACAGCAGGTGTATGAGCTCTGACTAGTTGAGCTTGAGGAGTGGTGCCCAGTTCAGAGACACCCTGACGCTCCTCCTGGTTAGTGGCACCCACGCCACAAGGACTTCTATGACACAGCCTGTACCATGAGGATTCAGCTAAGACCCCACCGAGTGTGCCCTCTTGAGCGCATCCTAGACACCGGTGGAGAGGTGCTTTGACCTCTACTTGAGTACCTTCCCGGGCTGGCGGACCTCCTAGAACGCTCGGGGCACTACGTCGAGTACTGGGTCCTAGAGTTCTATCCTTCACTCTGCATCGACCCGGACCACGCCTACTTCCAGTACACCTTCAGGGGCGAGCGCCATAGGACCTACCTGACAGACTTCAGAGCTCGGTTCCACCTGACAGAGGCTCCCTTGAGGCTACATGTGCAGTGCTTTGGGAATGTTGATCCCCCCCCCCCGCAGAGCAGTTGGAGGCACGACACCTTACACAGACCTGGTCGCTCCCTGCTTCTGTCATCCGTTTGGTCCCGGTGCAGTCGGTCTCCTGGCGAGCTGCACCCTCACGTTCGTCTCGTTAACGACGTGATGAGGCGCACTCTTCTCCCTCGCACCGGGTACCGTGATGCGTTCACGAACCTCCAGCAGTACCTCCTGACAGCGATCACTACTCAAACACCATTTGATATCGCTGATTTCATTCTGTGTGAGATGGAGGATACCATAGCAGATGGTATAGTCTCTAGGAGGCAGCTTCCCTACGGACACTGGATCTATTCCTTGTTGGTCCTTTCTCTCCGAGTCATAGTGCCAGGGATTGCTAGAGAGCTTGACCATTCACCCTCAGTGTTTCCGATATACATGATGAATGCAGTGATCGATGGTCGTCGGGGCAACAGAGCCCTCAGGAGGGTTCGTCGTGCAGTACCGGCCAGAGAGATGGATGAGATTGACGCCCAGGATGAGGCGATGCGTGCAGTAGCACAGGGAGAGCTAGCTGACCTTCACAGGCAGGAGGACTTGGATCAGGGAACTGAGCCGATCCCGTCTGACAGTGACGACGACGACTACCGTCCACACCGCCTTGCTCCACCCCATCTAGCAGCAGCTCATGGCACAAAGGCTGGTCCTTCTAGTGCAGCACCGCCCACCGACCTTGTCCTTCTGTGAGTTCTGGACAGGCTCGACACTTCTCAGCAGTAGATGGTTGCCATGATGAGTCAGGTTCAGGCCCAACAGGATCAGTTACAGGAGCAGTTGCTAGCCAGTCAGGCGCAGACCTTTTAGTTCATGGGATACATTCTGCAGCACACTGGCGCTCCACCTCCTCCGTTCCTTCAGAGGCTGCCTCAGTTTCAGCTTGGCCCGCCCCCGGTCAGTTTGGGCAGTTTGCGGGCCACTCAGCTCAGTCATAGCTTGGACAACCCTCAGGTTTTTCACCTCAGCCGCCGCCTCCTGGCATACCCTACTATGTCCAGCACCTGGCACCGTCGTCCTCCTACTTCATAGCACCGGCAGTTACTTCTCCGTCGTACGTGTGCCGGCTAGCTACTCCAGTGCCGACCCGGCCAGTGACTCCCACTCCAGCTTTACAGTCCTCTGGTGGATATCAGAGTGCGAGTCCTTCAGGCTAGTTCCAGTCCCGATCAGGCAGGTCAGTCAGTGGTTTGACATAGTTGGGCAGACGACTCAGTTCTCACCGATTACTACGGGGTTTACCCCATACTCAGCATCTGCCGGCTTGGATAGTTCAGCTCCTGCTTTCTCAGCTAGCTATAGTGCCCTCACCGGCCTTGCTAGTCCCACTAACTACCAGCCTTCTTCGCCGGAGCCCGCACACAGACAGGTGGCACCTTACCCTCCTCAGTGGCTTCGTCAGAGCTTGCACCTCAGGACCCCCTCCTGCAGATACTACTACTCCAGAGGTTCAGCCAACAGTGACTCCAGTGGTTGATGAGCCCCAGGGACAGGCAGTTCTGACCTTAGTGTCAGAGACACCAGTTACAGTTCCTGCTCCAGAGTCAGCGGTTGCTCCCTCAGTGCCAGCTCCAGCTTCAGCTTTGCCTACTTCAGAGGCACCGGCACAGTCCGAGACAGTAGTTCCAGAGCTTCAGCAGTCATATGCTCCTGCAGAGTCAGTGGCCGATGCTACAATTTCTACTTCTATGGCCACTGCTCCTGAGACAGCTACTACTCCTCCGCCAGCTTCAGCTACAGCGGGTCAGAGTGACGGTGATGACTCTAGTCCAGACTACGAGCAGTTCAACCTCCTCGCTCGTGACCCGACTGTTTCTCCTGCGCCCGACGCTTAGTTTTTTGGTGCTTTGTCGCCAAAGGGGGAGAGATTGAGAGTATGCTAGAGATAGGGGGAGTTGAGAGAGAGACTTGGTTCTTTTGATGTGTTATATCTCTCGTACTCATGCATCATGTTTACCCTATCATGCATTTGCTTTTGTGTGATGATACACTTGTTTGTGACATATGTGGTCCACTCATATATATTATGTCACATGCTTTTGGCCCTTGATATGCTTCCGCGCTTTACTTTGATATATACATGTGTTAAGCATATCTCTTGTACTTGCTCTAATTTCATATCCTCAGTAAATGTTGTGGCTTGGATTATTTAAGCATGTTTTATTCATTCATATTTACTAACCCATGCTTAGATAAGCCAAGTCACTTGAAAACTTAAAATAAAACTCTCTTTTCATACTCTATGGCGTATTGTCGTCAATCACCAAAAAGGGGGAGATTGAAAGCATCTAGGCCCCTAGTGTTTCGGTGATTAACAACAATGCAAGATTACTATGACTAACGTGTGTTTTGCAGAGGTAATAAGAACGTTAGTTCATGGTAATGGATGGTTGATTGGACTATCATGGTTTATGTGCCCCTTATTGGAATCGTTTTGATTTTCAAAGGATTGGCGACAAGGTTGAAGATTAGACTAGGTCTAAGTGTCATTGGAGTTGAGAGACACTTAGAGTAGTTTAGCACCTTTATTTTTCCTTTGGCCGTACTATTAAGAGGGTTTCTATCTAGTAGCTTGACCTAGGAGAGGCTTAGTGCTTAGGTATGGTGCACACTTGTCAAACTAGCACTAGGAAGCTTTAGAAATTGTCCTTAGACCAAGTAGAGAAACTTCCATGAAGGAAGTGAGTTGATCTGACCTAAAAAAGGAGTCCGGACGCAAGTGTATCCCTGGGTCCGGACCATTGGCTGTGCGTCCAGACCCTAGGGTTAGCTCTGCGTGTTGCAGGCGATCCGGACGCAGTGAACAGTGCAGGGTCCGGACAGTAGGTTGCGTCCGGACCCTACACAGAGAGTTCCAGAGAGTGTAGATTGATCCGGACGTTGTCCGGTGTGTTGAGTCCGGACCATTGGCTGTGTCTGGACCCAACACAGAGAGTTCCAGAGAGCAGAAATATATTCGGACGTTGTCCGGTTGCTTGCGTCCGGACTAGAAAGTGCGTCCGGACTCCCAAGGTTTCAGTGCTGAGAACAGTGAAGTGAGAGGGTTCGGACGCATGCTTGATGGTCCGGATCCCCCTCTCATCTTGCGTCCGGAGTGACGCAGAGAAGTGGTTTTGGCCTCTAACAGCTAGGGGTTGGCCTGAGGGGTATTTATACTTCCCCATCAGCCCCATGGAGGCTCTCTTTCCCATTCCAATTGCTGAGAAACATTTGTGAGAGAGCAAGTTGTGCAAGAGCCCTAGTGAGAGTGTGAATTGCATTTCCATGTGTTGATTCTCACTAGTTGCTTAGAGTTAGCAAGTGTGCATCCATTCAATCACTAGACTAGCCTTGGTCAAGTGAGAGTTAGTGCTTCTTACTCTTGGTGATCGACATCACCTAGACAGCTTCGTGGAGGTTCGCTTGGTGATCATCTGGTGGAGTTCATTGTGGATGACCCAAGTTTCATTGTGATCGGTTGTGGGCGATTCACCGATCCGGAGTGGCGAAGAATCAGCCCATAGAGAGCACTTAGTCCTTGCGCGGACTAAGGGGGAGCGATACCCTTGCGCGGGTTCTCCAACGAGGACTAGGGGGAGTGTCGACTCCTCGATACCTCAGCAAAACATCGCTGTGTCATTTTTCCTTTCTCCATCTCTTTACTTATTGCAATTACTTTCAAGCATTACTTTCCGCATTACTTTCTTGATGCTTGACTAGAATTGCATAGGGCTTTACCGCTTTCATTGCCATGCTTTGCTTGTTTAGCTAGGACACACTTGGGAAAGCACTAGGGCGTTAATTGGCTCTTCATAGGTTTTAATTATTGCTTAGAAATTTAAAAGAGCCCAATTCACCCCCCCTCTTGGGCATCTTGATCCTTTCACTACTATAAATCTATAATTAGGATTTGGCTCATGATTATGGATATAAGAGACTCGATAGTGATGGAGCCACAACCAGAATGTGATATCCCAATATATCACTGGCAGTTATATCCACTAACCGATAGTGATAGGTGAGATATCATTGTTGGTTCATATCACCACCAGCTATGATATGCCAATATCATGTCATGGCTTGACCTGGCAATGACATAATGACATCATTGCCATGTTTTGGATTGACCTAGTATCGTTAGGAAAATGTTAAATCCACTTAACTACTTATTATTTGCATCTCCACCATTAGATCTAGCTGCCACTATTGCTTCTTGTTATAAAAACATGTGTTTAGACACACGTAGATGCCCCCCCCCACACACAAACAACTAAGGTCCCCCACTTGTAGTCCTACATAGATCTAGTAACACTAACTCATTACTCCACTAGCCATTTGTACTATGACATGTGCTTTGTGTGGGAGGAATTTCCATTCTAGTAGAAAGCCTTCCACATACACCTACCCTTGGTAGTCAAAATGGTGCATGAGATGTACTAGAAGAATATTCATGGAGATTGATCACACGAAAGCCAAGGTGTATTGGAGCAATGCTAGCATAATCTGTTTGGTTGTTGGGCGATATGACATTTGAGCTAAATGCATTGGCTCATCACTGCTTGTAACCCTATTGACTCCTCTGCCCCTCCACCATACTCTTGCACCTCTGAGACTTCACTCGAGTGCTAAAATATGTCCCTGAGGTAGCAATGTTATAGTGTATAAGATAGCTTTAACATTGATATTGGCCTAGTCAGGGAAAGACTATACTTCTTTCATGAAAATGTCTTTACTATTGTGTATGTAATTTTTTCAAATCCTTTGTTGGATAAAACTTTTTTATTTCTTCATATGCAATAAATGATATTTATGTTCTTCTCTAGGAGTTCTAGAAATTTTTAAAATGATTTACTATTTTCTATAGCTTAAATAAAATTTGTATTAAATGAAATTTAAAATTAAATTGCATATACCATGAATAAGATTCAAACAATGACATAAAAATTATATTTGGGCTTATTCAATATTTTTTGTGGAGAAAGGTGGAAAATTCAATTCTTTTGCAATGATAGTTCGATCTTCTATCTCCACATTACACTGACTAATATTTAAAAGTGATTCAAAAATATAAAATTGAATGGAAGCATCTTTTGGGTCTATATACTTACCATAAATTTTCAAATGACTTTAATAATGGGGGCATATATATTGTTCAGAAAATAGATACGCTTCACTTGAGTCAAGTTGAGCTCACAAATTTGCACACAAAAACAAAAATATAACATGCAACCAAGAAAAAACATATAAAACAAATTTATAACATTTTCATAGAATTTATCGAACATTTAACATAGACTTACATTTTCCATGAGAGACAAGGATCAAAACAACTAGGCAGTCCTCGCAATAAGGTGCTCAAGCATCATTCCCAATGCACACTGACTTTGACGTGGTCTTATCTTCACGAGCATTCTTCTAGCACCTTTGAAACATAATTGCTCCTATGATATAGAGAGATGGCTCCTTCTTAGGCCTCTAAAGGAGGAAGCTTATAAGAATGGAGGTTGTAATCTCCGCCTTATGCCTCACCATAGATGGTATGGTTTATTTATTATTATAAGCTTGTGGCAGATGCTAGTCGGATCCAACAATTGATGATCATGCATGTACTTTGAGTAGGTGCATCCAACGGTCCGAATGGATGTAACAATTAAACTATTTTTTTCTAGTTTCACATAATGTAAGTTTAGTGACAAACCCAATGATGCCACTATATCACTGTCGGGTGAAAAAAACAAACCAACAATGAATCTCTCTCATCACTACCGGGTCAAAACAACACTAATGCTCTTACAATGTTGCATTCCTTTGTTGTCACTTGGCAGTGAAGCCCCTCTCCCTTTTCATCTCCTCACATCCATCATTGTCTCTGTGCCATAACATTTCATCTAATCATCTCCATCCACTACTGTCACTGTTGGGCACCACTGTGATCCCTGTTCCCACCCCTCCAACCCACCTTTGTTCCCACTAGCAACAAGCAATGTCATCTTCATTCACCCCACCCTAAGAAGTTGTGGCCATTCTCTACCACTCGAAATAGCACTGTCGCCAATCGCTCTGCCGCCTTGAGGAGCCCTGGTCCCATTTCTATCGTCTATGGGCACCGTCTTCATTCATGTCACCCCAAGGAGCACCATCGTTGTTCTTTGCTAGCTAAGGTTGACTTTCCTCACCTTGACACCACAATGAGCCACCTTAATCTGTTTAATCATATGAACATGACTTGGTATAGCTTATTAAGGAACTGAGGGAAAATCATATAAAGCTACATTGTTAGGAGTACACATCTAGAGCACGTTGTCTTAGTTGGAGCATATTTTATTCATATCTCTCTTCAAATAAACTTGATGAGTGGTGTAGGCATCATTTGACAATTGACTTTTAGCAAAATGATTAAATCATTTTATTGCATTAGTAGAAGCCACATTAATTGTTAGGGGTACAATGTTGCAACCCCTTTCTCGTGCTAATGTCAGTTTTGTATCCCACCACAATGGCACAATCCCTAGTTAGGAGTACATTGTTACATAGTTAGAAATTCATAATAAAAAATTATACACATTTTATATAGTACGTTGGTAGTAAATTAAAGAGTCCAGAAAGTTACTTCATTGTATCATATGAGGTATGTTGTATGAAGGGATGTCCACCTCCACTGAGGCACCTAGATTTTTCTCGAGATATATGACTTTCGAGCCAGCTTTGGGGAAACTGCAATTCCCATTTTAAACTATAATACATAATTTTATCCTCCACTCAACTTATATATTTTAAAAGTTATTACATCCTAATATCCTTATAAAATGTACTTATTAAATTAATCTGAGTATAAATGGTTCCAAAATGCACTATGGTTCCTTGTAGTCCAACAAATTAATAACGTGACAATCGGATTCTATGATGGAGAATCATATGTGTGTTATATCAATTTCATCATTGGTGCTAGACAAGGCAGTCCTAGAGATGTACAAATTTCTGTAATAGGAAGGAGTGCATCCTATTAAAGATTTGCTAAGAAAAATGTTGTGAAAGCATGTATGAAGGATCTTGTGGACAATGGATACTATATATGTCTAATTTCTCATCTGTACAACTGCAAGCTTTACATGAGAACGGTCTAGATGTGGTAGTAGTTAATGAATGGATTGCTCAGTACAAACTAAAATGAGATGGTATAGTAGAAATGGTGCTCATACCACCCATGTCATTTAGGTCCAAAATAGTGAATTAAATGAGGAGACCATTTAAAACCATTAAAACAGTCTAACTAGTTTGAATGAAATATAAATAAACGGTGATTGAATTAGTCAGTAGGAGGAGGATTGCAACTACTACTTTTGACATCTGCTAAAAATATGATCTGTTGTGAAAAAAAAATTTCTTAAAAAAGAATATTTGGTAAAATATATACTTATTGTTTTACATGTTTAATATATGTACGTTCTAGCATATTTATTATATATATGTGTGTGAATATATATATTTTTGTTGCTATATAAAATCATTTGGACTTATTTAACTTTGTATAAAGACCAACTAAACAAACTAAACATCAAACAAAGGGTGATAGACTATTTAGTGTAACTTAGCTAACAACACTCACCACTTATTTAGAAGATGAGCTTGAAATTTCTTCTCATCTTCTGAAAAAGTCAGGCAAATGGGACAAGGAATCAAGCTGGCTGGATTAGCACGTTATATATGGTTAAGTACATGTGATGCTCAAAAGCAGAGAATATAATCTTCAATATGGTCTTACATAGTGAGAATCGATAGATCATGTCAACATCCAAGATTATTGGATAATTTTAAATTTTAAAGTTTACGCACTTACAATAGTATTTTGGTACTCTAAACAGTTTCAATTCAAAAACTTTTCAACTATAAAGTTGTAGATCGTGTCGAGGGTTACAATTTTGATGCAAAGTTTGTTTACATCCAAGCTCGTTTGGATCCATTTGAAGCTGGATGGCACCCGAAGCCAAGTTCATGGATCCAGAATTGACATTTTGAAAATTGAGAGACCTAGATGACACCTTTTGCCAAATTTAAGGACGATCAATGCATTTTGCTCTATAATTAATGAGTTGATCCTACTAAAATCTATGTGATAAATTCATGATGCATCGCCTTATAAAACATAGAAATGAAACTATCGCATGATATATGTATCTGCGCATGCACATCCATGTCTTTGCTACTCTTTGCTAATAATGATTTGTGGAGTAATAGTAATTACAGACTAGTTTTTTCCCATACTACACTTTGATGATAATTTTTATCTTGGATAACAAAATCATGAATTCATGACCATGTAGAAGTACGTATTTCCTAACGTGATAGCAATAGTTCCGGCCGGTTGCCACTCTGAAAGATGGGATTTGCTAAATTTTAGGTGTCTGAATTTTAGTTTTCATTCAGGCGACAGTTATTACATATATTTTATATTAAAATTATAGTTTCAGTTCATTGTAATTTCTATAGATACAATCTGTAATTTTTCGTTCTGAAATAAAAAAACATGTTAGATAAAACCACAAGTCTCACAAAAGTAATAATTTTTTATATTATTTAATAGTACAAGAGTGTTGTCTAAAATATTCTTAAAATTCAGGCACCTAAAATATAAAGAACCGGTGAAATATAGGAAGTTGTGTTTGACCCTTTTGATTTTTCGACCGGCAGCGTAATCAGGGACAGAAAGTTGGTTCTGTTTGCATGTTGACTATCTAGATGCACGAAATTTATACTTCAGAAGTTTAGGGTGAATACGATACTCTTTCGACCGTGCATAGAATGAAGGCTAATAAGACCCTCGTGCACTATTTGAATATTGTAATTGACGTGATATTTTAAAATTACTTTTTTTAATTTTAAAAAAGTATTTATATTTTTATGTTCTTTTTTTCTTACTTTCTTCGTCCTTTATTTTTTTCACTTACCGCAGGCGTAAGTAACGGGTCATATATAATATAATGGACCGTTACGCTTTTAGCTGAGTAATTGCCGCAATATACGTTTTTTGTAATGGTGATATAAGGTACGATTTTCCTCGTAACAAGATTAATTGTTTTTTAATGGGAAGGTAATTTCTAGCCTCTGTACCAAATACATTATTATATGAGTAAATTATACCCACGCTACAACAACTTATATGGTTGTATCACTTACTCCAACAAGTTGCAAAGCATTTAAACGGATGCATGAACTTGTTAAATATGTGCGTCTACAGACTACAGTCACATGTATGTCATACTCCCTCTATACTCGTATTAGTTATTGTTTTGGATAGCGATATGGTCTCTAAAGTGTAACTTTGACTAATTATTTTTTAAAAATAATTATTAAAATATAATATATGTATATTTTTATGACAGTATTTTTCAAAACAAATCTATTGATATAATTTTATTTTTCTAAACTTAACAATTTAAAAATTATTTATAATTTATATTCTTAATGTTTGACTCAAACCTTATCTAAAACGACAACTAATGTGGGAGTACGATGTATTTTGCCACCGCGGTAGGTGACGCGTGGACTATTCTATGCAGGGGCGGAGCCAAAAAGCCTCTCCGGCCAGGGCTAAATCGGTGTTGAGATGGTAGATTAGCTACAATTGTACCAAATTTTGACGTAATAAGCCTGATTATATACATTTTTGCTTAACACAAACTGGACTCGCCCTGTGCTGCAGCTCGGGCAGCACGGGCCGTAGACCCGCCCCTGATTCTATGCACATAGCCCCTTTGTCTTTCATCCCCACCCATCAACCATTCTACCATTTTCTTGAGCTATGATTCTAAAAGACTGCAATGATAACTTACAACAATCACTAGTACAAAATTACTTTTTGGAGGCGGACGTTTTTCATTAATGGAGGCGGGCAAACGCGTCTGCCTCCAATGAAAGGTCTCGGTTAATCGCACGATTAACCAAGGCGGTCATAACGCCCGCCTCCGTTAATAGGAATAAAAAAAGAAAAAAAAAAGAAAATCCGCAGACAGGCCCAGGGAACCCATCCACGGGCCCGCTGAGCCCATCACGGGTAGCTGTGCTCGCTGCCCGCCAGATTCGGCCAAACCGCCACCGGATCTGGCTTCACCGTGCCCTCCTCGTCCGCCATGAGGTCGCCACAGCACCTCCGAGAGGAAGGGGCGGCGCCGGCTCCCGTGAGGTCGCGCCGCCGAGGGTCACCAAGCTGCCGCCGAGAGGAAGGGGCGGCTGTAAGGTCCTATCCAAGGCTAGAGAGGGGGTGAATAGCCTAAATTGAAATTCTAAAAACAAACTTCAACAACAAGTTAGACAATAAGGTGGCGAAGCTTTACTAGCAATAGCAAACTAAGGAATGTGAAACCTCCTAACACAATTGCTATCCTAATATGATTCTAAGATCACTCAAATCCTACTCAAGTCTAATAGCCCTCTAGGCACAACCTAATATACTACTTGTAAGTATGAAGAAGGTAATGCAAAGATGGGAGGAGTGCTTTTACCACCAAGTAGAGGATTGAGCCAATCACAATGAGATCACCAATCAATCACAAGGATGAGCCAAGAGGTTGACACTTGATTTTTCACCAAGGTTCACTAGTTTGCCCACTAGCTACGTCCTTGTTGTGTCGGCTCACTTACTTGGAGGTTCAAGAGCTAATTGGCATCACACGCCAAACCCGTCACCGGGTGCCTCACAACCAACACAAGATAAGGGCACTCAACGACACGCGCAATCCACTAGAGTTACCTTTGCGATCTCCCGCAGGGAAGGCACAAGAACCCCTCACAATCACCACTTGTGGTCAACGAAGCACAATCACCAAGCTTCTCGAATCCACACCGCTTGCTCCAAACCGTCTAGGTGAAGGCAATCGCCAAGAGTAACAAGAAACTAGCAGCCGTATCAACTCCCAAGTGCCACTAGGATGAATCACTTCATGCAATGCACTTGATCACTCAACTCACTCAAAAAAGATGATCAAAATCAACTAAGTGATGAGTGGAAGTTTGTGTGGTTTGCTCACAAGAGTATGCAATAGCCAAATGTGCAAGAGAGGTTCCTAGAACCACTCACATACCCTTATATAGCCTCCTCAAAGAAACTAGCCATTTTCCCCTTTTTGGAGCTACAAACCGTGACCACCGGACCACTTTTGGTCACACCACCGGACTATAGCAGGTGGTCCGGTGCTTTTGAAAAACCGACCGTTGGCGCGCTGGAAGTCACCGTCGGACCACTTGCCTTAGTACGGACCATGGTCCGACGCCTGGTCCGGTGCTTGGTCCGACGCTTTGCCCTTGGCCAAAAACCAGAGTCCAGTAAGCACCCAACCACCGGACCACACCTCTGGACTAGTCCACCGGACCATACCGGGTGGTCCGGAGCCTCCTCCGAGCCTTGATCTTTCTATCCAATGAGCACCCGAGCTCCGGACTACTTCGTCGGACTAGGCCGTCGGACCATGCAGTCTGGTCCGACGCCTATCTTAGCCTTCTTTTGAATCTGGATCGAGCCACCAGACCACTTGTCTATGGTCTGGTGCTCCAACTGAGCTCTGGTCCGACGCTTCCTTAGTTGTCGGCCAGTGCTAGGAGCATTCACCGGACTACTTGCCTTGGTCCAGTGCTTCAAGCACAACTGGTCCGACGCTCTGTCTTGAGTTGTTTCTTCTTCTCTTTTGCTTCCCTTGCTTCTCATGTGCCACCACCAAGTGTTCGACTAACTTGTGCATGTGTGTGGCATATTTTAACAAGTTTTACAAGGTTGCTCATTAGGATTAGATGCAATGCATGTAATGAACATCTAATGGCACTTGATAGGTGTAACCACTAACTATTTTCCCCTCTTCATAGTACGGTTACCTATCCTAAATGTGATCACACCCACTAGGTGTCTTGATCACCAAAATGGAAAACCCTAGCAATACCTTTGCCTTGAATAGCTTAGGGTTTCCTCCTTCTTCCTTCTTCTCCAAGTGTGGAACTTCATGATAGCTTTCTCCCTTAGCTTCCTATGCTCCACCACTTGTCAATCTCACTTCTTCAAAGTGTACTAAACCTACTCAACCACTTAAAGCTAGGTTAGTACTTAGGTTTCATCAATTACCCAAAAAAATAGAGATCTTTCAATCTCCCCCTTTTTGGTAATTGATGACAACCCATATAAAATGATATGAAATATGATTTTGTTTTCCAACTTTGAAATGCTTGACACCACTTGGAAGATATGATTATAAAAGAAAGTGGTCAATCATTTCCAAGTTGGTTTGATAGTGTTAACTCCCCCTACATGTGTGCATTTCTATGAATAAGAATCAAGCTTTGCACACATGCTTAGATAGAACTTTTGGAGGGGTGAACAACTAACAAACTATGGCATGATGCTAAGGTTATAAGAATAGACCTTTGAAGCGTGATACCAATCGAAGTGCGCCTTTCATTTTACCCTTAGCAACATGGTTAGCTTGACACCACATGGAATACACAAAATAACAAGATTGGATATCTAGCTAACTTCCTATGCATGCTAGTGATCAAATCATCAATCAAGATTACAACTAGTCATGCACCACACAAGCAAGAATCACTTGAAAAGTACTATAACTTCAATTCAAGCAAGTATATGAGTGAATGCACATTCAAATGCAACAAATTGGTCATAGGCTTGCTCCCCCTACTTGTGTGCTTAAATTTTAATTTTTCATTTTTCCAAAATCTTATTTCTCCCCCTATTTCTAGATTCCACTTGTTTCTTTCATTATCATTAACCATTTCTCCCCTTTTACTATTTCTCCCCCTTTCACTATCATTTTAACACAATTTCTCCCCCTTTGTCACACATTACCACAAAGGAAACCACTTGTAGTAACATGTATCACTTGAGGATACTTAAAAAGATTTGTTTATCAAGTCAATATAGAAAGAAATGGGGTGAATTATCAAATTATATTCAACCTAGATTACTTGTCCTAGATACTTAACACGGTTTAAACCATGGATAAACTTCTTCACACATCTTGCAATGGTTATCTTGACCATGTTGGTTAAGTACAAGAATAAGCATTCTAGACTAAATATGTGAGGTTGCAATCTTATCAACATGTCATATGCCATCACTAGATCAATCAACTCATAGAAACTATAGTGATGTCATATGTCCATAGAAAACATTTGATTTTCATGAATGAGCTTATCATGAGTGATGTCTATATGCTTCTACACAAGTCTAGCAAAGGATGAATGCATATGTCAATCAATTGTACCTTGCTATGTTGGAGTAGAGGCATGTCATAGGTGGGGTGCATCAACTCATGTTGGAGAAATCTAAGATGTTAAACTCATTCCTCAACTTGCAAAACCTCTTTTTATCAAGTGGCTTAGTGAATATGTCGGGTAATTGATCATCGGTATCCACATTGTCAATGAAAATGTCACCCTTTTGTTGATGATCTCTTATGAAGTGATGTCTCACATCTATGTGCTTTGTCCTTAAGTGTTGGATGGGGTTGTTGGTGAGTTTCACCGCACTTTCATTGTCACAAAGCAATGGGACTTTCTTGAATTGAATTCCATAGTCCTCCAAAGTGGCTTTCATCCACAATAGTTGTGCACAACAATTCCCCGCACTAATGTATTCGGCTTCGGCGGTAGAGAGTGCCACACTATTTTGTTTCTTGGATGACAATGAGACTAGTCACCTTCCCAACATTTGACATGTACCACTAGTGCTCTTTCTATCCACTTTGCAACCCGCATAGTCGAAGTCCGAATATACAATCAATTCAAACCTTGACCCCTTTGGAAACTAAAGTCCAACCTCTTGTGTGTGTTTGAGATATCTCAATATCCTATTTGTGGCATTCAAATGACTCTCTCTAGGAGATGCTTGAAACCTTGCACACATGCATACACTAAACATGACATCCGGTCTTGAGGCGGTCACATATAGTAAGCTTCCAATCATAGACCAATAGTGTGTTTGATCTACCATCATGCCACTTGAGTCACTATCCAAATGTCCATTAGTCCCCATGGGAGTACTAATGCCTTTAGCTTCTTCTAGCCCAAACTTCTTCATCATATCTTTGATGTACTTGCCTTGACTCACAAATGTACCATTCTTCAATTTCTTGATTTGAAGTCCAAGGAAGTAACTAAGTTCACCAATCATTGACATTTCAAATTCATTAGCCATCATTTCCCCAAAATCTTCACAAAAATCTTGATTTAAAGATCCAAATATAATATCATCCACATAGATTTGCAAGATGAACAAGGCATTTCCAATCTTCTTGGTGAATAGGGTAGTATCAACCAAACCTATCTTGAACCCTTTTGAGTTCTCAACCTCTCATACCATGCTCTAGGTGCTTGCTTCAATCTATAGAGAGCCTTCTTGAGCTTGAATATATAGTCGGGCTTCTTAGCATCTTCAATACTGGGTGGTTGCTCAACATACACCTCCTCATTGATATATCCATTTAGGAATGCACTGTTGACATCCATTTGGTATAGCTTGATATTATGTGCACAAGCATAGGCCAATAGGATTCTTATTGCCTCTAATCTTGCCACCGGAGCATATGTTTCCCCAAAGTCAAGACCTTCAACTTGAGAGTAACCTTGAGCTACTAGTCTTTCTTTGTTCCTCACCACTATTCCATCTTGATCTTGCTTGTTCTTGAAAACCCATTTGGTTCCAATGACATTGTGCTTCTTTGGTCTTTCTACCAATTCCCAAACTTGATTTCTTGTGAAGTTGTTGAGCTCTTCATGCATAGCTTTGATCCAATCAACATCCTTCAAAGCTTCATCAATCTTGGTTGGCTCAAATGATGAGACAAAAGAATAATGCTCACAAAATGAAGCCAATCTTGATCTTGTTTGAACACCACTTTGAATGCCTCCAATCACTTGATCTAAAGGATGATCTCTTACAATATTGGTAGGTTGGAGCACTTGTATGTTGATGTCATTTGGTTGAGATGATGAACTAGCTTGAACTTGATCTTCACTTGCATTTTCTTGATCTTGAGTTGGAGAACCACTAGTTTGATCACTTGGAATGGTTACTTGATCTTCATCTTCATCTTGGACTTGTCTTGGTCTAATGTCACCAATATCCATATCTTTCATAGCATTGACCAACTTGTCACCTCTCACATCATCCAAGTTTTCTTCCTCATCTTGAGAGCCTTGAGTTTCATCAAATTCAACATCATACACTTCCTCAAGAATGCCACTAGTCAAGTTCCATACTCTATAAGCCTTGCTAGTAGTTGAGTAACCAAGTAGAAATCCCTTATCACATTTCTTTTCAAACTTGCTCAATCTTGTTCCCTTCTTCAAGATATAACACTTGCATCCAAACACCCTAAAGTAGGCAATGTTTGGTTTTCTTCCACTCAATATCTCATAGGGAGTCTTCTCAAGCATTCCATGACAATAGAGACGGTTGCTAGAGTAGCAAGCCGTATTGATAGCTTCGGCCCAAAAGGAATCACTAACATTGTACTCACTTAGAATTGATCTTGCCATGTCAATCAAGGTTCTATTCTTCCTTTCAACTATCCCATTGGATTGAGGAGTGTACTTTGGAAAGAATTGATGGTTGATCCCAAAGTCATCACACAGATCTTCAATTCTTGTGTTCTTGAACTCACTCCCATTGTCACTTCTAACTCTCTTGATAGATGTTTCAAACTCATTTTGGCACCTTTTGACAAATGACTTGAAGATATCAAATGTGTCACTCTTGTAACTCAAGAAGAATACCCAAGTGTATCTTGTGAAGTCATCCACTATCATAAAACCATACTTATTGCCACCAATGCTCATATAAGTTGTTGGCCCAAAGAGATCCATGTGCAATAATTCAAAATCTTTGCTTGTACTCATGATGCTCTTCTTTGGATGACTATTGCCAACTTGCTTTCCGGCTTGACATGCACTACATAGCTTGTCCTTCTCAAATGTGACATCCTTCAAGCCCTTCACTAGATCATGCTTGATTAGCTTGTTCAATTGCTTCATGCCAACATGTCCAAGCCTTCTATGCCATAACTAACCCATGCTAGACCTTGAGATGAGACATGTAGAGAGTTGGGTCTCACTAGCATTGAAATCCATTAGGTAGAGGTTCTCATATCGAAATCCCTTGAAGATCATGTTTGAACCATCTACACTAATGATTTCCACATCCTTCACTCCAAAAATGCACTTGAAACTGAGATCACACAATTAGGCAACCGACAATAGATTGAACTCAAGCCTTTCCACTAGAAGCACATTGCTAATGCTTAGATCATTGGAGATAGCAATCTTCCCAAGCCCTTTCACCTTGCCTTTGCCATTGTCACCAAATGTGATACTATCAAAGCCTTGTGTATTATCTTGGTTGATTGAGTTGAACATCCTTCCATCACCGGTCATGTGTTGAGTGCACCCAATGCCTCCCTCCGGCTTTGTAATTGACCTACAAGAGAGATCAGTTCTTTTTAGGTACCCCAACTTGCTTGGGTCCTCCAAGGTTAGTTACCAAAGATTTTGGTACCCAAATGGACTTCTTTGAAGCCATTCAAGGTGCACAAACAAACTTGGCATGAACACCATTAGTACCCTTGGAAAGTACATAGAATGAATCAACTCTCATGGAGGATACATCTTGCTTGTCCTTCTTGTTCTTGCATGCTTGCTCATTGTGACCAACTTGCTTGCAACTCTTGCAATAGCTACCGGTGTTCTTCACAAAATGAGTTTTGTGAGAAACAAAAGCGGCCTTGCCTTTCTTGGGGTATAGCCCAATCCCTCTTTGTAGAGAGATGCTCTTTGGCTACCCAAGCACATAAGCAAGTGGTCCTCACCTCCATAAGCCTTAGCTAAGGAGTGATTGAGCTTTGTAACCTCCTTCTTGAGGGTTTCATTTTCCACCTTTAGTGAAACAAGTGACACCATCACTAGTAGATGAAGTAGGAATGATAGTGCTACAAGAGGGGTTAGTGGGAGCAACAATGATAGGAGTATAGAAAGATTCATCAAGAATATCACAAGTAATTCCCATGTCACATGTTTGAGCAATCTCCTTCTTACTTTGATCAAGGAGAGAGGAATGAGCTCTTTCAAGCTTAGAGTGAGACTTCACTAGCTTCTCATGGGCTTCCATTAGCCTCTCATGAGATGCTAAGGCCTCATCAAGGTTTTGCTCAAGAACCACATTGGCCTTGCGCAATTCCTTGCACCTCTTTCTCTTCTTGTCAATGTAATCCTTAGCTTGCTCAAGCATGTCCATGAGTTCCTCCTTTGAGGGCTCCTCACTATCACTATCGCTCTCACTCTCACTCTCACTCTCATCATGAGAAAGTACCTTAGTGGACTTAGCCATGAAGCATGATGATGGAGTGTCAAATAGAGAGAGATCTTGTCTCTCATTGCAATACTTGCAAAAGCCTTCTTCTTAGTAGTGGTCTTCTTTTCTTGATCACTATCCTAATCACAAGAAGAATCACTATCCCAAGTGACAATATGAGAGTAGCCCTTCTTCTTCTTCTTCTTCTTGTCAAATAGGGGCTTCTTCTCTTTCTTGCCTTTCTTCTTGTGCTTATCATCATCCTTGTCACTATTGTAAGTACAATGAGCAATGCGATGATCAAAGCTTCCACACCTGAAGCACTTTCTTGGTTCATCATGATTCTTGAAAGAAGTATTCTTTCTTCTTGCACCATAGCCCTTCCTCTTCATTAATCTCCCAAATTTCCTCACAAAGAGAGCCATCTCCTCTTCATCAAGATCACTAGCACTTTGGTCTTCACTTTCACTAGATTCTTCACTCTTTCTCTTGCCTTTGCTCTTGTGTGATGAAGTAGCCTTGAAGGCTATGCTCTTCTTCTTCTCATCCTTCTTGTCTTCCTTCTTGACATCCTCTTCCTTGTTCTCCCGATAAGCATCTTGAGTCATGACATCTCCCAAGACTTGATTTGGAGTCATGGTGTCTAGCCCACCTCTCACAATCAAGGTCACAAGTGTGTCAAACCAGGATGGAAGACACCTCAAGAACTTGTGAGATAAGTCCTTGTCCTCAACCTTCTCACCAAGAGTTGTGAGATCATTGACTAGCACTTGAAGCCGATGAAACATCTCCGGCACATTCTCATCATCCTTCATCTTGAAGCTTGCAAATTTCTCCTTGAGAATGTATGCCTTAGCTCCCTTGACGGCTTGTGTGCCCTCAAATGATTCCTCGAGCTTCTTCCAAGCCTCATGAGCACTCTCTAGATTCTTGATTTGTTCAAAGACCTTCTCATCAAAAGCCTCATGGATGGCACTAAGAGCAATGTCATTTTGTTGAAGCTTCTCTTCTTCTTGTGGAGTTGGAGCCTCCGCAATGACAACCTCAAACTTCTTGTCCACCACTGTTGGTATTTCTTATGACTATTGGATAAATCCGCAAGCGCACAGATTATACCGATGTAGCACTTCACCGGGAGTATTCCAGGTATCGTATTTTCCTCAGGGAATGATAGTGATCTAACTAGGATTAAAGATATGTCCTATGATGAATCAAGGGAGACTATGATAACTGGGTTGAGAGGTTCTATGTAGCAAACATATCTAACAAGGCAAAGCTGCTTATACTGGCTTTATCAGCCCTTCTCTTGCAGGAGGCGATGGGATAGATCAGAAAGAGGGCAAAACTCTAACCGGACCGCACCATCATGTTGTATTGAGGCCTTACCTTTTAAGAACTTATCTGACACACGTGGTGGAATACGAAGACTAGATAGAGTTGTCACCTTCTACTAGCATCCACAAACAATCCACGCGATAAGCGGCTTACAGAGGCAAGATCTAGTCTAGACACCACGTCTACACTATTCTTACTACATTAACCCTATGTTAAGGCTAAAGCACTCTACTTAAAGTAAAGCGATGAACAAGAGTGAAAAGGTGTATAACAGCTAAACCAGATTTAGAATATTAATTGCTATAAAAAACTCGGATGTATCACTTACAAGTGCTGAACTTACAAGAGGATCGCATCCGCTGAGGTAGAGCACTGGAGAAGATTCCCGATAGATCCGGGGCTTTCTCTAGAAGACTTCCCTCACTCTCCTCCAACTAGCATAGCACTAACACTAAGGAGTAGTTTCTCCAATGAGGCATGAGTGAGAGTGAGGGCCTAGGGGTCTATTTATAGCTAGAGGTGGAGTAGGGGCTACTCCGGTGCCACGTCAGCGATCCGCGCCACCTCCATCAGCCACCGTAGGATGAAACCGTCATTGTAACCATATTAAATCAACGGAGGAGATCAAGTGGATGCATGGCGGCATGCAGGAAGTCGGTGGGGAGCTGGAACCACCATATGGTGATTCGGCCGAACCCTATGGCAGGTGGGCCCTGCCACTTTTCTTCTAGAAGCTGACCCCACTGGTCAGGGGGCCTGTGGGTGGTCTCTGACCCCACCTAGGCATTCGGCCGAATGCCTTTTGTGCAAAAATGGGCTCATCTTTCGCAGGTGGCTTCTAGACGTAATGCCCATCATGATGGTGTATGCCTTGTGCACATTTGTCATACATGGAAATATGTCATGTTGGGCCTATGGATCCTTGTGTTGTGAATCTGGACCATTGAGAGGTGAATATACTTGGATCCAAGGGTAGAGAGTATTCTTGAGGGTGTTACATGGATCATGGGGGCTAAGGATGCCAAATGGGTCCATAGGGTGGTCGGCTGACCCCCTAAGTGGGCCCACTGGCTCCCAAAAGACCCCATTTGTCATTACCTGCATCAAATAGTCATGGGACATGTGGAACTAGTTATTGGGTAAATTATGTTCATGCTATTCTTGTTTTCCTTTGAATATGAGGATGTTGACGGTGTTTTGATGGTGATAAAATAGCTTGTAATTACCGTCAACAACCACAAGCCACACCTTCCGGCTAATTGACTTGATGTGTGCAGCCATCTTGACCTTCCAATAGCCATAGTCGGAACCATCAAATCTTGGTGGTTTCTTCATGTTGTTGATATGAGTCATGATCACACCGTAGGTTGTTAAGCCTCAAATCAACGGTGTACTTGCTCCGATACCACTTGTAAGGTCCTATCCAAGGCTAGAGAGGGGGTGAATAGCCTAAATTGAAATTCTAAAAAAAACTTCAACAACAAGTTAGACAATAAGGTGGCGAAGCTTTACTAGCAATAGCAAACTAAGGAATGTGAAACCTCCTACCACAATTGCTATCCTAATATGATTCTAAGATCACTCAAATCCTACTCAAGTCTAATAGCCCTCTAGGCACAACCTAATATACAACTTGCAAGTATGAAGAAGGTAATGCAAAGATGGGAGGAGTGCTTTTACCACCGAGTAGAGGATTGAGCCAATCACAATGAGATCACCAAGATCACCAATCAATCACAAGGATGAGCCAAGAGGTTGACACTTGATTTTTCACCAAGGATCACTAGTTTGCCCACTAGCTACGTGAAGGACCGAGAACGCCGACCAGAGGGGGGTGAATGGGAGCCAAATAAAAATTCCTTTAAGAAGATCTTGACCCTTGTCCCAAGCACAACCCAAAGCACGAGCTAGGCTCATGACCCACAAGTGGGTGGATGTTCTAGGAGATGTCCTAGGAACATAGCGGAGCTAGCCACGAACCCAGAGAAACAACCCGTGAAACAAACGGAGAAAACAGCACACCACAGGATGCTCCGAACTACCTCAGTCAAGACCACCGGACCAATGGAAGTGGTCCGGTGCAAGTCAGGGCACCACCAGACTAGTCCAACGCCTACTTTGGCAAGTCCGGAGCTCACTCCGAAAACATGCAGTAAGTGCCTAGGCTCCGAACAACTAGTCTGACGCACACCGTCGGACTATAGGAAGTGGTCCAGTGCACACCCTTGCCACAGAACGAAAACCACAGCAAGCACCCTACCTCCGGACACCTCGTCCGACGCTCACCATCGGACTAACGGGCCTGGTCCGACGCGTGAGTGAAACCCTCAACGGAGCCACCGGACTACTTGCAATGGTCCGGTGCTCACAGGCTGGGTGGTCCGGAGGGTGGTCCGACGCTCACAGACAGAAAACTGATCCCCGCGAAAATGAACTTCTCTCCGCCAAATCTTCCCAAAACTCATCCAAATGATCACCAACTACAACCAAACTTTGTAGGCATGATCCTAGTGCAGTTAAGGAGCTATCCCGAAGAAATCATCGCTCAATTTGAAGAGGATAAACGGGAACACTTGGATTTGGGGGAGAAGAGAGCAAAACGAAGAACGCCACAAAGAAATCGTCTGATCTACGCACTTGTGAGGTTTGAGAAGAATTCCTTCAGTGCAAAGAAGCTCCTCACGATTACACACAACTTGGTTCAAACGGAATTTCAAGAGCTACTCCCTACAAAGAGAAATCATCTCGGGAAAATAGGGAGCAAAAGCAAAACTCGAAGAACACAAGCAAAACAGGGATACAATCACGAAATCGAAGCCACCATTGCTTACGGAGGTTACAGCCTCCGATTCCTCGCAACAATCACAAGTTCTTACACCGGTGAATCGGTGGATCTCAAGCAAGAAGAAGCTAGGGAAGGGAAAACATAGGAATAGGTGGGAGAAAAAAGTAATGCAAGTGATGAGGATGAGGATACCCCTTCATCCTCTATTTAACGGAGCTTTGGCTATTTCCCAAAGACCACCTAGATACAAGACCGAATTACCTAGCCCTAAGACATTATAATCCAAGTCGGTAACTCCCAGCCACTCATTTGAATGGACGGGCCCGCTTCCTGCCAGGAGTTGTCGTCGCCTCGACGCAACCTCCAGGATTCCGCCACGTGCCATCCCCGCTTCCTCGGAAGCTCCGCCTAGGTTTTGAGGCCCAAACCCAGGAAACCCGCCACCGGTAGCTTTGGGCTCAACTACCGAACCCCGAGTTTTGAGGCCCAAACTCGGAAACCGCCCTCGGATGGTTTTGAGGCACAAACCATCAAACCACTTGACTCGAGCCACCTTGTCCTCGCCCGGTCAGACTCCGAGTCCCCTGAATCTCCGCTCGACTCGCACGTCCACCATCTTGACTTGGTCGACTCGGTCTACCTCCATGTCTTCTCGCACTTGGGGGACTCGGACCCTTCGTTACCGGACCACGTTTTCCCTATCGTGGTGATCGCTATCCCTCCGTGGGGCAGGAGATGCTTGGTTTTTCTCCTAAACCATTCTTTGGGTAAGTGGGACAACACTGGTATTCTTCACAGTTTACTAACCCCAGTGTTGGTCCGTTTGCTCACCCTATGTCTTTTTCTTGATGTAGGAAGGAGGACTGGAGGAGACTTGGCTTGTGGATTATGGATGTTCAAGCCATATGATCGGAAGTGCCAAGTGGTTCTCTAGCCTCGACCCCGTGCGCCACACTGAGTACATTACATTCGGGGACAAGAGTAAAGGTAAGGTTGTCTCCCGAGGGTCCATCCGAGTAAACTCTTCTTTTGTCCTCAAGGATGTTGCTTTGGTTGCGAATTTTCATTTTAATCTTCTTTCGGTTTCGCAACTCCTTGATGACGGTTTTGAAGTGAGTTTCAAGCCTAATCTCTCTCGGATTTTGGACTCTCGTGGTGAGCTTGTTTGCCGGATTTTACCCTTCGGGAAGGTTTTTCGTGCGGATTCTTCTATCTCTTCCGGACCTTCTCGTTGTCTTCTTGTCGGTTCTTCTTCCGAGCTTTGGAAATGGCATAGGAGATTGGGACATTTTAGTTTTGACTTGCTTGCAAGGCTTAGCTCAATGGACCTTATCCAAGGATTGCCAAAGCTAAAGTTCGAGAAGGATTTGGTCTGCCATCCTTGCAGGCATGGCAAGATGGTTGCTGCTTCCCATCCTCCTGTGACTAAGATCATGACCACTTGACCCGGCGAGCTCTTACACATGGACACAGTTGGTCCAGCTCGGGTCAGGTCGGAAGGAGGGAAGTGGTATGTTGTTGTAGTCGTTGATGACTACTCGAGGTACTCTTGGGTGTTCTTTTTGGAGAGTAAGGATGAGGCTTTTCCACTTGTTCGAGATCTGATTTTGAGATTGCAAAATGAGCTACCTAAGAATGCCATGAGAGCTATCCGCAGTGACAATGGCACAGAATTCAAGAATGCTCACTTTGCAACTCTTTGCTCTTCTTTGGGTCTCGATCACCAGTTTTCCTCACCTCACACTCCCCAGCAGAACGGTGTTGTTGAGCGCAATAATCGGACCCTTGTTGAGATGGCCAGGACGATGCTCGATGAGCACAAGACTCCTAGGCGGTTTTGGGCCGAAGCACTCAGTTCTGCTTGCTATTTTTCCAATCGCATTTTTCTTTGAGCTTTCAAGAAGAAGACTTCTTATGAGTTGCGATTTGGGAGACCACCCAAGGTAAGTCACCTATGAGTGTTTTGGTGCATGTGCTTCATCCTCAAAAAGGGCGGTAAGTTGGATAAATTTGAATCACGGTCTTCTAACGGTATCTTTCTGGGTTATTCTACTCACTCTCGTGCTTATCGTGCACTTAACCTTGAGACTAACAGAGTGATGGAGACTTGTGAAATTACCTTCGATGAGACTATGCCATGTGTTTCCAGTGCTTTTGAGCTTGCAGGTGATGATGAGGTGAACACTAGCATCTTTGTGGAGGAGGAGCAGGACGACGCCGATTGGGGTGATCCCGAGCCAACTCCACTGGCTGCCCCCGTTGACCCTACGACGTCCACTTCGGCTCACGGTCCCAATCCGTCTACTTCCTCTGCATGGGGGCCGATCGAGCAGCTTCCTCAGTCGGTGCCCGTTGCACCTGAGGGAGCTCCAGCTGCTGTCGAGGGGGAGGCCACTTCGTCCAGGCAGGCTCCCCGCCACATCATCGGCGACATCGACCATCGAGTCACGCGGTCTAGATCTTATGAGTAGGGAATTTGAGATGAGCATGATGGGAGAGTTGACCTTCTTTCTCAGGTTGCAAATCAAGCAAACCCGGGAAGGGACGTTTGTGCACCAAGGCAGGTACACAAAGGATATCTTGAAGAAGTTTGACATGGGCGAGGTAAGGCCCCACTCGATGCCTATGTCAACTACTACTGCCTTGGATGCAGACGAGGAAGGAGAGGCGGTGGACCAGAAAGAGTACCGCAGCATGATCAGGTCGCTTCTATATCTGACGGCGACCCGGCCGGACATTCAGTTCGTCGTCTGCCTGTGTGCTCGCTTTCAGGCGTCCCCACAGACTTCGCACAAGCAAGCGGTGAAACGCATCATGACGTACCTGCGATTCACTCCTGAATTTGGTCTTTGGTTTTCCACCTCTTCCTCTCTTGTGCTTTGCGGTTACTCTGACGCTGACTTTGCCGGATGCCGTCTTGATCGGAAGTCCACTTCTGGGACTTGCCAGTTTCTCGGGTCTTCGTTGGTTTCTTGGTCTTCTCGCAAACAATCTAGCGTGGCACAGTCGACGTGCGAAGCTGAGTACGTTGCCGCAGCTAGTTGTTGCTCTCAGTTGATTTGGATGATTGTCATTTTGAGAGATTTCGGTCTTGAGCTTACTAAGGTGCCTCTGCTTTGTGATAGCACGAGTGCAATTAGTGTGGCTACAAATCTAGTGCTTCATTCGAAGACCAAGCACATTGAGGTGCGCTTTCACTTTTTGCGTGATCACTACGAGAAGGGCGACATTGACCTCCGGCATATCGAGACCCAAAACTAGCTTGCGGATATTCTCACTAAGCCTTTGGATCAAGCTGTGTTTTCTCGCCTTCGGGGCGAGTTGGGTGTTTGCTTTCCTTTTTAGAGGAGGAAA
This sequence comes from Microstegium vimineum, assembly GCA_022036555.1. Lineage (NCBI taxonomy): Eukaryota > Viridiplantae > Streptophyta > Magnoliopsida > Poales > Poaceae > Microstegium > Microstegium vimineum. The sequence continues at coordinate 23,550,157 of CM039138.1, read as the reverse complement.
ATTTTGTGTATCATAGTTCTTTTTTATTCTTTTTATCTTTTCTTTATTCTTCTTCTCAATTGGTGTCTTGTTAGTGTTTAGTTGTTGTCAATGCATTTTTGCATCTCATTTGCACTTGTGACATAGTTCATTTTAAGCTTCATATCTATAGCCGATATAATGAATCTATGCTCTGTTTGAGGTGTTTTATGTGTCTATGGTGTTGCCTAACTTACACTCTCTTTGATCTCTATGATATACAATAGAGCTAAGTTAGAAAAGCTTTAAAACTGAATTTAAATTCCCCATGTCACCTCTGAAATGGCACTAGCATGTGTAGGCTTTTGAAGATCCTTCTTCGCTATCTTGTATATAGCTTATAACTATGGTTCTTCATTGTTTCATTCACTAACTTTGAGCACCATGATTAATACCTAAAATGAAATTGCTCTCTGTTTTGTGAATTGGAAAGATCGAGTTGGGTTTGCATTGTGAGCACTTCACCGTGTGTTCGAGACTGCTTCCCATATGGGTCGATACTTGAGCGGTGTCGTGTATGACCAAAACCGGTGTGTCAAGTTCTTTGACTTCGCCCGGTTGGTAAGCAGTGGCATCACTTTGCTCACAACCACTCGCATACAACTTAAATGTGCCTAAAACTGAAAATTGGCTGCAAAACTCTGAATTTTGAAAAATTCATTCGGTTGGGTCGTTGGCTTGTTGTATGTACTTTGCTAAGGGATAGTTTTACTTGCTAGACATGAGATTTCTTTGAGATAGATCCTATCTTGTTTTCCATGTCTCGTTGTCTCTAGGAGGTGATACCCATTCCTTGCTCTCAAATGATATGCTCTCTAAAATAGCTTCTAACGCGATCTTAAGCTCAACTTAAGCCTTTGTTGGGCACATAGAGTTTTTCCTATTCTCACAGAATCACATCACTTAGAGCATCTATTCATTGTCTTAGCTCTAAGTATGAAGCTTTTGCACTCATTTTGCATTTCATGGCATTTGTAGCCGGAACTTGAGTTGTTGATGTTTGATGAGCTACATGTGTCATCAAGGGGGAGAGATGTGTGCATTTCATTCCATTTTCATCCATCTACTTCCAAGGGGGAGAGTGCTTCTCTTAGTTTTCCAATTGGTATCTTGCTCAGGGGGGAGCTTTTGCTAGATGTGTTGAGCCTTTGCCTCTTCTGGAGGGTCTAGTTTGCTTTGTTGGCTCCGACAGGTTTCGATTGCTTCTTGAGCATTAGGGGACGTAAGTGGTTTCAATTGGTATCTTTTGAGCTCCCCTAGTGTTTAACTTGGAAGTCTGAGCTTTGAGAGCTGTGACTGGTATCTTGGACTTGCTAGCGGTGTTGAGCCTGTTTTTGTGCCTTTTCTTGAGGGCTAGCTTTGTTTTGCTTGGTTGCGTTGAGCCGTTGCCCATATGCTTTTGTTTGGCATCAGTAAGTGGCTTTGTCATGATGTGTTTTGAAGGATGCTTTTAATTGGTATCACTTTTTGCCTCTCTCTTTTAATTGCTATCGTGTTTGATTCTCTCAAGTGACCTTGTTTTGGCTTTGATAGCTTTTTGGTCATTTGGAGAGCTTTATCTTGTGGCTCAAATCTGAAATGCACTTGCGTTGACAATGCACTCATCAAGGGGGAGATTGCGAACACATGGTGGATAAGTACCCATGTATGTTCAGCTTTGATGATGAGTGATTGTCCAACACGTGAGTGTTTCAGTTTAAGTGGCTTACCCTAACCTCTGTGAAAGCATAAATGTGTGCTTGTCTATCGGCTTATGGTGTGCAGGTACTATGCCTAGTGACAGTGATCAATGGCATGGATAAGGTCGAGTAGAGGCTTGTCATGCCGATGGACTGAGAGCGGTGAAGGGCGGAAACGGGGCTCGGACTGAGGAACCATGGGCGCCGGCGGACTAGCTGTGGTGGCTAGTACTTGACACCGGCGAGTGCGAGAAGACATGGAGGTAGACCGAGTTGACCAAGTCAAGACGGTGGACACGCGAGTCGAGCGAAGGCTCAGGGGACACGGAGTCCGACCGGGCGAAGACAAGGTGGCTCGCATTGAGTGGTTTGGTGGTTTGGGCATCAAAACCATCCGCGTCGGTTTCCGAGTTTGGGCCGCAAAACTCGAGGTTCGGTAGTTGAGCCCAAAGCTACCGGTGGCGGGTTACCTGGGTTTGGGCCTCAAAACCTAGGCGGAGCTTCCGAGGAAGCGAGGATGGCACGTGGCGGAATCCTGGAGGTTGCGTCGAGGCGACGACAACTCCCGGCAGGAAGCGGGGCCGTCCATTCAAAATACGGGAGATATTTCCAGGAGCTTGGACTGCAATGCTTAGGCTAGATAGTTCACTCAATGTATCTAGGGGGTCTTTGGGAAATAGCCCGTTAAGTAGGGGGTGAAGGGGTCCGACGGCCACCGTCTTGACTCGGCCTACTCGGTCTACCTCCATGTCTTCTCGCACTCGCCGGTTCCAGGTACTAGCCACCACAGGTAGTCCGCCGGCGCCCATGGCCCCTCAGTCCGAGCCCCGCTTCCGCCCTTCACCGCTCCCAGTCCATCGGCACGGCAAGCCTCTACTCGACCTTCTCCACTCCATTGACCACTGTCACTAGGCATAGCACCTGCACACCACAAGCCGATAGACAAGCACATGTTTCTGCTTTCGCAGAGGTTAGGGTAAGCCACTCAAACTGAAACACTCACGTGTTGATCAATCACTCATCATCAAAGCTGAACATACATGGGTACTTATCCACCATGTGTTCGCAATCTCCCCCTTGATGAGTGCATTGTCAACACAAGTGCATTTCATATTTGAGCCACAAGGTAAAGCTCTCCAAATGACCAAAAAGCTGAGAAGGCCAAAACGGGGTCACTTGAGAGAAGCAAACACGATACCAATTAAAAGAGAGAGGCAAAAAATGATACCAATTAAAAGCATCCTTCAAAACACCTCATGACAAAGCCACTTACTGATGCCAAACAAAAGCATATGGGCACAACAAAGCTAGCCCTCAAGAAGAGGTAGAAAACGGGCTCGACACCGCTAGCAAGTTCAAGATACCAATCACAGCTCTCAAAGCTCAGACTTCCACAATAAACACTAGGGGAGCTCAAAAGATACCAATTGAAACCACTTACGTCCCCTAATGCTCAAGAGGTAATCGAAACCTGTTGAAGTCAACAAAACAAGCTAGATCCTCCAGAAGAGGCAAAGGCTCAACACATCTAGCAAAAGCTCCCCCTAGGAACTAGCATTCTCAAGATACCAAGAAGGGGTGAAAAGAGCCAAGTCAAAGAGATACCAATTAAGCTCAAAAAGCACATTTTCTCCCCCTTGTAAGTAGATGGCTGAAAATGGAATGAAATGCACATCTCTCCCCCTTGTTGACATATGAAGCTCATCAAACAACAACAATTGAAGATCCGGCTACAAATGCCATGAAGTGCAAAATGAGTGCAAAAGCTTCATACTTAGAGCTAAGACAATGAATAGATGCTCTAAGTGATGTGATCCTGTGAGAATAGGAGAAGCTCTACGTGCCCAACAAAGACTCAAGTTGAGCTTAAGATCACTTTAGAAGCTATTTTACAGAGCATACCATGTGAGAGCAGAGAAGGGGTATCACCTCCTAGAGACAACTAAACATGGCAAAGAAGATAGGATCTATCTCAAAGCAATCTCATGTATAGCAAGAAAAACTATCCATTAGCAAAGTTCATACAACAAGCCAATGACCCAACTGAAAGAATTTTCCAAATTTTAGAGTTTTGCAGCAAATTTTTAGTTTTAGGCACATTTAAGTTGTATGCGATTGGTAAGAAAAGGGATGCCACTGCTTACCAACCGGGCGAAGTCAAAGGACTTGACACACCGATTTTGGTCATACACGACACCGCTCAAGTATCAACCCATATGGGAAGTAGTCTCGAACACACGGTGAAGTGCTCACAATGCAGACCCAACTCGATCTTTCCAATTCACAAAACAGAGAGCAATTTCATTTTAGATATTAATCATGGTGCTCAAAGGTAGTGAATGAAACAAAGAAGAGACATAGTTACAAGCTATATATAAGGCAGCCAAGAAGAATCTTCAAAAGCCTACACATGCTAGTGCCATTTCAGAGGTGACATGGGGAATTTAAATTCAGTTTTAAGGCTTTTCTAACTTAGCTCTATTGCATATCATATAGATCAAAAAAGAGTCTTAGTTAGGCAACACCATAGACACATAAAACACCTCAAACAGAGCATAGATTCATTATATCGGCTATAGATATGAAGCTTAAAATGAACTATGTCACAAATGCAAATGAGATGCAAAATGCATTGACACCAACTAACACTAACAAGACACCAATTTAGAAGAAGGACAAAGAAAAGACAAAAAGAACCAAAAAGCACTATGAAACACAAAACTTTCCTCCTCTAAAAAGGAAAGCAAACCCCCAACTCGCCCCGAAGGCGAGAAAACGCAGCTTGATCCAAAGGCTTAGTGAGAATATCCGCAAGCTGGTTTTGGGTCTCGACATGCCGGAGGTCAATTTCACCCTAGTTGTAGTGATCACGCAAAAAGTGAAAGTGGACCTCAATGTGCTTGGTCTTCGAATGAAGCACTGGATTTTTAGCCACACTAATTGTACTCGTGCTATCACAAAGCAGAGGCACCTTAGTAAGCTCAAGACCAAAATCTCTCAAGGTGGCAATCATCCAAATCAACTGAGAGCAACAACTAGCCGCGGCAACGTACTCAGCTTCGCACGTCGACTATGCCACGCTAGAATGCTTGCGAGAATACCAAGAAACCAAAGAAGACCCGAGAAACTGGCAAGTCCCGGAAGTGGACTTCCGATCAAGTCGGCAACCGGCAAAGTCGACGTCAGAATAACCGCCAAGCACAACAGAGGAAGAGGTGGAGAACCAAAGACCAAATTCGGGAGTGAAGCGCAAGTACCTCATGATGTGTTTCACCGCCTGCTTGTGCGAAGTCCGTGGGGAAAGCGAGCACACAGGCAGACGGCGAACTGAATGTCCGGCCAGGTCGCCGTCAGGTACAGAAGCGACCCGATCATGATGCGGTACTCCGTCTGGTCCACCGCCTCTCCTTCCTCGTCCACATCCAAGGCATTCGTAGTCGACATGGGCATCGAAACAGGCTTTGCCTCACCCATGTCAAACTTCTTCAAGATATTCTTCGTGTACTTGCCTTGGTGCACGAATGCCCCTTCCCGGGTTTGCTTGATTTGCAACCCGAGAAAGAAAGTCAACTCTCCCATCATGCTCATCCCAAATTCCCTGCTCATAAGATCTGCAAACTTGGCAACAAGAGCATGAGAAGAACCACCAAAGATGATATCATCCACGTATATTTGGACAAGGAGAGTGCCTTTGCCTTGCTTGAGGAGAAACAATGTCTTATCTACCGATCCCATTTTAAAGCCCTTAGCAAGCAAAAAGGTTTTTAGCCTATCATACCATGCTCTAGGTGCTTGTTTCAAACCATACAAAGCTTTGTGAAGTTTAAAACATGGTTTGGAAACTTGGGATTTTCGAAACCGAGAGGTTGTTTAACATAAACTTCCTCCTCTATGTAGCCGTTTAAGAAAGCACTTTTAACGTCCATTTGAAAAAGTTTAAAACCCTTAGAAGCCGCAAAAGCTAGAAGGATTCTAATGGCTTCTAAACGAGCTATGGGAGCAAAGGTTTCCTCATAGTCTATTCCCTCCTTTTGACAAAAGCCTTGAGCTACCAACCTAGCCTTGTTGCGCACTACCACCCCATCCTCACTTTGTTTGTTTTTGAAAACCCATTAGGTACCTATAGGGTGGCAACTAGGTGGTGGAGGAACTAAGACCCTAATGCGGTTTCGCTCAAAGTTTTCTAACTCCTCATGCACGGCATTAACGCAATCCGGATCCATCAAAGCGTGTCCAACATCTCGGGGCTCAAAAGAAGCGATAAAAGCCGAATGAGCAAAGTGAGAGATATAGGACTTGGACCGCGTGACTTGACGGTCAATGTCACTGATGATGTTCTTCAGCGGGTGCTGCCGCTGGATGTGGCGGGGAGCCTGCCTGGATGAAATGGCCTCCCCCTCGACAGCAGTTGGAGCTCCCTCAGGTGCAACGGGCATGGACTGAGGAAGCTGCTCGAACGGCACCCATGTAGAGGAAGTAGTCGGATCAGGACCGTGAGCCGAAGTGGACGTCGCAGGGTCAACGGGGGCAGCCAGTGGAGTTGGCTCGGGATCACCCCAATCGGCATCATCCTGCTCCTCCTCCACAAAGATGCTAGTGTTCACCTCATCATCACCTGCAAACTCAAAAGCAGTGGAAACACAGGGCATAGTTTCATCGAAGGTAATCTCACAAGTCTCCATCACTCGGTTAGTTTCAAGGTTAAGTGCACGATAAGCACGAGAGTGCGTAGAATAACTAAGAAAGATACCATCAGAAGACCGCGATTCAAATTTATCCAACTTACCGCCCTTTTGAGGATGAAGCACCTGCACCCAAACACCCGTAGGTGACTTACCTTGGGTGGTCTCCCAAATTGCAACTCATAAGAAGTCTTCTTCTTGAAAGCTCAGAGGAAAATGCAATTAGAAACATAGCGAGCAGAACTGAGTGCTTCGGCCCAATACCGCCTAGGAGTCCTATGCTCATCGAGCATCTTCCTGGCCATCTCAACAAGGGTCCGATTCTTGCGCTCAACAACACCGTTCTGCTGGGGAGTGTGAGGTGAGGAAAACTGGTGATCGAGAGCCAAAGAAGAGCAAAGAGTTGCAAAGTGAGCATTCTTGAATTCTGTGTCATTGTCACTGCGGATAGCTCTCATGGCATTCTTAGGTAGCTCATTTTGCAATCTCAAAATTAGATCTCGAACAAGTGAAAAAGCCTCATCCTTACTCTCCAAAAAGAACACCCAAGAGTATCTCGAGTATTCATCAACGACTACAACCACATACCACTTCCCTCCTTCCGACCTGACCCGAGCTGGACCAACTATGTCCATGTGTAAGAGTTCACTGGGTCGAGTGGTCATGACCTCAGTCACAGGAGGATGGGAAGCGGCAACCATCTTGCTATGCCTGCAAGGATGGCAAACCAAATCCTTCTCGAACTTTAGCTTTGGCAATCCTTGGATAAGGTCTATTGAGCTAAGCCTTGCAAGCAAGTCAAAACTCAAATATCCCAATCTCCTATGCCACTTCCAAAGCTCGGAAGAAGAACCGGCAAGAAGACAACGAGAAGGTCCGGAAGAGATAGAAAAATCTGCACGAAAAACCTTCCCGAAGGGTAAAATCCGGCAAACAAGCTCACCACGAGAGTCCAAAATCCGAGAGAGATTAGGCTTGAAACTCACTTCAAAACCGTCATCAAGGAGTTGCGAAACCGAAAGAAGGTTAAAATGCAAATTCGCAACCAAAGCAACATCCTTGAGGACAAAAGAAGAGTTCACTCGAATCGACCCTCGGGAGACAACCTTACCTTTACTCTTATCCCTATTTGATATACTCGGTGTGGTGCACGGGTCGAGGCTGGAGAACCACTTGGCACTTCCGGTCATATGGCGTGAGCATCCGGAATCCACAAGCCAAGTCTCCTCCAGTCCTCCTTCCTACATCAATAAAAAGACATAGGGTGAGCAAACGGACCAACACTGGGGTTAGTAAACTTTGAAGGATACTAGTGTTGTCCCACTTGCCCAAAGAATGGGTTAGGAGAAAAACCAAACATCTCCTGCCCCATGGGAGGATAGTGATCACCACGATGGGGAAAACGTGGTCCGCTAAAGAAGGGTGGAGTGAAGCCACCACCATGAGGCCCATAGTCGTATGGGTCACGACGGGTACCCCGCCGGGCACGACCACCGCGTGGTCTCATCTCCTGACGAAAACAGAGAAATGAAAGCTCACCGGCAGTGGAGGAAAACCCACCGGAAACCCCCAAAATAGAGTTCTCCACCCCTATGAGAAAGAGGCAAAAACCCCAAGCAAAACCGCCCAAAAGACAGGCGACGGACGCTGGACAACAGGGTGACGGACGCTGAGAGATCATACGTCGGCCTTCCAGAAAGCCTTGCAGAGGAGAAGCAGAAGGCAGGGCGTCGGATGCTGGGCGACGGACGCTTGGGTGAGCGTCCGTTGGCGTCGGACGCTGCGCGACGGACACTTAGGGGAGCGTCCGTTGGGCTTCCAGTGAACACTGAAAATCCAGACAAACTAGCAAAGCAACGGACGTAGGGCGACAGACGATGGACAGCGTCCGGCGCCGAACTCACACACAAGCGGACAAACGCGACGGACGCTGACGTCAGAACATCTTTGTGTCCGACGCCTCGAAGGACCGTCCAACGCCAAAACTCAGAGCGTCCGGCGCCCTCGAGCAGAGCACAGAAACGCGAAAATCATTTTCTCAACTCCAAATCTTCCCAAAACTCAACCAGATGAACTTCAACTGCAACCAAATTTTGTAGGCATGATCCTTGTGCAGTTGAGGAGCTATCCCGAAGAAATCATCGCTCAATTTAGAGAAAATAAACGAGAACACTCGGATTTGAGGGAGAAAGAGGAAAACGAAGAATGCAACAAAGAAAACACCTGATCTACGCACTCGGAGGTTTGAGGAGAATTCCTTCGGTGCAAAGAAGCTCCTCACGATTACGCACAACTTGGTTCAAACGGAATTGCAAGAGCTACTCCCTACAAAAAGAAATCATCTCGGAAAATAGGGAGCAAAAGAAAAACGCGAAGAACACAAGCAAAACGGGGACACAATCACGAAATCGAAGCCACCATGGCTTACGGAGGTTACGGCCTCCGATTCCTCACGACAAACTCAAGTTCTTACAAAGGTTGGTGGAAGCAACCTAGGGATCTCATGAACTAGAGAGAGAGGAGGGAGTGATTAGGGTTCAAGAGATGGGATGAGGGGTACCCCTTCACCCCCTACTTAATGGGCTTTGACTATTTCCCAAAGACCCCCTAGATACATTGAGTGAACTACCTAACCTAAGCATTGCAGTGCAAGCTCCTGGAAATATCTCCCGCATTTTGAATGGACGGCCCCGCTTCCTCCTGGGAGTTGCCGTCGCTTCGACGCAACCTCCAGGATTCCACCACGTGCCATCCCCGCTTCCTTGGAAGCTCCGCCTAGGTTTTGAGGCCCAAACCCAGGAAACCCGCCACCGGCAGCTTTGGGCTCAACTACCGAACCCTGAGTTTTGCGGCCCAAACTCAGAAACCGACGCGGATGGTTTTGAGGCCCAAACCACTTGACGCGAACGACCTTGTCTTCGCCCGGTCGGACTCCGAGTCCCCTGAGCCTCCGCACGACTCGCGCGTCCACCGTCTTGACTCGGCCGATTCGGTCTACCTCCATGTCTTCTCGCACTCGCCGGTGCCAGGTACTAGCCACCACAGCTAGTCCGCCGGCGCCCATGGTCCCTCAGTCCGAGCCCCGCTTCCGCCCTTCACCGCTCTCAGTCCATCGGCATGGCAAGCCTCTACTCGACCTTCTCCACGCCATTGACCACTGTCACTAGGCATAACACCTGCACACCACAAGCCGATAGACAAGCACATGTTTCTGCTTTCGCAGAGGTTAGGGTAAGCCACTCAAACTGAAACACTCACATGTTGATCAATCACTCATCATCAAAGCGGAACATACATGGGTACTTATCCACCATGTGTTCGCACATGTGTGTGGCATATTTTAACAAGTTTTACAAGGTTGCTCATTAGGATTAGATGCAATGCATGTAATGAACTTCTAATGGCACTTGATAGGTGTAACCACTAACTATTTTCCCCTCTTCATAGTACGGTTACCTATCCTAAATGTGATCACACCCACTAGGTGTCTTGATCACCAAAATGGAAAACCCTAGCAATACATTTGCCTTGAATAGCTTAGGGTTTCCTCCTTCTTCCTTCTTCTCCAAGTGTGGAACTTCATGATAGCTTTCTCCCTTAGCTTCCTATGCTCCACCACTTGTCAATCTCACTTCTTCAAAGTGTACTAAACCTACCCAACCACTTAAAGCTAGGTTAGTACTTAGGTTTAATCAATTACCCAAAACAATAGAGATCTTTGAGCGGCGCCGGCCCCCGCGAGGGAGCGCCGGCGGCCCGTCACCACGCGCGAGGACGCGCCGCCGGGGAGGGGAGGGGCAGCGCCCGCGCCTGCGCCGCCAAGGGGTCGGGCCGAGCCGCCGAGGAGGAAGGTCCGCCGGGGGAGAGAAAGGAGGAGAGGAGGGGGAGGGAGGGGAGCCACCGGGAAGGGAAGGGTACGGGAGGGAGCCGTCGGGGAGGGGAGGGGAGCCGCCAGGGGAGGAGGGGCTCGGGGAGGGGAGCCGCCAGGGGAGGAGGGGCTCGGGGAGGGGAGGGCCGGGAGCGAGCCGCCAGGGAGAGAGGGGCGCGCGGCTGGGGGAGGGGAGTGGAGGGGGTCAAAAATCTAAGCCTTGCTTATATACTTAGGTAGGATAATGGGCTCGCTAGGCTGGTTTGGGCCTCGGCCGTATTAACCGAGACGGGCCTTTGTAACAGGTCTGTCTCCGTAAATGAAGGTATTTTTGGAGGCGGGCCTGTTATAAATGACCGCCTCCGTAAATCGATTTTCGGAGGTGGGCAATTGTGACCGTCTAGGTAAATAAAATATGCTCGCCTCCGTTAATAGCCTGATTTTTGGAGGCGGTTAAGTTTTATGCCCGCCTCGGTTAAGTTTTGGGTGGTGTCTCGCAAAATCAATTTTGTACTAGTGAATATGTTCTTCTCAAACTTGTTGATAGTGTCCATGCCAACTTTGAGCATCACAATTCAGAGGCTTAAATATCTTTTTTCAATTGACTTATATTAGAGAAACACTAGTAAAACCTCATATGCAATAAAAACAAGCTGCAACTGCTTCGGAAGATCCTTCATGTTCAGAATTCAGAATAGAACTGATCGAACCCAGTAGCAGACCCAACACACAAGTACACAACACATAGGCATGTCAGATTTTTCAGTATATAGTTGTAATTCCTTGCGTGCACCAAAAATATACTGCATTTTCAGTTTACTGATTTTTTTAAAAAAAATAACAAATCATGATGCCTAAAAGACTAAGTATTTTCTGAATAAAAACTAGCAGACAAAAAGATCGAAATGAAATAATTGTACATGCAAGCTGCATTTTTGTGTGCATCATCCATGTGGCTAGCGAACCTGCACCATCCTGATTTTTTAGCACGTGCTCTACTATTTTACTCCCATTCACAAACAAAGGAAACAAAAAAAATCATGGAAACCAACAGTAGCCCTGTCAGTACCAGCATTCCATCTAATCTTTTTTTTAAAATGAGGAGGCCTGCATGCATCCACCAGTGCGCCACCCGCGATGACGAGTTCGAATATGTTTGGTTGTGAGGATTACCTGGACGGGGAGAGTCTAACTTGAACATATTTTTCTCGGGGACGTCTAGGGATGGGACCATTCCCAAGGGGTATATTCCCCAGGCGTGGGCGTCCCTATCCCCAGAAAATGAGCAGAGTAGGCAGGGGTGTTCTCTTTGATGGTGTCCTCTTCTATCTCTTGGGTGAAGTAGCGCAATATGCGAGCATAGGGCTGTGGTGGCATTGGAGACGCGGCAGCAAGCACCGTGTGCATGTGGGGAGGCGGCAGAGAACTCCCGCTCGTGTGTTGGGGTTGGCGGCAAGCTCCGCTCGAGCCCTGTTGTCAAGAGGATGGACGGCAGCTTGGTGTGCGTGCGGACCTAGCAAGGAAAAGAAGATAAGGTTGGCTGGGTACGGCCCACTGCTGACACATGGGGCCCATAGAACTGTAGATGACAGTTTTAAAACTCCATTCATTCTATTTCTCTTCGTCCCTTCTTCCAAACAAAAAAACAAAAACCGCTTTATCCCTTCAACCAAACTACTCCCTTCATACCAAATTATAAGGCATTCCAATAATCTTGGAAATTCAAGTTTAATAAAAAGTTATAGAGAAAATCATAAAGATTTATGACATCAAATAGGCATATTATAAAAATATAATTAAGAAGAATCTAATGATACTCTGTTCATAAATTTTATTATATTATGATATAATTTTAGTCAAACTCAAGATACTTTGACTCTCCAAGATTCTTATGATGTCTTATAATTAATTTGAGATCGAAGAAGTAGTTTGGTTGAAGGGATGAAGCGGCCTTTGTTTTTTTGTTCGGTAAGAGAGATAAAGAGAAATAGAATGAATGGAGTTTTGCTAGAACCGTCTCATCCCTAAAAATTACGGTGGGTCTATCCTATCCCACCATATCTCTTGTCTGCCAACCAAATGATAACTTAAAGTTTATTGGTCCAACAAAAGCAAACTCACACAAACAAAGAAAGGAGGATGATTACCACCCGTAATAAGTCCATCTTGTGCCAGTTGTTGTGGATCCACCTCAAGGATTTTCACGAATTTTCGTCAATCCTGTATATTCTGGTGCTCAACTAATTGGATGAGCGACAGATAAGATAGGAGATAAAGCTTAATCTTTGATGAAAAGAGTGAATTAAGATCCCGTTTGACAGGACTTTCAGTTTGCGAGTGAAGCTGCTTTTTTGGCTTCAACTCCATGAACCGCTCTTCCGATAGAGCTGAAGCCGTTTTAATTAGTGGCCTGTTTGGAAAACAACTCCCTATGACCAACAAAATGAATAAAATAATCATAATGTCCTCCTTTTGGCCTGTGCGCCTAACGGCCACACCCTCCCAGTCAGTGTGGGAAACGGATCCAGTGACTTACCTTGAGTAAGTCACAATGTAACTTACCTCCTCCATCCATCCCTCCAAATCAGATCATATAGCCCATAATAGATCTAGTCTTTCAACATATAAGACTTTGAGTGTTTTTTTAGACATACTATATCTATCCCAAAATATTTATCACTTTCGCTTCTCGAGAAATATTTTTGATAAAGTATATATTAAAAATATACTACCTCTATCCTAAAATATTTGTCACTTTTGCTTCCTCACAAACAATTTTAATAAAGTATATATTAAAAATATTAATATTTACTATACATGATTAGTATCATTACAGAGATATTTGAATCTAGTTTTAATAAATTTATTTAGAGATACAAATTTTGCACATATTTTTTTATAAATCGAATCAAATTTGTTGCATGGAAATCAGAAACGACAAATAGTATAAGACAGAGTAAGTAAATAACAACAAAAGACACTAGTTTAGTTTCAAAAAAGACAATAATTCAGACGGACATGTAAAACACAGAAACATTCATAAATCAACTTATCCAACAGCTAATCTTTCATTTTCCGTGCCACGAGTTTAACTTAATTTATAAAAAATACGTGCAATATTTATATCTCCAAATAAATTTATTAAAAAACTAAATCCAAAGATCTTTCTAATTATACTAGTTATTATGTACCGTAAATTTTAATATTTTTTAATATATATATATATATTATCAAAATTATTTTTTGAGAAGCGAAAATGACATGTATTTTGGGATCGATATAAAAACAGTCAAAATCTCGTGTGTTGAAAAGCTAGATCTATTTTAAGTTATTGATCTGATTTGAATGGATGGATGAAGGAGGTAAGTTACGTTGTGACTTACCCGGATCCTTGTCCGTCAGTGTGACCTGTGCGTGCAACACATCGTGACTGTGCCCCTCCTCGGCCTCCGCACCTCACAGCCACGCCCTCTACACGGCCGCAAGTGGGCCCAAGCTCGTTGCTAGGCAACTACGCGCAAAGTGAAGCCACTATCTTTGGCTCCACTCATCTATCTTTTGTCCCATCATGTTTTTAGGAATTTGTTGCCTAAAGCCACTTTATTTTATCTAGTTTGGGAGAAAACAGCTCCAAATGGCTTCTAAAGCCGGTGAAAAAGCATTACCAAACAAGGCCTAAGACAAGAACTATATACCATAATGGCACATCACTTGCCACGACGTGACAAAATACGTCATGTATTGTACATGTAACCGTATGCCCATATATTCAACAAGCTTTATGCCTCTATTTACATCTTTTTCAAAGTATACAAAACGATACAATCATTCAAGTTTGTTAGTTGGTGGGTGCAATTTAACTCTTATTATAACAACAAAACGTACAGTAGTAGCCTCCTTGCCTGGCTGGCCCGTCAGTTTGCAGTAGTTCAACAAAAACAAATAGAGCATCTCGGATAAGATCACGCGTGTAGTAGTCCAATGTCGCAGGAGTGTAAAGGGTAACCTTTAGACTCTGCAGTAACAAAAACGGCGCAGTGGGTACTGGAAAAAGCACTCTGGCAGCAATCAACCCTATCTATGGCGCGCGGCACGGACGAGCGGCATGCACCGCATGCATGCCTGCTGCTGGGGTCCAGCTCCTCGTACTACGCGCATAACTTTTTCAGTCAACTTAAAACTGTTATGTCTGACAAACCAAAAAACTAAATAAAATTTTGATTGCATCATTAAATTTGTTTCAATAAATCCTTCAAAACAAGATCTCATATGAATATATTTAAATAAATTTTATTTATAAACATGTGGACTCCACCGTTAGCAGTTGATATAGAGTATGAGATATAGAGAATGATGAGTGCAGAAAAAATGTGTCTAGAGGAAAAAATCTTGATGACTAGTACGGATAGAGGATAGATTTAGAGGAATAACAGTGCGGACAGTCTTAGCTGCACTTTCAATTTGAAAAGTAGTATAAATATTTGAACTAAATAGGTTTAGAGGTGCACCTAAAGATCACTCGTTTGCACCCTTACAATATCGTATCTTCATGCTTGACTTGGCAGGTTTTGTTCATTTACTGCAGCCTGAGTCTCATTGGGGGTTTCATTTGAGTTTTATCGTATTAAATATGTTGCCACATATAGACACTTTTGATAACATAGCGGTGTATTTAAAAAGAGAGAACAAAAAAGTTTTATCTAGACGAAACTCTCTTGACACAAATACAAACTCTCTATAAGTTATGAAATTAAATACCAATAAACTATAGAATGAAACTCTTCACTGAGATTGATCCGAGTTTCATTTCATTTTGTCTGAAACTCTTCATTGAGACTGGACTAATACGGATAATATCATCCAAGAATTCTAAGTCAATTGTGTCAACGTCTGTTGGCCTTTATTCGGAAATTAAGTGGCTGTTCGGTTCTAAAAGCAGGAAGCCATCATATCGTATTTTCTTCTTTTGCGATGACGAGCATATTATATGGACAGTCAAAACTCGCACCAACACGCATATAATGCAAAAATTATGTTCTCGATCTTTTTCTCTCTTTCGCAATTCTTCGTAGGAACCATTTGGTGGGTACGAATATTCGATTTTTGACAGAACCCAGAGACAACAATAATCGCCTAGCCATATCCGGTGCAGTTATTATTGCAGTGCCTCACATGTCCACGAGGGAATACCAATTGGCAATATATAATGGCCGGCAATGTCTAACACTTCGCAAATTTCTAGTAGGTGCCGGCCAGGAGACGACACGTGGACATATGCTGATGTTTTAGCATGACGCATGGAGTGCTCCCGAGGACCAAATCTATTATTTGGTGCTGTGCTTGCTTTTTGACCTTTTTGATTCGTGGTCTTCTGATAGCTAGAGACCAAACGGGAACGGAAACCTTTTTTATTATTATTACTCCAAAAGCTTGTTTCATGAACTGTAACATGTGTACATGTATTCAGTCGGTGGGCTGGTGGGAGATGAGACGATGATTCCTAGATTGAAGGTTGTTTAGTTTTAAGATTATCTCTACGTCTACGAGATTAGCTAAATTATTTTATAAAGGTAAAATTTAGCTATTATGAAAATAAAAACATACTCTTTAAATAACTCTATAAAATTAGAAGATCTCTATCTCACCTCACGCTTTATTTTTGGATAGTCTACCTCACTAGTTATTTAAATTTTTTTTACACAGTGGCAAATCTAGGATTTTACTTCAGGGTATGCCACCTAAAAAAATATACGCAATTCGATAAATTTATTTAAGCAATTCGGTAATAATTGCAAAACTGACAATATGATTCGATATACATGCATCAAGTAACACGATAAGACTTAAATTCATGGATTGAGTTAAAAACCATCCATTAAATACAATATAAATAATTCAAAAGCCACACTGATAATTCAAATATAGACATAAAAGGAGTATCAGAGACTTACATAGTTACAATGCTATTTTTCATTCGATACTCATCTGCTTCTAGGTTGACTTTTTCTAATACGAACTTTTTGAGTTGTTCAAGGATCCCTCTACATATTTCTTCCGAATTTTGAATAGTACCTAAGATCCTCTGTTTTCGATTATCTAATAAATGTTTTTATGATAGTAGATTATCTTGCTATTAAGTTTAATATTTTTATGATCTCTACCTAAACCAAACATGAATCTTTCAATTCATTTGGCTCTTCCGCTCCTTTGTTTAACTTTTGAAGGGACATGAATGTCTTAATTATATCATAATCATCAACTTCAAACAAAATATTTCGCTCAATAAAAGTGACTAGACAATCATCCAAAGAAGATGTAATATCCGAGTTTCTCATCATAGTTGTGCAAATATTATAAAACACAATGCTAAATAAATAAACAATTTATTATTTGAGATGTTGATAAATACCTACCAAAGTAGATAATAATTTTATTAAAAAAGACGAAGAGCAAAATATTAAATTTTACCTAGAGAAATAGTCGAATCGACCTTCACCTCCGTGACTGCCCGGTTGTGCAAAACGTTGACGAAGATGAGTGGTTGGAGGAGGACAGCAAGGGAGAGGGCACCGGTCACTGAGAGGCTGAGACAACCCACTACTCATCTCTCTCCTCCCCACTCTCCCCGACCTTATCATTTAGCCTGCTTACAGTCCCTTATTATACTTGTTCTTAAGTAATCTTTGTTTTCTAGCTAGCTATATGTATATGTCTTTAGCCGTTTTGCATGCTTGTTTCTCGTTTCATAGGTTCTTGACTACTGGTGGTCCCTGCTTTTTGTTATCTAAAAATATCTAATTTTGACGACTCAAATATGTCCCTTCATATTACTCACTTCACAAGCACCATTGCATTCTCAGGTGCATTTTCTATTCTATATATACTGTCTCATTCTCACTTGCTGAGGAATCAAATAATTTAAAGTTTGACCAAAAAAGTAAAAAAGAAAATTAATATCAATGATACAAAATAAGTGCTATTAGATAATTATAGAATATAAACTTTCATAGTAAATCTAGTTGGACATATATCATTTTATATCATTCAATGTAAAAATAAGTTAGTTTGACTGGCACAATAACCACATATAGTTGCATTTTTTGGACAAATACAATGTACAATGTAGGGCGTGTTGCTTTTTGTCCATAATATGGCATATCAAATATTATATGTTCCAGACTAATTTTGTAATGAAATTTTGATATGCAATTGCTCGGCTCAATGAACTCAGATTAAGTTTGCTGCTCAAACACATTACTCTCCCTGTCCCAAAATAGATGACACTTTGAGATATATGCAAGTCAAACTTTCTCAACTTTGATCAAATTTATTGAAAATATATGTAACATTTATATCTTCAAATAAATTTATCATTAAAATATCAAATGATATTAATTATGTATTATAAATATTAATATTAATATTATTTATATAAAATCAGTTAAATTTAAAAAATCTGACTTCTCAGAAAACAAGAATAACTCTTATTTTAGACGGAGCGAGTAGGTCATATTCTTTTTTTTTTTTGGGAAAGAGTAGGTCATATTCTGATGCATCGATTGTTGCCACTAGCAGACACGATAATACGAATTGTGTCTACGCGGGCCAGCCCATGCTACCATAAGATGCACTCGGCGCACAACGGCAGTCTGAAGCCCATTACGAGTCTTTGAGCTTCTCTAGGAAGCGTTTTCCTCAAAAGCTGTACTGAATACTGATACATAGGGGTAGATTATATATTTTAATATAAATAAATCATCATTTGGACAATCATTTGAATAAAATCACTTCTATATTTTGCAGTAACCAACAAATGAAGTATAACACCTTGAAAAAATGTTCCAACCTTATTTAAGAAAAATGGTTTGAAATAAGAGAAGAAAATATTACACAGGTTATTCAGCAAGCCCCGTAGGTACCAAACCTAATCTATCTATAACTATTATACATAATATTAAGAGATAAAAAAAATTCTGCCCATTTGTTTCGTCCACCTTTTCTCTGAACTATTGGACAGTTATACCAAGTCGAAATGTGCAGCAGAAAACATAATGAAACGGTTGCTCAACAACCGAGCTCATCAGTTTCCATGGACCATCACCTGAGTTGGGTTGTTGAGAAACTGTTTTATTGTGTTTTTTTGTTGACGGCGCACGGATTGTGTTTCGAATCCATCATCGCCAGACACGACTCTAGCACACAAGGATTCTTGTTTTGCAATTAATCGTCACCCCTGCTTGCCAAGCATTGCAACATTGAAAGACCTGGGATCACGGAAATTCATACCATCTTTGGATTTTGGCCGGGTCAGTAGTAGATCCAAACTCATCCAATGCATATAATGCCTATTATCTGCAGAACTTCTCCACCAGTACTGTAATTAGACACTGCAGTCGTCATCTTTTTAGGTAGTGACAGGCCGGTAACAAGAAACAGCTGATGGAGTATGTCGGGGCCGCCTGCGAGACCCGATGTTAGGAGGACCTCACGACCCGCACAACTGGCATCTGCCAATCTGACCTTGATTTCAAGTCTACTTCAGTCTGCAAGCCCAGTACTGCTCATAAACACTTCCTTCGCCTCACGGTTGCAATGCAATTCTTACCGAGGAAAATGGCCGACTATTTGTCTCCGTTGACCATTTGTCTAAAACCACGGCTATACTATTATTTGCAAAATTTCTACTCCAGGTTACCTTGCAAAAACACAAAAGAGTGCCGAAGAACTACGTGCTTCTAGCTTATGCTCGCTAGCAACCCTCTCGCATGCGTACAGGTACAGCAGCAGAGATTATGCACCACGCGTATTAGAAACGATGGCATGGGCAACATGCTCCGCTCGATCTGGCGGACTGGAGCAATAACGAAATCCGGTCATGGGATGCCTGCTGCTATCGCTGCTCCTCTCTCGACCCTGGGCTGCTGGTTCTGCGCGCCAAGGAGAACGCCGTCGCGCTCTTCTTGTTGCTGCCCCACCCCACCTCCCGTGCGCCCGGGACTGCCGTCCATGGGCGAACGTTGGCCACCTGATGACGACGCTGCCGCTGCTGCTGCTGCCTGGTTTGATCTTGTGCGCGTCCCACCCTCTCGACGTCGTCAGCGTGGCTGGGCTTGGGAGGCGAACTGGGGAGACGATGACGGCGCACGGCGGCGCTGGGGAGCAGCAACCGGATCATCGTGCACTTGGGCGACGAGGTGGGAAGCAGCCCGGGAACAGCTGCGTGCGCAAGGTGCACGCGCGCATGCATGCAACGGGTATCGTCATGGATCGAACGAAGGATACACACGCCGTACCAGATCAGGAGACGAATGAATTGAAGAAGCGGCCGGTGTGATGAGATCACCATGGAGGTTGGATCGTCGTCCGCCAGTCCGACTCCGATCGTCGATTGACATCGAACAATCGCTGTATCCGACTGCAGTGAATGACTTGGCGTTCGTCTGACTCCGATCGTATATAATCTTGCGGTTCCTTCAAATTTGTTGGAAACCGTTTCCTTTGCCGAATCTGATATGCTACTAGGATAGGAAACTGAATATGAATTCGACTAGGAGAGGAGAAAGCCCCGAATCCGACTAGGAGGAGAAGAGAAATGGCGTGGCGCCCACGCGTCTCGTCACTGCATGAATTCGGACCCCGACTCCGATTCAAACAGACCAACAACATTTGAGGATTCCACCGAATTGCCAGGCGTCCCTGGGGCCTATATATTTCTGCTGCTTACCGGCCGGAAGCCATCTCCACCGATCGATCGTCGTCTCTCTGTTTCATTTCGTCTCCCGGGCTCACTTGGCGGCGCATCTGCCATCTGGTGTGCGCGTCTCCGTCTTGGATCCATGGCGATCCCAGTTGCCCGCGTTCACCTTTCCATGGCACACGCGGCTCTCCCGGCGTCGCTGCTCCCGTGCGTCGCCGCCATCCTCAGCCTCCCAAAGCCGCTCGCCAAAAAGAAACAGAGCCGCGCCGACTCTGATGAGAGGTGGGACGCACGCAAGAAAACTCCGGTCAGGAGCAGCGCCGGCCGTGGATCCTCCTCGCTGCCTAAGCCCGGGCGGGCCGACTGCGTGGAGAGGTGGGACGCGCACAAGAAGGCAGCGAGTCCTCCAGCTTCGTCGGCGGCGTCGTCGTCGTCAGGCACGATAAGCAGCAGCAGGTGCACAATCAGCCGCGCGTCGTCCGGCGAGCGCTGGGACGTGCACAAGAAGCGTCGCCCGCAGCAGGCCTATGCACTGTTAGAATATTAATCAATTTCCATATTATTTTAATTCCGTAAATTAAGATGATGACATATAAAAGAATATTTAAAGTTGAGATCATGACATCAACCGTATTCATATCCATATGAAACATGTTGATATCAAAAACATGTGAACATGATATATATATAACAAAACATAAAAACATGACATATATATCGTGACAACAACTACTACTAGACTGCATATGAAACGATATAACAGAACTGCAGAAACATATCCGCAGCAACATATGACACAACATAACTGTACTACTGAAGCAAAGATGCAGAACATAAAACTAACAGGAGCAGAGAGCAGATAACTTAAGATACGACATAACAGAGCAGGTGAAACATATTCACGACAACTGATGAAACAACATGAAAGAACTACTAAAACAAACAGGAACTGTACGACGGAAAACAGAGAGGCAATGAAACGTTCATACCCTCCAATCCGCGTATCCGGGGTTCCGAAACCTTGTCCAACCTCGATGGTCATGAAGTAGAGGAAGAAGATGTACTCTCCACCGGGAAGAAGACGACGACGACGTTCACCGGGAGGAAGACAGCGGCGGCGTCACCTCCGGGAAGAAGACGATCCGCACCTGCCCTCTCGCTTCACCGTGCGCGCGCGTTCACGAGATGAGAATGCAACTAGCAGCGAAACTGTGTTCTGGAAAAAAAAAGTTCGGAACCGTCCCGAGTTGGAAGAGAGATGGATTATATTCCCCCGCAGGTGAGGCCAAGGGGCTGAGCGTGCAAGGAGACAGGCGTGCGGGAGTCTGAGAATTGCTTGCATGCATGCATGCAAGTTAATAGAAGAAAACTCCCATAACTCCCTCCATTAGTGGTTATTAAAAAGGTAATTGTCATGACATACACGCTCTCTTACTTGCCTTCTCAACTTCTCAATTAAGATGGATTAATTTTCATCTTTTAAGTTGAGCCAATGTCTGTTTGACTTCCAAATCGGTACAAATAAAATATACACAATTATATACTCATAGAGCTTATTGATTTATTGAATGAATAAATGGGGCTGATCCATAAATAAATCCAACAATCCTCACCAAGCTTTAGGGTTTATAACCGTGTAATTCCAGAATCACAATTCTTTGATATACCAATTTTTCGATGGAGACTGTTAAGTTGAACATCCACCTAGAACAAGAGTTTTACTCAGTCACAACTGAACAATGGACTATGCCTTGAATTGACAGTTTTGTGCGATGTAAAATTCACTAAAGTCCTTTGTTGATACTAGGCTGCAAAAGCATCCCCGCTGTTTTGAAGCATATAAGTCACACTTTAGTGTCTTTCATGAGTATTTAGAAATTACTAAAATTCTATAGACTATGACTAGTAGTCTGACTCATATAGGTGTACTCCTCAATACATGTTATGTAGGACAACATCTCACTTTTAGAATACATTAAGGTAAAAATCATCCTGCCTTACAGATAGGAAAGATGCGCATCAGAAATGAGTCAAGAAAGGGATCTTTCCTCACATCTACTCCTAGCTTGTTCACCACTCAACTTCACGGGATCTCCGATCACATAGAGCAGGTTACCACCATAGTAGATTTCATATGTGTCTCATACCCATTTCTCTCGATGCACCCTCTATCACATTTCGTGATAGTCCCTTGGTGAATTGATCTGTCAGATTATTCGACGTATGGACATAGTCCACCATTATAACTCCGGAGGTTTTCAACTTTCTGACATATTTTAATCTTCTCTTAACATGCCTGGTTGACTTCATGTTATTCCTAAAACTGTTAACCTTTGTAATCGCAGTCTGATTGTCACAGTTCATGGAGATAGCCGGAATTGGTTTTTCAACCACCGGTAAATCCAATAGGAAATCACGTAGCCACTCGGCCTCAGCCCCAGCAGTGTCTAACGCCGTGAGTTCTGCTTCCATTGTAGACTTCGTTAAGATAGTCTGCTTGCAAGACTTTGAGGAAACAGCGCCACCTCCAAGCAAGAACACATATCCGCTCGTGGCATAAAGCTCATCAGCATCAGAGATCCAGTTGGCATCACAATAGTCTTCTAGCACTCTGGGGTTCCCAGTATAATATATACCATATGTCATGGTACCTTTCAAATAGCGCAATACTCTCTCAAGAGCACACCAATGATCATCTCCCGGCTTTGACACAAACCGACTCAGCTTGCTCACAGCATATGAGATGTCAGACCTTGTTGCACTAGCAAGGTACATGAGAGAACCAATAATTTAGGAGTATGTTAATTGATCCCTTGCTATTCTTCGATTTTTCCTCAATAACACACTAGGGTCATAAGGCGTGGGAGCAAGGTCACAGTCACTAAACCCAAAGCGACTTAACACCTTTTCCACATAATGGGACTGTAACAAAGTTACTCCACCATCACCTCTCTGATAAGCTTGATGTTCAAAATCACATCAACTTTTCCCAAATCTTTCATTTCGAAATTGCTCGACAAGAGAGACTTTACTTCCTCAATCACATTGAGATTAGATCCGAAGATCAAGATGTCATCAACATAGAGGCACAGTATAACAGCGTCACCCCCACCATACCGATAATACACACACGAGTCAGACTCATTTACTGCAAAGCCAGCAGCTGTGAGAGTATTAGCAAACTTTTCATGTCATTGCTTAGGTGCTTGTTTTAGGCCATACAATGACTTTAACAGCCTGCACACCTTGTTCTCTTGACCATCCAAAATGAACCCGTTAGGCTGATCCACATAGATCTCCTCATCTAACTCTCCATTTAGGAAAGTTGTCTTTACATCCATCTGATGAATGATAAGACCATATGAGGTTGTCACGACAATCAATGTACGAATTGTAGTCAATCGAGCCACCGGTGAATAGGTGTCAAAGAAATCTTCACCTTCTTTCTGGGTATATCCTTTGGCCACAAGCCTTGCCTTGTACCTCTCAATAGTACCATCAGGTCTAAGCTTTTTCTTGAAAATCCATTTGCAGCCTATGGGTTGACAATCATATGGATGGTCAACGACCTTCCATGTTCCATTAGATATAATAGAATCCATCTCACTCCTTATTGCTTCCTTCCATAAGTCAGCATCAGGAGAGGAATATGCCTCTTTAATGGTGGTTGGATTGTCTTCCACAAGGTACACTATAAAGTCATTACCAAAGGATTTTGCAACCCTCGGTCTCTTACTCTTTCGAGTGACTATAGTGTCATCCTCCTTAGGGATGTGCACATGAGAATCATCAGCATGATCTATAGAAATAGACAGTTCTTGCTCATGGGGAATTATAGTCTCATGACTTATTTCACTATGTGTATTTTTCATGGGAAACTCATTTTCAAAAAATATAGCGTCTCTTGACTCCATGATAGTATCGACATACATATCAGACACGTCAGATTTTATAATTAAGAACTTATATCCTGTGTTGTGAAAGGAATATCCAAGAAATACGCAGTCAATAGTTTTAGGCCCAAGTTTGCGCTTTTTGTTGATTGGCACATTGACCTTTGCCAAACATCCCCAAGTGCGCAAATATGAGAGATTTAATCTCCTCTTTTCCCATTTCTCGAATGGTGTGATCTCTTTGTTCTTTGTTGGAACTTTGTTCAGGACATGACACGCTGTCAATATCGCCTCACCCCACCATTCCTTGAATAATCCCGTTGTACTCAACATGGCATTCACCAAGTCTGTTAGAGTGCGGTTTTTCCGTTCGGCAATCCCATTGGATTGTGGTGAGAATGGTGGCGTCCTCTCATGAACAATACCATGCTCCACGCAAAACTCATCGAACACATTAGAGAAATATTCTCCACCTCGATCGGACCTTAACCGCTTTATTTTCCTTTCAAGTTGGTTCTCAACTTCAGCTTTATAGGCCTTAAAATAATTAAACGCTTCATATTTTGTTTTTAATAGATACACATAGCAAAATCTTAAAGAGTCATCTATAAAAGTGAGAAAGTACCTTTTATCGTCTTTAGTCAAAATTCCATTCATCTCACACAGATCAGAATGAACAAGTTCTAGAGGTGCCAAATTCCTCGCCTCAACAGCCTTGTGGGACTTGCGGGGTTGTTTTGATTCAACACAAATATGACACTTAGACTTTTTGACCAAGTTAAATTTAGGAATTAAATTCAGATTTGCTAACCACATGAAATAGCCAAAATTTGCATGACAGAAGCGTGAATGTCATAAATCCGACTCATCAGAAATATCAACAGAATTCACCATCTTATTACATACATCATGCAAAGATAAGCGGAACAGACCTCCGCAATCATAACCTTTACCCACAAAAATATAATGTCTCAATACAACACATTTATTCGACTCAAGTATAAATTTGTAGCCATCTCGACATAGCATAGACGCACTAACAAGATTCTTCTTGATGGATGGAACATGTTGCACGCTCTTCAATGACACCGTCTTTTCGAAGTAAACTTCAGAATGACCGTACCAACACCAAGAACATGAGCACGCGATCCATTTCCCATCAACAAGGCGCCAGACCTCCCGACTTGGTAAGTGGAGAACAAAGAAACATCAGCACACACATATATATTTGCACCACTGTCCATCCACCACTTTGGTGAACTACATACTGAAAGAACAAAATGGTAAAGAATTACCATACCCAGATGTTTCTCCTTCAGTATCAGCAGTAACAACATTAGCTGTTTTCTTTTCTTGTTTGAACTTGCGATCTGGGCACTCACTTGCCCAATTCTGTTCACTGCCACACACATAGCAGCCTCTATTTCTCTTGTTGTTGTTGTTGTTTTTCTTTTTAAACTGTGTTGTTTGAACAGGCTTTGGGGTATTCTCTTGCTTGTTCTGATTTTTCTTCTTTTTATTAAACTTGCGGAAATTAGAGTTTCTCTTCTACACAACATTTGCAGTAGAGTTCTCAACACCTTTTCCATTGTCCTTTGCTCTAGCTCTCTCCTCAATATCAAAAGTACCAATGAGCTCTTTCACATTGAACTCTTGTCTCTTATGTTTGAGGGAGGTGTCAAAGTCCTTCCAAGAAGGTGGTAACTTGACGATTATACCGCCAACTACAAACTTGTCAGGCAAAGGACAAGAAAAAAGTTCAAGTTCCTTTGCTAGTGCTTGAAACTGATGAGCCTGTTCCACTACCGATCGATTCTCAACCATCGTGTAGTCATACAGCCGCTCCATGAGGTACAGCTCGCTACCAGCATCAGTAACTCTAAATTTTTCAACAAGTGCATCCCACAGCTCTTTCCTCGTAGAAAGTATGATATAACTTTTCTGGAATTTCACATCAAGTGCGCTTATCACTGCACCTCGAAAGAGGTTGTCATCAACCTTAAATCTAGTCTCATCTGCAGGAGGAAGATTAATAGGCTTGCCCTCAACGGCATAAAAACATGACATTGCAGTGAGCCACAATTTCATTTTAGCTTTCCATATCAATAAGTTTTTACCATCAAATGCATCAGGCTTTAATACGGAAGCAAAACCTCTGATAGAAAAATGCCTATAATTAGGTTTTTAGATTGTTAGAATATTAGGCAATTTCCATATTATTTTAATTCTTTAAATTAACATAATGATGATGACATATAAAAGAATATTTAAAGTTGAGATCATGACATCAACCGTATTCATATCCATATGAAACATGTTGATATCAAAAACATGTGAACATGATATATATATAACAAAACATAAAAACATGACATATATATCGTGACAACAACTACTACTAGACTGCATATGAAACGATATAACAGAACTGCAGAAACATATCCGCAGCAACATATGACACAACATAACTGTACTACTGAAGCAAAGATGCAGAACATAAAACTAACAGGAGCAGAGAGCAGATAACTTAAGATACGACATAACAGAGCAGATGAAACATATTCGCGACAACTGATGAAACAACATGAAAGAACTACTGAAACAAACAGGAACTGTACGACGGAAAACAGAGAGGCGATGAAACGTTCATACCCTCCAATCCGCGTGTCCGGGGTTCCAGAACCTTGTCCAACCTCGATGGTCATGAAGTAGAGGAAGAAGATGTACTCTCCACCGGGAAGAAGACGACGACGATGTTCACCGGGAGGAAGACAGCGGTGGCGTCACCTCCGGGAAGAAGACGATCGGCGGCGGCGGCTCCGGGAAGAAGACCACGGCGACGGCAGCAGCAACCTCCTGGAAGAAGACGACGTCGGTTGCAGCAGGAGCGCCTCCTCCGGGAAGAAGACGATAGACGACGATGGCGGGGAAGACGTCGACGACGATGAACGGCGGCGGTGTTGGGCAGTCGCGTAGACGCTCCCCAAAAACCTAATTGTCGATCCCTCGTGCAAGGTCTCGAACGGCAAGGGCTTCAGAGGCACCTGTCCTCTCGCTTCACCATGCACGCGCGTTCACGAGATGGGAATGCAACTAGCAGCGAAACTGTGTTCTGGAAAAAAAGTTCGGAACCGTCCCGAGTTGGCTCCGTAGTAGAGGCCAAGGGGCTGGGCGTGCAAGGAGACAGGCGTGCGGGAGTCTGAGAATTGCTTGCATGCATGCATACAAGTTAATAGAAGAAAACTCCCGTAACTCCCTCCATTAGTGGCTATTAAAAAGGTAATTGTCATGACATACACGCTCACTTGCTTGCCTTCTCAACTTCTTAATTAAGATGGATTAATTCTCACCTTTTAAGTTGAGTCAATGTCTCTTTAACTTTCAAATCGGTACAAATAAAATATACACAATTATATACTCATAGAGCTTATTGATTTATTGAATAAATAAATGGGGCTGACCCATAAATAAATCCAACATCGACGACGGCGAGAGCAGCAGCACAGGCAGCAACGACATCGGCACGGAGGAGATACTATGGAAGCCGCGGGCAATGTACGCAGGACCGGGCTTCGTCGCCGCCGCGCCAGAATCTAGCATGCTTCCTATGCCAAAAGCGTTCTTGGTTCGCGTTGCATATCTGCAATGCATGAATTCATCTGGGTTGGTTTCTTCAGCTTCCGAAAGGAAGCAAGTGTAATGATCATGTAGTAGGGGTGCTACATACTGCGACTAACGATGCTGTTTTAGATCATGGAGAAGTACACCGCTTAATTATGGTGGTGTTACAATTTGAGTGTTTTGCATGTCTCTGTCCGTAGGTCTTAGATTATTTCGTCTGAATTATTTGGTGCCTTTTGCAACCCTAAACTGTACTGTAAATGGATGCATACATCTGTTGTCTGCAAGTTTCGTCTTGATTGAATCTGTTTTATTTTCAACACTCCAACACGTGTGCCCGCCATGTCCAACGAATTGCTACTAATCAAAGAGGAACATTGTCACAAGTACTGAACATTGGCTCAAAGCGGAACATGGGCATAAAAAATAAAGAAAGGCGCAATGCACCAATTTTGGAAGGGATGAATGTGTACCTGCAGACTACAGACCATGTATTGCATTGTTGCTCTAGTTTTCACAAATGACAGCAGGAGGCTATGCGCTTTGTTGTGGAGCCAAATAATGTAATTATCCCTTTTTCTAATCATCCTATGCAAGCAGAGTGACAAATCTTTGAAATTAGAGGTGGTCATGATGAAATTTCCAACAAAGGTGTACATAAAGCGGGCAGGTATGATCATCGGCTTGCACTGAACACCGAACTGAAGACACCTGAATGGAAGTGCTCGGTTTCAAAACACTGAAGGAATGATCTAATTTTTAAAAGACTCCAACCAAATTTGCAAAACTACAAAAGGAATCTCTTCAAGGAACTGAAATTGGTTCTACTCACGGTTAAACCAAGCCTGCTTACAAGCTTTAAATTATGGCTTTCACAATATTTCATCACTTTAATGGCCAGCTCTTGTTTAATCTTCTTTGTTTCTTTTTTTGTCCCTAATTAGTTCTCCTAGCTGTTTTTGTAATCCTTGGTTTGTAAATTTTAACTTTCCCCTTTTAATAAGACCTGTAAGGACCAAGGCCACTCCGGTTCCTAAAAAAGAATGCTCGGTTTCTCAAATTTGCTTGCACAAATGGTTTGTTATCTATCGATCAAGTTCCCTTACACTAACCAAATTGAACTCATCGGTTCAACCCCCAAGCCCCAACCCTAGGGTGTGTTTGGATTGCGGGTTGGAGTGGGATACGGGTTGGACCCAGATAGCATGCTGTTTGGTTTGAAGATCGGGTTGAACCGGGTCGGACCCAGATGAAATATACCCTCTAGATGCGGGTTCATTTGATTCCTCCAAATTGAGAGGACCGTGCGGGTTGCAGAGCGAGCGAAGCGAGCCACAGCAGCGTGGAGCGCAGCCATGGCGGTCGTCGGCGTGGAGCATGGGAGGAGTCGTCGGGGCGGGTCGGGGCGCGTTCGTCGGGGCAGGGTGGAGGCGCTCGCCGTGGCGGGCGAGGCGCGGACGCCGGGGCGGGGAGGAGCGCGCTCGCCAGGGCAGGGTGGGCGCGGATGCCGGGGCGGGCGCGGACAACGGGGTAGGAGGGACACGGACGTCGGGGCAGGCGGGGTGCGAGCGCCGGGGCGGGGCGGGCGGCCCTCTGACTCGCACACACATCTGACCTCAGTGGGGAAGAGGAAGAAGAAGTAGTGACTCGCTGACGAACATGACCCACATATCAATGATCCAACCCAGTTCTTGAAATCTCCACAACAAAATCGCCACAACCAAACACGAAACTGGAATCAACCCATCCTCCCAACCAAACAAGAGATGGGTTCAACTCAACGCACAAAACTGGATTGGAGCCAACTCATCCCACATCATCTCCAAACCAAACACGGAGCATCTTTGAGAGAGTTGGTATCTAATTCGTTATTGCTTTATTTAGCTAACCATAAGATAACTAGCCTCCAACATACTAGTCAATGCCATCGGCATTCAATTTGACGTGCTATGGCTGAGCATAGACAACCAAATTTGGCTGGCCGATGTGCCTCACTATCTTGACATATACTCCACTGGTAGCTAGTGCGATGTTTGCGTTGCTCCAACTCCATTTCTTTCTCCTCCTTTCATAAATTCAAAAGGTAATTATATTGAGCTCTAAAATTAATGATACCTTTTCTTCTGGATTTTTGAGAATTAAATCGACACTCTTAACTTCAAATATTTTACAAAAACAGTCAACATTGAAATAATTTTAATTTAAAATACGTAGAGTGAGATATAGCTAGTTTTGTCAAAGTGTGCTGAATAATGTAGAGGAAATCTTTATAAAGTGGATTGCAAAATAAAGGTATGGAGCGTGTAATCCAAGAGTGTTTCTAAAAATTATTTTCTAAATCATTATATGGAGAGTTAAGTAATTTTTTAAAATCTTTGTATCCTACAATATTTTTTTATATATTTTATAAATACTTTATAGTCATTCTCGCTCTCTGTCTTTGAGTTGTCCTCAAGGATGCCTATATTTAGAGATTCTTTGAAAGAATCTGTTTGGACTCTCTTTGGAGCATGAGATTTTTTTCATGTTCACGTGTTTTTCTTATGAAAAGTTAACAGAATCCTGGTAAATTCTCATATAGTAACTATGAAATTCCTGCATTTAAAGGGCTCTACATAGTATTTTTTTAATCAAAATCTCCAGCTCTATAAAGGTAAAGACTTTGTTAAATCCGTCCGTATTTCAGTCAGAGCACACGGCTCCATCCCCCTCACACCCGCACCCGCAGACTCCTCGTCTTCCACGCGTGTGCGTTCCATGGCCGTGGCTCCTCTCTCCTCTCCCTCCCTCTCTCAGGTGACCCGCTCCCCAACTCCGGCGAGGGCGCGGATCCGACGGTGGCAAGGACTCTCCTCTCCCTCCCTTCCCTCTCTCTCTCTCCCGGTGACCTCCCCAACTTCGGTGAGCAGATCCGGTGACCATCGCAGATCTGGCGGCAGTCGTGGTGGATCCGACCAGGTAGATCCTCGTCCGATCTAGGGTTCTGGCGAGCTTTCTCCTTGTTTTCCCTAACTCCGGTGGGATATAGTGGTCGACCGGGGAAGGAGGTAGGCCAGACGGTGAGGATGGTCGATGGACAGTTTAGGGGAGCTGGCGGCGCTAGGGGCGGTCGGGCTAGGTCGGGGCTGGGGAGCTCCGGCAATGGTGGCAGCGGCGGTGGCGGGAGGGGAAGAAGGTCGTGCCACGGGAGGGCTAGAGTTTCGTTGGAGCTCCATGGCCGTAGCCATAGAGCTCCGACGAAACCCTAGCCCGCCACAGCGGGGCGGGGACGGTGGCATGGGCGAGGGCGAGGAGGAAGAAGGTTGAAGGGGAGTGACATGCATAACAGACGTGAGGTAGGAGATGGCCGTATGTGCAACATACCACCGTAAGTGCTTCTATAAATAAAAATAAGAAAGAATATAATATAAATCATACTTTGTTTTTAGACGGTAGTTTACCCAACCCCCTCGAGTTTCCATTGATTCCCTCCCCAAGCCGATGAGGTGACAACTGATTTGGGTCATGTCGTGTGGGTGCTGGCCCCCCGTGGCCGGTTCGGTGCGGGCGGTTGCGTCCGTGCGTGACTCTTGCTCCTCCTCCCTCGCGGAAACAAAGCACCACCGCCCTGATAAAAACTAGCAAAAATCCCCAATTCCGCCACACTCCGATCCCCCAAACCCTAAAGCACCCAATCTCCAACCTTCCTCCGTCTCCGGATGCCCTCTACCCGCGCGGCCTAGGGCGGCAGCAGTCGTCTGCCAGGCGGGGACGCGCCAATGGAACCGCGCGTGGCCAACAAGTTCCGCCTCGGGCGCAAGCTCGGGAGCGGATCCTTCGGGGAGATCTTCCTTGGTTCGTACCGCCGGTTCCTCTGCTTTAATGTTGCGTTCCCATGCGAAAACTCTCACCTTTGCCCGTGCCCGTCCCCGTGCCCGTGGTACTGATGATTAGCCTGTTTGTTTGGCGCTGTTGCTGCAGGTACTCACATGCAGACTAACGAGGAGGTCGCGATTAAGCTGGTGAGTTCACTGTTCATACAAAGCAATAATCCGTTTTGATGTTCCCGTTCTACATATGTTAAGTGGAGTGATCCGTTTCGTTGTTTCCGTTCTACATTTTTTCTATATTTTGTCTCAAGTCAATATCAACTAAAGTTAGTGCGGAATTGTAATCTGTTGAATTCTAATGGTAGATTATTGATCACAGATGTTTATTTTTTGTTTCATATATATGTTTTGTGAGTTAATGAACTGCACTCATGTTGGTTCCATAGAGTTAAACTTCATAATAGATTTTGTGTAGTTACTGAACTAGGAGTATAGCTGAACACTTTTTATAAACTTCACAGCATTAATGTAGTCCCATTCCTTATTTCTTTAACAAAAAAAAAAAAACCCGAAAGAACCAGCAGGTTTTGGCTCCTATCTGAAAATGATTAGTTTGTTTTCTTATGTTCTACACTGAAAATGATTTATTTGCATAGGAATTGTTAGGATGTCTCATCTTGATGGTCTCTTTAAACAACTGCATGGCTTGGACTGTGCTTACTGACAAGACCTCTCTTTTTTGCGTTTTGTCCAGGAAAATGTGAAGACAAAACATCCTCAGTTGCTCTATGAGTCAAAGCTGTATAGGATACTGCAGGGTGGAAGTAATACATGTTTCTTTCTAGTTGGGCTCTCATACATTTAATGTTTTCATTTTCTTAAGGTTACTATAACTTACATTTTGTTTTCTCCTGCAGCTGGAATTCCAAACGTCAAGTGGTTTGGTGTCGAGGGTGACTACAATGTTCTTGTTATGGACCTCTTGGGTCCAAGCCTTGAAGATCTTTTCAGCTTTTGCAACAGAAAACTGTCCCTGAAGACCGTTTTGATGCTTGCTGATCAGTTGGTACATTATATAACTGAGTGCAAGCATAACCTTATTATTATATAATGTAGTGCTTGCTGGTTTAGTCTACATCAGAGTTTTTAATTTCATTTTTTCATAGATCAACCGGATCGAGTATGTTCATATGAAGTCATTCTTACATCGAGATATTAAGCCAGACAATTTCCTCATGGGCCTTGGCAAGAGAGCAAATCAGGCAAGTCTTTTAGC
The DNA here is from genome assembly GCA_022036555.1 of Microstegium vimineum. Taxonomy (NCBI): domain Eukaryota; kingdom Viridiplantae; phylum Streptophyta; class Magnoliopsida; order Poales; family Poaceae; genus Microstegium; species Microstegium vimineum. The sequence goes on along the minus strand of CM039138.1, from coordinate 23,517,614 downwards.
ATGTTTTATTGACTTATGTAGCACAGTTTTTGTAGTTATAGTTATAGGTGTGAGGGCCTTTACTTGGATAGTTGGGATTTTCACATTCTCCATTCTCTACAGGCATACGTGATCGATTTTGGATTGGCAAAGAAATACAGGGACAGTTCAAACCAGCACATTCCATACAGGTAATATGTCGCAATTCATCAATCTGTAACTCTGAGGGTGACAGTTTACATTTCTTTCTTTTCTATTCTATTTGCACCATGATATTGGTGCTGTAGTTCCTGATTTTTCCTCAATGGGCACTGTAGCCATATTGTGTTTGTATATTTGATATTTTCGATAGATGGGTAGATATGATTTTAAAAAGGCATGCTATTTGCCCTGCCTTACAAGATGTATGACATTTTATCTACGGAAGTGCAGAGAGAACAAAAGTTTGACTGGGACAGCACGATATGCAAGTGTAAACACTCATCTCGGGATTGGTAGGTTAAAATTTCAAGCTTCTTTTATTTAAAATAACATTTCAACTTGAGTATTGGATTTGTTTTGTTTCTGTTACGCCTATAGTCACAAAATAGTAAACTTTGTTTTTTTTTCTGCTTTGCCAATAGAACAAAGCAGGAGGGATGACATGGAATCGCTTGGATATGTACTCATGTACTTCTTAAGAGGAAGGTTGGTCTTATGGGTGCTTCTTTTTTTCTGTCCTTATATACTTCTGCCTCATGTTATCTGTTGTGTACTAACAAGGCCTTTGTGCAGTCTTCCTTGGCAAGGTCTAAAAGCTGGGACCAAGAAACAGAAGTATGAGAAAATCAGTGAAAGAAAGATCGCTACTTCAATTGAGGTGATTTCCGTACTGAGAATTCAATTATCACTATTGAGCAATTGGAAGTTGTTATGATTTTTCTTATTTGCAGGTTCTTTGTCGTGGATACCCTTCTGAATTTGCAAGCTACTTCCATCACTGCCGTGCATTACGTTTTGATGATGGACCTGACTATCAATTCCTGAAGAGAATGTTCAGAGACCTTTTTATTCGAGAGGGTTGATATTATGACTTGACTACTACTATTTCTCAACATTCTGTTTCAGGAAATGATGCTCCATTGGAGATCCTTCTAAGAGAAAATTTCTTGTATCTGCAGGATTTCAGTTTGATTATGTTTTCGACTGGACCATTCTTAAGTACCAGCAGTCACAAATGACCATTCCACCGCGTGCTATGGTTGGTACAATCCATAGTGCTCGCTTTCTGCACTTGTCTACAATTATGGGTGAATATCTTATGCACATGATCAAGTGTTACAGGCTGCAGCACCAGGTCAAAGCTCCAGGATGGCTCCAATGGCAAATATTAATGGACTGTCAGGTGCGCCTGTCCTGTGATTGATGTGACATTAGTTTCTTACTCAGCTGCTCCTATCATCAATATGTGTGCACGTGGATAGTTTATAAGCACTTAGGGTTGGAAGCTTCATGAATCTGCAAAATGAGCTGCAACATCAATTGGTGATAAAGAATATTATAACAATCAACTTGATTAGATTCTTCTGTATGATAACAAAAATATACCAACACCAATTAAAAATATACCAGTATGGAGAAAAGAACTATAAATCACTCCAAACAATTTGATACAAATGGATTTTTATAAGCAATTATTCTCTTGGGATACTATTTCCTAATGTGTCTCTTGAATTTACGTTCTTTGAATTTTGTGATTATGTCCGTCTAATTTTTGAGTTGGGGCTGGGTCTGCTTAGGGCTAACTGTCTCCTGAATTAATTTAGCCACTGAAGAAGGAAGGAGAAGTGGGTGGTCAGATGATCCCTCGCGACGCCAGGTTCCACCTGCAGGAATAAATGCAGGCAGCTTGGCAAAGCAGAAATCTCCAGTTAGACAAGAAGTGTCCACATCAAAAGATGCTGTGGTGAGTTCTGAATATTTCATGTTTTTTTTTTGTTTTTTACATTGCTGATTTGAGAACTGTTTTTTTGGTGCATGAGATTTTACTTTGTAATTTCTGACCCCTAAAATGATTTATAGTTCGCCAGCTCAGCTATTTTGGGTCGGTCAAGCGGGTCGTTGAGGCGTCCTGCTGTTCCTAGCAGCCGAGTTCCAACCAGTGAAGCTTTACTACGCAGTCATACACCAGATGGAAGCCCAGGGTCTTTCCAAAGAAATGCTCCCCCACATAGGACCTCACAGACCCTGGAGTACTTGGACCGCCCTGGAGTTTCATTGTCTGGCAGGCTTAGGCCCAACACCAAGAATTACGAGTCCACTTTAAGGGGCATCCAAGGCCTAAATGTTGATGCCAATGATAGGATCCACTACTAGCATCTCGTGGATCCCATAGACATATATAATCTATGTGATATCTTGAAGTCCAGATGAAGAGCAAGTATTTAATTTCCAAGATACCTGCTGAAGGAGCAAGGCCACTTGTGGACCCAGCACTGCACTCTGGTTGGCGAAATAAAGGCTGTCTGTGTTCTGGAGCAGCTTTTGTCTTAAGAAAAGGCATCATGGCTATGTTTTAGCTCTGTACAGGTTCTGATTTGTCCGTATTATGCTTGTGGATTCTGTTTTACCGTTTTTCTCATAATATCTTGTCTCGAGCTGTGTCAGCTCGGTCGTGCACCGTTTGCTCCTTTCTGTATCACTGCATGCGTGAAATTTGTAAGTAACCTAAGGTGATTATCATTCAAGTATGTTGGAATCTTGTGCGTGTTGAGTTTTTCCCTCTGCATCTAAAAAGGGTGCAATGTCTATTGAATGTTCCGCTGACCTTGTTTCAGTGAGCAAGACAAGGACGGACATGCAAAAACTAAGGTGCAATGTCTATTGAACTCATTTGTGACCAACCTTGCCACAGACCACTGATATCAGCTTAGCCAATTTCTATAACGCATTACATTTTCCCAAAAAACTAAAGCATACATAAGACTTCAGATTTGAGGCATGACTGAACCCTGAACGCTGGGAAAAGCAGTCAGAATACAGTTGATCCTGATACCAATATACTATGATTTAACAGTGTTTTTTCAGTGTTAGTCAATGTAGCCGTTGATCCAGATTAACAATGTTGTTTTAGTGTTAGCCGATGTTGTTCCCGCTGATAGTGAGGTACTTTTCAATGTTGTTGATGTATCGGTCGATCGGTCGATAAAGAGGCATAGTTATATATGGTTAATCTCAAGATTTTATAGCTTAGTCTCAATTTGTTTGGAGGTGCCTTAAGGTGCATGATATAGAAGGGTAGATTTAAATGATGAATATGCGTGCATGTACTGTGACTCGTTACAAAACTAAATTTCAACAAAGAAATTCGTTTTGGTTCAAAGGCCAAGATAAAAATGACTCTACAATAGTCGATCACAATAAACAAGGCAGCATATTTTGTTGTAAAAATTACTTCCTAAGTCTTGCTAAGAAGTACATTAAGAAGCAACAATCAAGGAAGAAATATGTAGGAAGCTAGTCCTTGAAAGGGAAATCAAGAATTGAGCCTATGCACATGCTGCATTGGGTCGTCGAAGACGATGCAGATGGCTACACATCATCTGTTGATCACGTAAGGAAGGAATCAGCAGGGCTGCCGTACGGCCGCCGTTTTGGAGCTATATAGGGTCTGTTTGGACGGCTCATGTTTTTCAGCTCTGCTCTATGTTTTTTAACCAAAAGTTTTCAGCTCCACGCACACAGCTCCAGAAAAAAAGATGGAGTTGTGAGAGAGCACCTAAAGAGGTCCTCCAAAATACCTGAAGTTCGTGGAGCTGCTCTATAATAGAGTTTGTGGAGCAGAGTTCGTGGAGCCTAGAACTAGAAGCGTTGGTTGGTAGGTCTGCATGCGCCGGCGGTTCCCACGCCGGCGAAGGAGTTGCTCCTGGTCACTGGCACAGACCGCGGCTGCCTTGGCGGGCGATAGCTCTTCCACTTCTTGACCTTGACGCCATCGACGCCGTCGTCGTCCTCGTCGCTGCCGCTGGAGACGCGGCACCGCTCCCCGAGGATGATCGTCTTGGTCCACAGCGTGCCTTCCTCCCCGACCTCGCCGCCGCGGTGGCACCGCACGAAGATGTCGTCCTCCGCGGCGGCGGCGGTGGCGGCCTCCCCCGATGATCCGCCGCGGCGCATCGACCGTATCCTGCCGACCCGCTCGGCGAACCGGGCGTGCTTCGCCGATGACAGGCTCCGGCGCGGCGGGAGCGGGTCCGGCGGCAGGAACGCCGGCGGGATGGGCCCGTGCGTCCCGACGTCGATCACCGTGACTGGGCCGCCGCTGGCCTTGGCGGCGTCGCTCGGCGTCGGGGACACCTTGGCTGGCGTGGTCGTTGTGGGCGTGCCAACGCTGCCGGCGCCGTTGCTCTCCCTGGACCCGCAGCGGTGGTTGGAGGACGACGCGGGACGCGAGCCGCGGCGTCGGCGCGACGACGACGAGGGCTTGCGGAGTGCATGGTGCAGAGCGCGAGGCAGACGGCGACGACGGCCGTGATCCACGCGGCGTGGAGGAGCGCGGGGGAGGAGGAGGCCATGATGACGATCGGCCTGTGCTTGGACGACGTAGAGGAGGCAGGGTGCGCTCTTGCCATTGGATTTGGAACGTGGAAGTGGGAGCTCGATCGATCTGGATTCTGGAAGGTGATCAGGCTAGGCGGCAGTCTCTCTGCCTACCCCATCACCACTACTGTTAATAACTGCATGCTGTTGATTTGTAGCACTAGAGCAGACTGAGTCTGATCAGCAGGCGGCAAAGATCGATGGAGCAGTTACGACAACACACGCATGGGCACGGAGGCTGAGTCTGAGAGGCAAAGCAGGAATGATCGGGGGTGCGGTACGTGCATGGAATGGGAGAGTGGAGGGAGTTGATCCGGGAAAGGTGGCGCGAGTGGGTATGGGTTGGCCGGTTCAGCTCTCAGGATGTGTTTGTTAGCTTAGCTTTAGGTGTTATTTGGGAGGGCTCCAGCTCAGTGTTTAAATAGTGAATACGTCAGAAAAGATAGAAACCGCTGTCGAGAGGCGAGAACGAGAACGAGAGCGGCAACATGCACATGCGGCATGGCGAGAGAAACGGCGGCATCGACGTGTGGCGTGGCGAGAGCGACAACGGCGGTCTAACACGGGAGCGATAGCGCTCGGCTCCATGTCGAGCTCCACTTCCTCACCAGTGCAGCAAGGCGGTTGAGGTCCTGACCCCATGTCGTTCAGTCGTTGTGTGGCCACTGCCTGTGCTTCTGCTTGCTGTCGTACCCACTCGGCCTCTCTGCGTGCGCAGGGGCAAAAGGGTCTAGGCCCACTCAGTGTCAGACGAAGCGTGAGGAAGCTGCTATTTTGGGCTTCACCTCACACTGCTGGCTTATCTCACCGTGTTTTTTGAAGCTTCGTCTATGAAGTGCTTGCCTTTCTATCCGTTTGGCAAGAAGAGTTGTAAAACAACTTCAGAAGCGGTTCAACAGGACTTGTTTGGATACATAGACAAAACATTTGCCATGACACTTTTTGTCAATTCATTAGCAAATACATCCAAACATACTTGGCAAAACTTGACAAATGGTAAATATTTTATCACTTTTCATTTGCCAAAAGAGGCTGACAAATTGTGGCAAATACAACTGGGAGTTCGTGTCGGACACATTGCCCTCACCCACCCAACTTGACAAATACAACTGCATGTCATTTATGATGAGCAAATTAGTTATTTCGGACAGATCCTGCATTCATTTGCTAAGCCATATCCAAACATCAAACCAAATGATAAATCTTTTGCCAAATGCCGGTGGCAAATGTAACCAAACAGGCCCTAAGTTGTATCAAACGTCCCCTCAGTCTCTGCTGCTAAAACAGAAGAGACGCGATGGAAACCGGAAGCGTACACACCCCATGCTAAATGCTACTCCTTTTATTTTAAATTATTTTGAATTATAAGTTATTCCAAACTCTCTACAAAATGTGTGCAAATATAATTCTAAGTTGGTTTGATCGACGTTGTCTGTAAAAATATAAACCTAATAGCATTAAATTGGATTTTAGTCTTCGATGAATAACATGACCATTTATACTAATGTTTTTAGTATACAACGTTAAGTTCAAATAGATGCAAGGTTGGCTTGAACTTAGGCAACATGGAAATTGAATTGATCAACACCATGACATTAGACGGCACGTCAAAGCACTCTAGTAGAACTATAAGACACCAAGAACTAGAAGCCTGGACGTGAAGACATAAACAAAATTGATGCCACTAAAAACAGAGACAAAGAGGTGGATAAATTGGTCTTTTCTCATGATTTTGCATTGGATCAATTCGGTGGTCATATAAAAGGGTGCTCATATAAAAAGCTGTAATAAGGGGTGTTTTTGGATTTGAGACTATATATTTATTATATCCCTCTATTCGGCCAACAAAGATATGCTATAGCTAAGGGAAGTATGTGGAGAGTTAAGGCTCATCCATTCATGCTTTAGCAACTAAAAGTACTTAGGAAAATATTAGGAGATTAGTATAGGTGCTTTGCAAAGCTCTTAGGCTACTTAGATCACCGCTAATATATTCACTTTGTGTTTAGGCCTATTGTTTAGTGAGATTTGCATATCTCTTACCACTCGGTGTTTGTGCATGCAATTGTTGTACTCAGAGGGGATTTTAGTCTTGCGAGATGTAACACCCCAGCCTAGGGCTTAATAGGATTAATAGGATACTCATACCAACAAGTTGAAACTTATTTTCTGGAAGCTCATCTCTTAAAAACTCCAAGGTTAATCGTGCTTGGCCTGGAGCGATGGGTGACCGACCGGGAAGTTGTTCCCGGGGGCGCATGAGTAAGGACAAAGTGCGCCGAAAAGATTGGTGTTGGTCTGTGAGGGCAGTCTATGTCCTAGGAAAGCTATCGGGATGACACAAGATTTATCCCCTAGGGTGTTGGTCTGTGAGGGCAGTCTATGTCCTAGGAAAGCTATCGGGATGACACAAGATTTATCCCCTAGGTTTGGTTGCTTGTCGGTAACCTATGTCCATGTTGTCGTGAAGTACTCAAAGATCCATGAGCTAATATGCATCACATGCCTAACCCAACACTTAGGTGCCGCACAACCAATATAAATGAGGATCCATAAGCCAAAAGCAATCCACTAGAGTTGTTTTTTTGTAAATCTTCCATGAGGAAGGCATAAGAACCCCTCACAAATCACCACGATTGGAGCCAGAGACAAACACCACCCTCAGCTCAATGATCATGCTTCACCAAGCCGTCTAGGTGGCGACAACCACCTGTAGCAACAATGATCCCCAAGTGCCACTAGATGCTATCACTCAATGCAAATGCACTTTGGATCACTCCCAACTAATATGACGAATCAAACAAGGACATGAGTGGGAGAAGCTTGCTCAGCTCTAGAGGGTTGTATTACATGTAAAAATGGCCAAGAGACCCTCCCTAAGCTACCAAAGCCACCTAGTTACTACACTGAAAACGACCATCGAACTGACGTTGTCAGGACCGTCAGACTAGGTTCCACAAGTCCAACACCTTGCACCTACACTTCTATGCTGCCACGTGTCCAAGTAAAAAAAAGTCTACCATTGGTGCCTCCAATGACAATCTACGCTAATTTTGCCACCATTGAACTAGCCAGAACAAAAGCTAGTCAAACCATCAGCCATGTGAGTTCGACACGGTCCAGAGGGCTCTTGAGAGCCCGAAAAATGTTGGACCCTAATATGACGCTACCGATCAGACCAAGGCTCAGGTTCAGATTCCCCTGTTCCATCTCTGTTGTATACAAGGGTAAGCCGTCGGACCGGCGGCCCATGAGCTGACACCATGGCCATGTAGAGTTCGATGGTCGCAATTAGAATAGGGTTAGCTAGGGTTAGCATTGGACCCACAACCGTTGGTTCGACGCTTGACAATTTTATGGCTTGATGCCCCTAAAAAGTCTATACTTTCCTTTTTTCACACCCTTGCTTCCATGTGCCAACACTATGTAACACCATCACTTAGGCACTTGTGTTAGCATTTTTCAAAGCATTTTCAAGGGTCAAGTTGGTACTTACTAGGTCCTAATGCATATGCAATGAATCATTTCACCTAGTGGCACATGATAATCACAATTATCATGATTTTCCTCTCTTCATAGTATGGGTATCTATCCTAAATCCAATAATGTATTATATTGTGTCTTGATTGGCAAAACAAAATGACCATATCAATTTTACCTTAGCCTTGAGCCCATTTTATTTTTCTTCCTTCTTTTCTAAGTTGGAGCACATGATCATATTATGTCCATCTCTATTACTTGAGTGTCATCTAGCTCCATCACTTGGACTTGGACCAACTTATCTTATCTACACACCTAGAGCATAGGGTTAGTTCAATAGCTTTCATGTAGGATCTCAGGAAGGGTAAATAGCCTAGAGGGGGGGGGAGTGAATAGGCCTGTCAAAAATCAACTCGAGCAGACGTCAGTACCGAGGGCGGCACTGCCGGCCTATAGAGGGCGGCACCGTCGGCCTATAAATATTGAACATAATGATATGAGATTTGGCAGAGAGATACTAGGTACCAAGATGAGTCCTTCCCTGCAAAATCAACACCAGAACCAGTTCAAAGACTGGTTACCACAGAAATGCTTCTTTTCCTCGAATCAAGAACACAAA